>JAKELL010000524.1:0-27847 GCA_021524915.1 Lactarius akahatsu | reverse complement strand
CTGATGACGAAAACGAGGACAAAAAAAGAAAATTAAACGTTCTTGAACGCTAAAGCTTACGCTTGGCGACATCCTTATTGGTATCTTTACGATGTACTGGGACGAGTGCGCGGCGCCCCTTTTCGTAGACTTGTTCGTGATACAATACCTCTGATTACATGCTCGCGGGTCCACCAATTGGGAGAATCCAGTCGTGAGTCAAGAATAAGAACCGTCAGCTTGGCTTCTACAGTTATCATATCGTACAACTTTCCTCTTACAATCATTGACTTTCCTGAGTCGAAACGGACATCTCAGCTGGCTGGCCATTTCCGCTGTCCGTGGGGTTTTCCTGCTCAGCCCGTATTCCATCCAGCCTCTCCTGCAAGCGGGCAGCTCGCTCGGCCCAGCCCTCACGTAGTCTACCCGTCCGGGGATCGTACGGCCCAGCCGTGAGTTCGTCGTCGTCGTCATTATCGGAAGGCATTGCGTCGCTGTCCTCGTCTTCTTTAGAAAACCTGACGCGAAGGCCACCGTTGGTGCTTGTGTGCAGCGGCCATCGTGCCGTCCGTTGCATGTCCAGCGGGTCCCCACTGGCCATTTCCTTGAGAACCAAATGCGTGCACTACCACGTCCGTCAGTAAACTCGAGCTCGGCAACGTGAGAGTGGTAAAAAAAAAAAGGCCTACCCGAGCGTCGTTGCCAGCATTGTGTAGGTGCTGTGTGAACTCCGACTTGATCTGCAGCAGGCGGCACACCCGCTCGAGCGAACGCTTCTGCCCGCCAGAGTCGCCCTCTAGCGCTGCGAAAAGCTCGGATGTCGATGACGTATATTTTTTTGTGTCGGACGCTTCGGCCTCTGCGCACGACTCGGGGAGGAAGAAGGAGAGGTCCTCGAGAGGAGCCTCTATCTCGGGAGAACGGAGGTACTTCAGGTCTTCGTGGTTGTCGTGGAACACAAGGAAGAGTGGGCCTGGCTTCCTCGTCGACTGTATCATATTGTGGATGCGCTCCCTTAGCTGCTTCAACGTCACGTCCTCGGACTGGCCGTAATGATAAAACTTGGGACGAAATCATCAATTCCGGAAAATGATGATGATGATGATGATGATGAGGGCCGACTCACTCTTCTGTTCTCTGGTATATAGTGGTTTGTGTAGGTCCGGTGTTTGGCAACGACGAGATGGCCCATATCTTCGACGGGCTCCCCGTCCTTCCAGGACACCATGCTCCAGCCAAACTCGGTGATGACGCGATGATCCCGGTCCCAAGCCTCGAAGTCAACTGCACACCACGCTCCACGTTGTTCACTCCACAAGGACCGTATGCGCTCGAACATCAAGCGGCGCGCGTTGAGATTCGAGTCTGACCCTTTGAGCTTGCGATTGTTCTTGTCAATCATCTGTGGTCGGTTAGCCGGGCCGATCTCCTGAAGCAGAACTAGATTAGATTGAGACCTTCAAAGAATTGCGCAGGTCACCGCCTGTCTTGAAGATAACAGGCGAGTGATTTTGCAGACGCGAGGACGTGAGAAGGCAGTCGGAATACGGGAGGGGGATGAGCTCTTTTGTAAAACCCATTGTGTGCAACCAATAACGAATGTATTCGACCTGCGCAGAAGAGAAGAGCAGGCGTGCCTCGCCATTTTCGAGGGTACCTAGAAGAGGTCTGCCTGTGAGCGAAGGGCGACGTTGTTCGTCGTTTCGCAGGCGCACCGATGCTGAGCTCTATTCCTGTTTGCCTTCAAGGCGCAGGGGATGATCTGGATGAACAAGAGCATCATGGGCTATGATAGCCTTGAGAGCATAACCATCTTCCTTGTATTTCAAGACTTGATTCCTGCGATCTCGAAATGTCACCAAGACCACATACAAATTGCCCACATGTTGCCTGCTCACCACTCAAACCATATGTCTGTGTATCTATAAAATCCGTGGATTACCTTTGTAAAACTGGTTTCTTTGACTGTCATCGTTGTGGGGGTTCGAATGAAAGGGTGGGTTGCTGCGGCTGGTCACAGAGCTGCGGGTTCTTGAGCGCAAGCATGAAGGAAGAACGCGATATTACATAATCAGATCTTCGCAGGACGCGTCCACCAAATCGCGACAATGTTCGACTTGTTGGAATACAACATTCCCACGCTCCTAGTCTCCCCTCTTGCTTCTTGTCCATTCCTTCCCCTCTATAGTCCTCAGTTTTTTTTATATGGCGCAGACAGTTCAAAGAAAGCAAAAACGCAGAAAGTCAGATGCCATCGAACCACAAGACTCGACACCGCCGCCCGCACCGAAGCGCGTCAGGACCTCCCAGACTGCGCGTAAATCTACGGGCGGGCGAGAGCCCCCCGTAGAGGGCGTGGTGGCGATGATGGTGAGGACGCTGGTGGCGATGACCGTCGCCCTGGGCCATCGAGACAGCGTATGTAGAAGCTTTTTTTCACACGACGGTGAGCCATTGACGCGTGGTGGCATGGTTCCCATAGGCCGAGATTCCGCTCCGAGCCACGACGCAACTGCGAAGAAACGTCGGTACAGACCAGGTACCGTCGCCCTTCGCGAGATCCGCAAGTACCAAAAAAGCACGGACCTGCTCCTGCGCAAGCTCCCCTTTGCACGCGTCGTATGCAGCCCCTCTCCTCGTTCCCCACCGATGGCACTTGCTGACTCTCGGCAGGTGCGCGAGATTGCACTTGACATGACCACCGACATGAATGAATACGGGGACACCGGCCTCCGCTGGCAGAGCTCCGCGATCCTTGCTCTGCAGGAAGCTAGCGAAGCATTCCTCGTGCATTTATTCGAAGACGCGTGCGTATTTCAAGTCACAGCGTATCTTCGCGTAATAATGCGTCCCTCAGGAACCTTTGTGCCATCCATGCGAAACGAGTAACAATTATGACCCGTGATATACATCTAGCGCGCCGCATTCGGGGTCAATACGGTGGTGCATGATCGTCACGACCCACTCCCTTCTTTCCCCAGTTATGATTATTATCACGCTCTTAGTCCCACGGACCCCCTGCTTGCCATACATCCATCCCACGTTGGCGACACCCCCCCCTGGCGATAACCTCTCAACATCTCCTTGTTATTTACTGTGCACCGCTGCAATATTATACACTAGTCCCAGTGCCTTCTGTTAAGCGCCTAGATCTTTAACTTCGGGCAAGAGAGTGCGGATTCGTATGGGTGTTGTAACAGTCATCACTCGTACAAGGTCCATAACTTACTCTTACCCGGGTTATGGATTATAACCTTGTACCGAAAAACCCGTCTGCGTCCTTGACTTTCTGGAAAATTGACGTACCAAAACATTTGATTCATTTCCACCACTTCCTACGGGAAAATCCATACCGAGCTTGGCCATGTTTGAAACCTTCTCGGAAGTAGGGGACCAAAAATGAACATGCTCGGGTTCAAACTGCCCATGACTTGGACGCGAGATCCGTACACAGTACCTGGGCAGAGAGATACACCCTTTCGGTTGACAAGCAGTCCGGCACATCTTCGCTTTGGTAGTGTCCGAGTCACAACGCCGTCAGAAGCCAGGTGGAGTGAGAACTTGAGTACAGTAGAGATGATGTGGATAAATGGGCGAAGCGTGATTGATAATATAGGACATAGGACTTTGGATCATGCGATGTATAGGAGCGTGTATGATGCTGTAACAAGTAGCGTCGTCGCCTTCCCACATCGATTGAGCCCCTTTTAGAGACCGCGCGAAGACAGGCGCGTTGGGCACGATGAATAGAACGCGGCCTTCGATGAGGAATGAAGGCAACTAAGACAGCTAGTGCCGGCCCTCAGGCGGCTGGCACCTTCAACCTCATGGTGTCATGGAACAGTTCGCCGCGATCAGAACGTCCTCCAGCTACAGTGGCACCATCGTGAAGCGCGGAAAGAAAGTAACCAACTTGGGTCTGAGGGTCCAAAGTTAAAGTCCCGAATAGCAAATCATGCCGTATATATGCACTGCTGAGGAAGCCGTACTTCTCTACGCTCAGACCATAATCTTCCACGTGGTGGTACTGTAGGCCAACAAAATTTTGCCATCAAGACATCAAGACGTCAGGTGCATTGTAACATTGACACACCGACAGTGGAAAAAAACTTAATGTGACTAGGGAAGCCCTAGACATGATGCATGATGCCTTTGGAGTTATGTGATATCAGGGTTCGATGGGATGACGCCGAAATTACTGCCAAGAAAAATAGGGGCCGTCTCAGTCAAGCAGCAAGCTTTACGCCGAGGTCAAGCTTCTCATCATGGATCAGACAAAGGACCATATCACCCGACGTCGTCGGGTGGGCTGACAGGTGGCGAGAGCGCGGCTTTGTACTTAGACTTGTTGACCGTTTACGGAATTTGGGTCCCTTTCTGTCGCAACTGTTGCAGCCACTTCTCCTTTTGACGCGTCGCTCAGGGCGGGTAGCTTCGACGCAGCGCCACGCTCCCGATGGTACTTGGGGGAGCAAAGCTAAAAAGCACCGGAAACTTCAGCGTCCTGATGTCCGGTCGTTTCAGAAACAGCCCCGGAAGGACATGAGTCCTCAGGCCTCAGGCGCAACGCCAGTCTTCCATACAATGTACCCGACCCCTGCAATGTCGTTGCTTCGTCGAAGCCCCGATCTATATGAGCAAAACTTGGGCGGTGGATTCTGATTTTCTGCTACGAATAACAATAAGAGGCTTTGAACTCATGGATGAGTCGATTAAACCTTTTTGAGATCTAATAGTATCAAGTACCCCAAAGAACAGGCTGCACTCTAGTATAAGTCATGGCACTGCGTCGCCTAGATCTCATCGTATCTTTTCGCTTTAGCTCCGGGACACGAGCTATGGGGCTCCTGTGCGGACACTGCGGACCAGGGAGAATCCCAGACAAAGACGCGAGGCTTTGAGTAGAACCGAAGACGGACTCAGTTGACAGCTTCGGCGAGGGAAACAGCGGGACAGGCGAATCCGGTGCACGGACTGCCTCAATCGAAGTGATCGTAGTGAAACGAGATGGCGAGACAGGAACAGCCGCACCATCGCCGAGATCCTCACGTTCGGGGTTCGCGGCGTACAATTGGTACGGCGGTGGTAGGTCCACCGCACAGTCGTGCGCAACGGTAGCACCGCCTGCCACGGCCGGACATATCGGCTCAAGGGGCAACGCAAGTGGCGTACGGGCACAAAGCGCATCCCTAGCGGCGGAGCGAGCGCGGGACGGCGAAGGCGGCAGTTTCGAGAAAATGGCCATCTTCATGCGCTTGGTAGAAAGGCGACGCAGCTTAGGTTTCGACTTTGCAGACTCGGAAGAGGCACACGGTGCTAGCGTCGAGAAAGGAGGTGCGTCGTCGGGAGCTGGTAAAGGCGTCACCGCCGGCCGAGCAGCAGAACTGGACGACGGGAGCTCGATCGTCTCTCTAGCACAGTTGGCACCAGCACCGATGTCCTGCAGCTGGCGCGTCAGCGACTCAGAAACGGAGATTGACGCTGGCGAACATTGAGCACACGCAGCACCTCGGCGATTGTGGCGCCTTGTTGTGCGAGTTCGTGAATGATCGCCACGTTCCCGCTCTCGATGCGCTGACCCATGCTCAAGAGTTCTTGGTGGTCCCGCCTGCGAGTAGCATCCAGGTCGCTCTGCCATCGACGTGCATCGACCGATTCTTCCAACTAGCGATGGCCGTGTATCAGCAGTCACCAAAGGGAAAGAAGTGGCACAAATTGACGTACGGTAAAGAGAGAGATGAGTTCGGTGAGTGCCTCATTGCACGATTCAATTCGCAGCGCGTTGGTCTCAGACCGTAGAAGGGAAGTGATGACACTCTGCTGACCAACGTGGAAGATGGTCTGCGCAGTATACTCGAAAGCCCTGAGATCGAAATGAGCAGGGCGTCGTCACTGAGAAGAGCGGGTCGACACACCGCTCGAGTTCGTGTATGCGCTCTCGGATAACCACATCGCCGTCCCTTGCCGTCGCAATGCGTTCCAATCTATCCACAACCGACTCACACCGCTCAACCAGGCGCGCGCAACGCGCCTTATTGGTCTTTGTCTTGGAATGAGCCTTGTACACGAGTTGCACCGCAGCAAACGCCGCACCTAGCGCTAGAGTACCCATTCAGTTGTAGCGAGATGGGCTAATGTGAGAAGCCAGAAGACAGTTTAGTGCATTATCGATTCGCCATTGGAACATTAATCAGACTAGCGGACATGCTAGAACCACGGGGCTAGGCCGGATGAAAACGAGACACATCCTTTTCCCACTCGAAGTTGGCTAACCGTCAGATTTATACAGGCGAGTTTGTACTACCGGGCGGCTATCTCAGAGTGCCGCCGATTCTATCAAATCGAAATCATGACCCTCTGTACCACTTACTGGCCAATGAAGACTAAAAGCGCCTTGGAAGAAGTGGACAATGTAAGTTAAATGGGGAACATACTATGTCGAAGACGGCACTATGACATGCAAAAATGTCTGTGGATGCGCAAAAAAAAATTGAAAAAGGCATGGAACAAAACTTCGCGTGCATTGATATAGATAGTTGGGGATAATTGTGCTGCTCAAGGAGTGTCCAGAGTGAAGTGCGATGATGACAAGTTGCAAGGGAAAGGGATGCATGGCTCAGGCCGGGTAGGCGCGTCCCACAATTAAATGTAAGGAAAGTACCGTAAAAGCAAAAAAAAAAAAAAAAGAGAAAGTTCTTACTAACACGCAGTAAAAAAATCAGGATAATGCCGTTTGTCGCCGCGGTGCGAAGGGTTGCTGGGGCATGGACGCTCTAGACGATGGCTCAGTACGCCTTGGGTACACCGGCCGAGGGTGTGTCGAACTGCTGCTCATCTGAGCGTGAGAGCGAGCTGGCGAGTTCCTGCCACCGTGCTCATCACTGCTGGAACGATGATGACGTGGTTTTGGCGGGGCGGGATCGCTCGACCGTTGGGGACGTTCTCCACGACTCGGCCCGGTGCCTCTTGACGGAGATGAATCTCGCGAACGAGATCTGCTGTATTGTTGACGCATAAATGGGGCCGTTGGGGGGAGGAGTGGCGTGTCCATGATAAACTGGGGAACCACAGGCATAACCTGCATGGCAGGGAAAATGGGTATCGGTGGTATGTGAGAAATCGGTGGGACCGGTGGCCAACCGTATGTAAAGAAAGGGGAAGTAACGGAACGTTGCGACGACTCAGAAACCATAGACCCTCGTCTACTGTTCCGGCTAGCGCGAGCGCGAACGTCCTCAGAAGAAGATATGCTATGTGTTGAAGTAGCACGGGAGGTATGTGGACCAGCGCTTTCGGATCGAGGAAGGCTATCCTGCCTCGAGCTCGAGGACGAGTCGTTCCGGGAACGGAGCGAATGGGCCTGGGAAGCGTGCTCGGTCTGCTTGCGTGGGTCGTAGGCGGGCCTAGAGTAGGCTTCGCGGGGCCTGCTGTCTTGTTCCCGCGCCTGGGAGGGTAAGGCATAATGGGACTCGCGTCGCACTCTGGCTGCGGCGATCTCCTCGGCATATTTTTTTTGCCTTTTAGCCTCGTCCAGAGCTCGCCTTTCTTTCTGCCATTGGCGTTTCTCTTGTTCCCACTGCTGGCGCTCCGCCTCGTGCTTCTGTCTTTCTTCTTCGTGTTGACGGCGCTCACGTTCTTGTTGAATAAACAGGGCCTTTTCCTCGCGTCGTTTTCTATGTCGAAGAATATAGCCAAGAGGGACTTGATCTTCTTTATCGACATTCTCTGCGAAGCGAACGCCACGTCTAGAGGAAGATACCGTAGAATTGGATGCGGGGGTCATGGCCTCAGTTGAGGATGGTGGTGTTGGAGGCTCAGAAGAACCACGATCATATCGAAGCGGAGACGGTACGGCTTTGTACGGAACAGGTTTACCCGTGACAGGGGGCAGGGAAGCTTTGGGAATGAGTTTTGATTACGAACTTCCAATAAATGAACGTGTGGATGCACTTACTCAGCGCTGGGGGAACGTTATTGGACGGGGGTGGAAGCGGGCTGCTGGGTCGCACGTCGTCGATATTGAAATTGTCCAATCCAGCCAACAGTTCGAGCGTCTCAGAAACGTCGAGAGCCCAGACACCGAATCCGGAACCCTTGACCGTTGTCCAGACGACTGTGCCTGCATCATCAGGGACCCATAGCACTGTTCGTTCTTCAAAGTACGGTCGAGAAATCCACTGCTTCAAGCCGAGACTGAATGGTTGCACATGCTTGAGGTCATACCTTTCCCCTTCCTCGGGTTGCGGCAACGTTCGTCGCTGGGCTGCAGACGAGATCCGAGGGCCAAGTGCGGCCAGGAGGCGACGGTCCGCCGGGGTGAGAGATTGGAGCCGGTGGAGTAATCGTTTCCTGTGCATTATGGATTCGATCGTGTCACAGAAGGTGAGTCTGTGCACTGAATTCGACGACCGTGGGAAGAGGGGCGCATCAGAATAGTGCAAAAGCGGTGGGGGCGAGAATGCTGGTGGGATGTTGTTCATCGTGAGGGAAGCGACGAAGTCGACAGGGGAGAGGTGGGGGTCAGGCTTGTCTACTCTGGAGGGAACCGGGGGGGAAGTCGAGGTAGATTCCGACTCCGAAGAGGAAGATTCGTCAGAAGTGTCGTCCTCGGATTCGGTCGGCTGGTTGTTAACAGCTATGGAAGATGGGGGAATGGGACCCGACGAGTCTGGCCAATATGATGATGGTGGGTGTGACGGTGATTGTCCTCGAGGGTCAGATTTCTTGGGGGTCAACCATGGGATCCAGGCCTTCCTTTGAGAGGATGATCGTGCTACATGAGGTGTGAGCTGGCCCATGCGATCGTCCTCTGGTGTGCGGAGCGAGACTGAGCCCGTTGAAGAAGCAGAAGACGAGTGGGCTGGTTCCGAGGCCGTAGGCTGCGACGACCGATCTGTCGAGACAGTGATGCGAGTGAGGGTACCAAAAAAGCGGCGGGTGGAAGAATTTGCGAAGGACTTGGAGGTAGGACGTGGGTGTGCGTCGTTGGGAGGGTCAGGCTTGTCCGAGCGCCTTGAGGTGAGGACAGAGGCGATTCTGCGCATGTTGGGAAGAGAAGAGAACAAGACAAGGGAGGGGAGGGAATAAGAGTTGAAATTTTAGTGTGTATTAGAATATACTATCATGGTCCAGCGGACAAGAGCAGAACATGGGCAGGACTAAAATGAAAGGATGTGGGCACGCCTTCCAAAGGCGGCAGACGGGACGGAAGGTGGGAGAGCGATGACGACGGCACGAAAATGTCGGCCGACATGATGTGTTATTCATTCACTAGTCTCGGAGCGGTAACCTCGTGGCCGACGCCGACCAATTCCCCAATCTCCGTTCATAGCGCTCGCTCACTTTCAGCAGCATCTCCTCCTCGACCCCAATCCACTTGGCACCGTATGAGATCACCATCTGATACTCCTCTGGAATGGTGCCCAGGCTGTCTCGGGATCTATAAATGGCGTAGCCTTCACCTGGTTCGTGGTTTTCCGAGTCTGCCGTTCCCCTCGCCATCGTGTGGTGATCACTCTCTACCCGATCAACCGCCGTCGTCTCCACCGCTTCAGCCTGAACCGGATCTGGCCCGAGAAGAAAGAAGTCTTCGAGAACTCGACTCGTCGTTCCCGGTCTCAACAATCCATTTTGACAAAAATCGAGGTATTCATCCAATCTCGTCTCGTCCAGATCGGATACCTGCCTGCCGACGGCACTAAATTAAATACGAGCATTGTAGCCCCGCGTGAAGCCTGCTTACAATACTGATCGCGCTGAAAATAAAACGTCCTTGCTATTCACGTAAGCCTCCTTGATTTCTTGGACAATCGCTAAGTAATCTTTCATCCGGGGTAGCGCACATGCCGGATCAGCACTATTCTTAGCTATCCTGATCAGCAGCCAGTCAGTCACCATATTGGGCTATGACCATGTGCAACAATCATCTCACGCACCGTGGTCGGCCGTCTAGCCCGTACACCATCTTGAGCACAATCACTACCGCCACCACTAGTGCCAGCTCAGGAGGAACGTTGTCGTACTTGTGGCTGTCCCCATCTTCGTCTTTTGATTGTGCGAGTCGAGGGGCAAGCGTGTGGTGCAGCACCAGAGGCAACGACAGGACATGCCCAAGCGTCTTGCTGAGTTTATATAGCACCGCTTGAGTCCCACTTAGCCACCGGATCTCGTTGACCACGAGGCAGGGTACTCACGGGTCCCTCCCAGTGCGCGTACTACGCGCCATAACATCGGCCCAGCGTTCAATTCTGGGGTGTGGATCTTGTATGTCCCCAGCAATTTCCGAGCCAATCGGGCCGAGAGGCTATGTAATGCTAGTGTCGTCGGTGCATGCTGCGCCCACGTTTGTCATCTCGAACACGCAAGATATTCGTACTCCTTACCAGAGGAGAGAGTGCCTGAACATTGTGTTTCGTAAGGTGACGAACCATGCTTTCCGGTAGATGGTGAAGGGGCTCCAGGTAAGGCAGGTCGTAGCATTCGATCAACCTGAAAGCATGAATCAGTCGACTACCTGCCTAATATCCCGTCGTCGAACCTGATCATATCCATGTATATTATGGGTAGGCGAAGAGTCCAACACGCCACCACGAGCAATGCGACGTTACTCGCTGGGCCGTTGCGGGCGAACGTGTCGAACTTTTGCCCACTACCCTCCGGTTTGGGAAGTGGTTGCCTGCTGTCATCATCACCCCCGTCGTCTTCGGATAAACTTGATTCGGAGAATAAGAAGAGTAGTTCATCCATGTCTGAATCCTCATCTGAGTCGCTTTCGGAAGCAGTGTTCGCATTAGATTGCCCTGGCGATATCTTCTCCATCCCAGCTGCATTCTTATCGTCTGCGGTAGGACTCGACTTCTTATTCTTCTTCGAGTCCACCGACTTTGAACCGCCATCACTAGGACGGCCACGCGTGGCTTGCTTGTGTAGCAGGGGTTCTGGAGGAGGCGGAGACGGCAGCAAGCTTAAATGCAGAGCCCATAGATCCCTACAGATGATCTGCATGACCGTAAATATCCTCTGAACCGCTATATCAGGGTGATGCGGACCTCAAATTCGCTAGGAAGCTTCCAAATGCGAATCAATGCAGCAACTTGCTTCCGCAATAAAAGTTGCAAGCACTGGAAATAGAGATATCGCGCACGCGCACCATAGTAAACTATGTTCGAAAGGTCAACCTCAGTGAACGGTTGCGACGCTAAGGCCTTAAGAGGGGCCCATTGATGCCTACGCTGGCGATTAGCCTTGCTTGCACGCCCCCGCCTCTCTCGCGCTGATTTGAGTGCGCGTTTTTGTAACAGATGCGGGCCGGGCTCGTGCGCTTCGAGCGTTTCATTGAGGTAATTCTAAGATGTTCACGTCGGTCAGAGACAAAATAAGGGACTAGGCGCGCACCCGAAGGACGTGACCTTCACCGCAGACGACGAGCCCAGTCGCCGGTTCTCGACGCCATTGATGAGAACCGCATACAGTGCACCTGCGCCGCGGAGCCATTGAACAAGTTACACCCTGCCGTTCACTCTCAAGAGTGAAGTTCGCGCCCGCGCGTCTTTCGATTGGTATTGAACTCGGGCCGGGCTATCCGCCGCTGTGAATCACAGACAACTTCAGCCTGTCAATTTCGTAACCTTTACATCCCACTTTGTTAGGTCCTCAAAAGAACTCCCGAGCTGATCGCCGAGTATTCGCAATCATCTCGGATGAGATATCTATCAATTTTTTCTATACTGGTGCTTCTAATTGGGGTCGTTCATGCGTACGTGGCAACCTTCCAACCTTTTTTTGGTCACGGACTAATCGTCTACGTGTCCCGTAAAGCTGGACCAAGGTAGTTTTCAACGAGATGTAAACATACAACTAGTCCTCACCTACCCATAGGAGGACCACGAAATCTTCGACCTCGTCAGTGCGGTAGAAACTGCTGAAGGTCGATCTCCCTGTCATCTGGCAAATTCAGTCGCATTGAATGTCTTTTGACCTTTGCAGGAAAGGGAACAACATTCTACTCATGGCTCGATGTGCCCTCGTCTGCGTCTGTGGCAGAGATTGGTCGCGCGTATCGCAAGAAGAGCATGCTACTCCAGTGCATTCCTTCTACCTTTCGTTTTTGTCCCTGTCTTCTTACGCCGGCCACCATAAAGCCCCGATAAAAATCCGGGAGTTAAAGGCGCTCAGGAACGATTTGCGCGTCTCGGTGTCGTTGCGTCAATACTTAGGAATCAAGAAGGCCGGGAACGGTCAGTACCTCAGGATTGCACTGGCAGTAGAGTAAACTGAAATGTTGCGTATAAAGATACGATTTCTTTTACAAAAATGGGGTGCCACGTTGGCGTGGCACTGGATACTACTATTCCCGCTTCCGTCCAGGTCTAGGAGTGCGTGTCCACCTAGGTTTCTTGCTCTGTCGGCATGCTGAGCGGAATGGCACAGATTGTGGTCATATTTCTCACGACTCTGACGTCTGGGTTGCATTACATCGTGCAGCACATAAACTTCAAACGAGACCTGGCCCGCATTGAGCACATTGTCGGGCAAGCGAAGTTAGTCGCTTGGGGACCGAAGATGATACCGTCAAATCATCGACGAAAGGTTGGACCTTTACGCCACTTTCCTTGTTATACTTTTGATTGAAAGGGATCCCATAGGTCAAGGTCAATTTAGGTGGACCTCCCCGTCTCGACGAGGATGGGAACGTGATACCAGGCAGGGCCATCGATGTGGTCGTAGAAAGTAACGGGGACGTTTTTATGGTATGTATCCATGTTAGCATGTACTACATGAAGCACTGATCAATTTTTATAGTTGGAAAGCGATGGTGAACAGACGCCGATCAACGCCACCGCCGCCACAGCTCCGTCTTTGCAGAGTACCTGGTTCCTTACTCTCGTCACTGTTCTGATCAGCAGGCTACTCAGGCGGACAAAACAACCTGGTGACACTACCCCTGTCGAAGCTAGTGAAGATGGAGAGACGGAGACTGGGACAGGAACCGAATCAGATCTACCAGAAGCTGGATATCACGTGCAGGATGAGAAGGATGACGATATTAAACCTGGGAAAGTTGGTCCTGTTTCTCTCAAGGCGGGCGGGCGCCGCCGTAAGGTTGTGAGGAAGCGATGAAGGGCGTAGAGGAACCCTGACTTGTGGCTTGGCCATTTTCACTCGTAGATTCCATTCCAGTCTCACATGGCCTTGCACATGGCCTTACCATAACTCCATTAGGTGGCTCTAATTTCGAATGCTATGTCTACACGAAACCTGCGGAAGGCATAGCAGTTGTGCAGGAAATCCTCGGAGCTGTTCAGTTTCCGAACGGCCGACGAAAGGACCAGCGATCCAGATCACTGGAACAAAAAAAAATTCAGTGGCACCGCTGCAAATGGGAGATCTAGTCACGGGGCGCATGAATCAATCTGAGATAAGATACCGCTTATCGAACCAATAGAAGGCCAAGGATGACTACTAACCAAATAACGGCACACAGCCCTCAGGCCTGCGCTCCCTTTTATATCACGTTCTCTCATCGCTCGCCCTCAGTTCCTCCTTCACTTAGATCAGTGACCTTCGCTTGTCGAATCGTGCTCCGTCTTCTCATGTCTTCCGCTTCCACTTACCACCCTGATCTTCTTGCACCTTTTCTTGCCTTGTCTCAGGGCAGCAGCATCCAGGCCGAATGTATGCGGTTCTCTTCTCTTCTACTTCTCTATCCTCTAACCCCTTCAAATAGACGTTTGGATTGACGGCGATAACGGGCTTCGTGCTAAGAGCAGGGTGAATACATTTACGTTCATGCCGATGTTCTCCCTTTAAATACCTCCGATCTTCAAACAGACGATCCCGCACAAGGTCACTGATGTGAGCCAGCTCCCCCACTGGGACTTCGACGGCTCCTCCACCAACCAGGCCCCTGGCAATGACTCCGATATTTCTCTTCGTCCCGTCGCCTTTTACAAGGATCCCTTCCGTGGTGGTGACAATATCCTCGTCCTCGCTACTACCTACAATAGCGATGGCACTCCCAATAAGACGAACTTCCGCCATCACGCACAGAAGACGATGGAACTCGCGAAGGATGCTGCGCCCTGGTTCGGTCTCGAGCAAGAGTACACGCTCTTCGGTCTCGACGACAGGCCTTTCGGCTGGCCCAAAGGTGGTTTCCCTGGCCCTCAGGGACCTTATTACTGTGGCACTGGTAACTTCTCACGTTCCTCTTAATTGAATCGTCCTTGATCCGTTTTATTAAACTCAGGTGCCGGAAGGGTTGTCGCCCGCGATTTGATCGAAGCCCACTATCGTGCCTGTCTTTATGCTGGCGTCCGGATCAGCGGCATTAACGCGGAAGTCATGCCTTCTCAGTGGGAGTTCCAAGTTGGCCCGTGCGAGGGCATTTCCATGGGAGATGAGCTCTGGGTCGCTCGCTATCTCCTCATCCGAGTTGCAGAGCAATGGGGTGTTAAGGTTTCCTTCCACCCCAAACCTCTCTCGGGCGACTGGAACGGTGCAGGCTGCCACACCAACTACTCGACCAAGCAGATGCGCGAACCTGGAGGTATCCAGGCCATCCACACTGCTATTGCGAAGTTGTCGAAGCGTCACGACGAACATATTGCCGTTTACGGTGATGACAATGATCTCCGGTTGACTGGCCGTCACGAGACAGGTCACATCAGCAACTTCTCGTCTGGTGTTGCCGACCGTGGCGCGTCCATTCGCGTTCCTAGACATGTGGCCGAGAAGGGTTATGGATACTTGGAGGACCGCCGTCCTGCTTCCAACATTGGTACGGAGATCCATCTCTATAGTTTCATTCCTCACGCTGATAGGCTATCCACAGATCCCTACAGGGTCACTGATATCATCGTGGAAACGACTATCCTTGACAAGTAGATGGTTCCTTGCTCTGCGGCCAATTTTATTTGGTAGTTATTGTGAAATAAAAGCAGTAGATACAGATGTAAATAGATAATCTGTGACACGTGACATCAGGAGGGCATGACCCGAGTGATCCTCTATCTGCAACCATCGAAAACCCATGTACAGGCTTGTCAAAAGCCCAATCCGACGATGCCAGACGACCAAAGGCTGTCCCTTCAAGCTTTTCTCCAAGTTTTAACCTCGAGGGGTCTTCCTGTATCGCGTGCCATGATGGCGGCAGGAAAAATGTTTCGTATTCGTGTTTGTTCGGTACAGAATCCACTGACAGGATACATATTTCATCAGTTACAAAGATTTTAATACACCAGCACGTCTAGGCGAGCTCACAGACTCGAAACTTGCATCTCTCGGTGTTTCGGACAAGGACGATCGTGGGCTTGTGCTCTCTGCGCTCAATGCTGCGGGCTTTCGTGCAATCGCCACCACGAACGCAAAGCAACGAGAGGCCAAGAAGCGCCGCACAGCAGATGTCATCGGGCCCTCAGCTCGAGACGAGGAGACATCCACGCCACACGGAGAGCCCTCAACGGTAACCGTCCATCAAATACATGACGCTTTGACTGACCAGGTGTGTGGCAAAGGCATCGCCACCGAAGAAGCGCCGCAAACGCGACGCCGCCTCGCGTCTCGAAAGGAACGAATTCTTGCCTGGTCCACCCACGGACGAAGGCGCCACGCTCGGCAGTCTCGATTTCCACGAGCTGCTCGACCAAGATGCGCTCAAGCACAAATCCGCCGTCGTGAACCGCGCGCCGGTCATGATGGCGTGGGCCTGCGTCGTTGCCGAGCGCCTTGGCTTTTCGCGCGAGGAAGCGCTGAGTATCGGTATGCACGTCGTTCCACACACCTTCCTTGTCCATCAATCATGTCGTTTTCGTAGCATCGATGTACACAGAGATGAACGCGATCAGCAAGGGCGTCTCAATCGGCGTCTACGATAAGAAGCGCGAAGCGGATCTCAAAACCACGCATGCCGGCGGAACACAGCCGTATGTCGACCTCCTCGGCAGGCGTGTCCCACTCTATCGCAATGCGTCCGGTGCATGGCGCGCGTTCACCACTGGGGCTAGTGACGGCAGCGGCAGCGCACCCGGCGCAGCGTACGGCTACATTACGCGTGCACTACGGCAGACCGCACCAGCGGTACTGGGCGCCATGCGCCTCCTCGCAGAGAGCTACAGTGATCCGATGGAACTGAATCGCGTCGGATTTGCACTCTATGCCGATTTTCGGCCCGAGGTGACCGGTTGGGGCAAGCGCGGTGAGCTGAGGTGTGAGGTTATACTTGCACTCCGGAAGACAAAACCAGAGGGCCCTGCTCCCGGTGTCGAAACTGGAACGACCGAGGTTGATAGCCAGACTGTCGTGAAGTACAAGGCATCAGATTGTCGTCAGCCTACACAATCAGCATTGGGCGGCGACTCAGATGGCCATCTAGGGTCCAACGACCCGCTTGATGATCCGTTCGAGGAGTTCACCATCGAAGAGCTCGGCACCCTGCCATAACACCATCGATCAGGCTGTGTCGGTAACATGTCTAGCGGTATATGTAATGTCTACACCAGTGTATTCCTAAGAACAGGACAATAGTTTTTGGTCAGTGGTCCGTTCCGGATCCTTGCCCTATTGTTGTCGCACAACACACGGTTTATTCAAGGTTCTTAATAACTGCGGCCGTGAATTCATGCGTGGTCGAAGAACCTAGCCGGGAAGACGATCAATTAGGCGTCTTGCTCAAAGTACCCACCGGTCACGACTTACCTCCCATGTCAGCCGTTCTGACCCTGCCGGCGTTGAGAACCTGGAAGGTTGCAGAGGCAATGTTATTGGCAATGTGATCAAGGCTGAGACCGGGAGGAATAATTAGAACGGGGACGCTATGAAATCGAGATCACAGACCCGAGATGCCGGAGCATCATGGTCGCGGAAAGGATCATGGCAGCCGGGTTTGCCCGATCTTGACCCATGATGTCTTTCGCAACGTGACGGCATCCGGGCTCAAAGAGTGCGTAATCCTTTACATGGGTAAGTCAACCAACCATGACCGTTGAAAGCCCGTCAATTGTGTGCTTACACGGCCAACGTTGCAGCCTGGGACTACACCAGGACCACCGACCAGGGCAGCACCGATGTTTGACACGATCGCACCGTACAAATTAGGCATGACCATGACATCAAATTGCGTGGGCTTTGCGACGAGCTGCATGGAAGTGTTGTCGACAATCATATCGTTGAACTCGATGCCAGACGACCTGTACTCCTCTGCGACACGACGGAAGGTGTTGAGGAAGAGACCATCTCCGAGTTTCATGATGTTTGCCTTGTGGACACAAGTCACTTTCTGAAATATGGCGACTCGATGAGCAAACGTTGGACATGCCGGCCCCGACCCCGACGCACCTTGCGATTGTTCCTGAGGGCAAAGTCGAAAGCGAAGCGCGAAATGCGCTCTGCCTTAGCGCGGGTGGACACTTTCAGAGACTCAACGACGCCGGGATAACTCTGGTGTTCAAGACCGGAGTACTCGCCCTCGGTGTTCTCACGGATAAGAGCAAAGTCGACATCGGAGTGGCGAGTGGGAACACCTGGGAGTGACTTGCACAAGACTACAGAAGCGTAAATATCAAGTTGTTGACGCATGGCCACATTCCAGGAGATGTGGCCGGACTTTGAGATGGGTGTAAAGAGGATGCCTTGAGGACATCAGTTGGATGCATCGAGGAAGAGAACGGATGGATGAACGAAAGACAAACCCTTGAGGCCAACTTTATTACGCTTCAGGCTCTCCATAGCCTGCTTGAAGAGAGCTTCACCGGAGGAGGACATGCCCGAAACATCGTACTGTTCCCATTCTATGGGCGCGTTGACCGACTCGAAGATCTCTTTGACGGATTCTGTGATTTCTTGGCCAATACCATCACCAGGAATAAGGGTCACCTGAGCGGAATGAAGAGTTGAGACACGAGGGCGGAGGCAGAACTCACGGTGTACACGCCGCCATACTTGGTTGGGAGCTGGAATGAAGGCCATGAGGGAATATTACTCACGCGCCGGAGTGTATGCGTACCCTCTCCGCAACTTTCGGAAAACCGGCAGACAGTGTCGAGGCAGCCCTCAGAGATGGATAGCGAGAACGCGCATATATTTGAGAGACGACGGAACGTTTTGCGGTGTTGAAGGACATGAGCGTCGACGTTAAGGTTAAGCGGAGGATAAGTGAAGACGAAATAAAGATAAAAATAAATACAGCAGGTTTCATAAGAGTTGTCATGTTACGACCACTTTAGGAGTATAGGCGGCGTTTGAATGGGAACTTTGGTGACCGAATTTCTTTCCCACAAAAACTAATCGTAGTAATTAATGAACGGATTTATATATTCTACTTATCGGTTTTGAAAATTATTTGTGAAAGACGGTGAGGCACTACAGTACAAGTGTCAACAAGAGGGACCGGGTTTGCGTGCGCGACGCCACTGCGTGAAAACTTGAAGGACTTGCTCAGGCTGTTGAGGCCGTTGAGGGGTCGTGCATAAGTCCTGGACAGGGTATTCAGTCCGCTTTGGAATACATGTCGGCTTGAAATGGGCTCATCGTGGTACAACACAGGCCACATGTATCACATCTTGCAAATCTGCGATGTACACATCGCACCGCTTGCGTTGTCAATGCAGCCCCATCGCCGCCTTTGTTGGGACTTGCAACAACAATGATCGAGGTTTGGCACGGGGCGCTGAGGGTCGAACTCCTTGTGACGTTTGGTCTTGGCCATGATCTCGCCCACGTGGCACCATCTCTGCCAGTTTTGCGAAACTCTTCATCCCTCTCGGTTCGGTGGAGAGGGGGACAACGACGCCATTGAAAATAAATAAACAGGAGAGGGTTTTGCAAGACCTGGAGGAGAGAGCCCCGAGATCACTTAGAGAAGTTCACACAGATGAGGTGATCGATGTTTCCGAGTCGGACAAGGTGATGCTGAGGCTTGTGCTGAGGTCAACGCGACGTTCTTGATTGGTGGTCGGTCGTATCGTATCCACCCATTCAACATGAATCAGCAAGGTACGGACGATGACGGAAATAATGTCTGCTTCAGTCCGGATACAGTACAGTGGTGGATGGGCCGAGTCGGACGGTGGTCCAGATGGTGAGCCACGTCGGTCGTGGGGGCGAAGTGTGAGGCAGCTTTGTCAGCTATACCACACCCCCAATACAACTTGTCGAACGCAGTCAGTAGCTTTCCCTCAACTCGAGTCACTCATACTGCAGTACATAGGGCGTCCTTCGATTCAGTGTTTTTTGTTCTCCAACAGTCTGAGTGACCGCCCACGTACAGCGACTTGGTACCTGCACCAGCCCTTTGCGTCATCCGCTGTGACAGAGTGGATGGCTCTCGGAATGCGTCGTAGACGCTGCCATTTCCCGACTCAAGATCCGCATTATTTGATGCGAGCGCGATTTGAGCGCAGCCAGGCGTCGATGAATGAAAACGCCAATTTGATCGGGTTAAAACCTGGCGAATACGCAGGGCCCTCGACCAGTTCACGAATACCGGCGACCTTGAATGGCTGCATTGTCGACGAGGAGGACTGAATTGGCCATTGGCCATTCGTTTATGCACGGGAGTGGGCCTTTGACCAATTGCTGAAAAGTGTCGCTAGTAATGGTGTTCTTCAAGGTGTAAGATGCCATCCAGCAAGATAGCAAGTAGCATAGCAAGTAGCATTGAGTATTGGTATCGCAAAGGAAAAACTCATGGCGGGAAGCACACTCGCCGCGAATGGACGACATGTCGCACGCTGACTTTGGAGATGGCGTAGCACAGTGCCGAGCATCGCAACGAAGACAACCTCATTTTTCAAGATACCTATTCCATAACCCCAATTTTGTATGATAACCAAATTTCCCAGGAATTTCCCCGGCTACTTAACTATGAACCCCGCTCTTGAGTTTTGGAAGTCCGTGTGGTCGCTAAATTTTAGGCATGATAACTGTTATGAAACCTGCTGTAATATAAAAATCCGATGGGGATATCGGTGTGGTGGGACCGTATTGTGGATTCCAGTGTGGTTTTCACATGATTGCTTTGAGCGCGCGCTACGCTTTGTCCAACATGGGGACGAGAGTATTTCTAGTCCAAGGTATGGATCCCCAAATGCTAGTCCCCTCCTTTCAATGGCTCCGCCAATCTCAGAACAACCTGTCCGTCCCCCGTCTCGTGACTTCACTTACTTCCTTGTCCTCGTCGTTCTCGTCTTCCCTCTCTGGTCAATCCCTCTGTTCTCGTGGGCATTTGTTCTCTACGAGCTGAAAGGAGGCGGCCTTTGGAACCTCTCGTGGCATGGAAAGGCTCTCTTCACATATGCTCTCGCAGAGGTGCGTTAACCCCTCCATCCGCACCCCTCCCACCATCTGATCTGATCACCGGTCCCAGGTTCTCTTTTCAGTATACCACCACACACTATATAAATTCGTCAATGGCCCCTGCCCAATTCCTCCAGGAAATATAGAGGAGCTCACCCTGACTTTCAAGCGTATAACGCAAACCGGTCTCGCAGATCTCGCCGAATATGACGAGGAGACTATCAACGAATCTCGTCCAGGTAGCCCTGCTGAAGCCGTTGAAGCGCTCAGCCCCACGGACCCTCGTGCCGTTGACTTTCAGAATCAGTTCCGGAACTGGTGCGTTCCGGACCCACCCAAACCCCATAGTGGGCGACTAATTACAAATGTTATCTCCAATAGGTTTGGAGGCGTCCCCTGGTCACAGGTCCGAAGGAAAGAAATGTGTGCCTGGCTTTACTGGTCTCTCTTCTACGAACACATTCCTGAGTTCGACAAGATTCCACCCAAGAACCTCAAGGTTTTGCTCGATTGTCTGGACTTGATCGAAAAGCGGACGGGCACTACGATTCCCGAAGGCTCCAATCCCAATGCGCAACCGAAACTTCTTACTCTCGATCCTGTCAGTGTCTGGTGGCGCCCACTGATTTATTACCTCGTCGTCGCTTTTGGCGACTTTGTCATGAAGCAATTACTTATTCATGTTGGGGGCATGACCCTCGGTACACGTCACGGAATTGACTATCTCGTGCGCGTCCCATCAACCTGGGATGCGTGCAAGGACCCCACACCAATTGTATTTGCCTACGGCTTGGGCATTGGCCTACCTCAGTACAGCACAATTATCTATGGCTTCCTCACCCGGGTGCCGGATCGCCCACTATTCGTTCTCTTGCAGCCCCACATCAGTCAGCAAATATTCCACCCTCGCTTCCTCGCCCCCAAAAACCGAAAAGAGACAATGGTTATCATGCGCCAATTACTCGCCGACTTCGGATGGGTACCAAATCCCTCGGATTCTCGAAATGGGGCATCCGACGGACGGAAACCGAAGGGTATCACCTTAGCAAGCCACTCCAATGGTTCATATGTCCATGCTTGGTTCCTCAAAGATGCTCCGGATCTTGTCGCACGATCATTGTACATCGACCCTGTTACCTTCTGCGGCTGGGAAGGTGGTATGTCATTATTGTTTATTACACTTTCGCTATTGGATAAATTGTATTCACGTGTGCTCCCGAAAAGATCTGTGTCTCAAGTTCCTTTACAACCCTGCCACGAATGTGAGTGCATCACCCTTTGTTCCACTTACGGATCTAAGTTGACGCGCGTTTCGTTTATAGGGGCTTCAGCTCATAATGAACTACTTTGTTAGCACCGAGATCGGCATTTCGAACTTGCTTCAACGACAGTTTGACTGGACGGCGAACACTTTGTTCTTTGAAGAAATTCCGCATGCCCGTGACCCCGCACGGAATAAGTTCATCGTAGCACACAACGATGTGGTTTATTGCGCACCCGTCAGTTCTCAGTAATCTCACTCGTTTGCAGAGAGGCTGACCCTTCGTACAGCGCATCAAGAAGTATTTACGATCTCACGGCGTCCGTAAAGGGCTGTATTACAACCCCAAAGGTCAACATGGACTGGCACTCATTCCCGGCACCGAAGGCTTCAATGAGCTTATAACGTGGCTCAGAGAACCCGAACAATACTAATCATTCCGACATCCGCATGGATTTTGTGTGTTGGTGTGCTGCTTTACTCTCATCCTACTCTCATTGTTTTTATACTGTTGCAATTGCATTGTCGGAAAGTCTATATTCCATAGAATAATACCCCCGATGGCTCGTAATTTTTCTTAGAGTGTACATTGCATTTCTGCCACCAGAGACATACTAGTAGACACCATCGTATACTCTCGAGAGCGCCATCAGTAAAAAGTGTCGCCCTATTCATGGGCCAGAGAATCGATTACATAATATGGGAATTGATTGCAATGTTCCGTGTATGGGTGGGAATCTTTGTGTCAGCAATATATTGCCCATTTACGGGACGCGATTTTTGAAAAATCCCTTGTCATGTCCGCAAGGATTGCTAGACTCGCATTGGATTGCAGCCAGACAACTGCATGTAATGCTACTATAATGTTGCTAGATTACAACCAAGAAAAATTTTTATGTTGTTGAGCATCTTATCGCACCCGCCGTACCATATTCTGTTTTCATATTCTGTTTTATTAATCAATGATACTAATCTAATCACTATTACTGGTTTTATCAGCCTCGTATCGGATTCGGAATCTCACAACCCGTGGGCCGTGGGTCTTGGTGGCGTTATTACTGCACCACAGATACATGCCTTGGTCAATCCCACTTAGTTGGTGCAGGTATCGTCGTCGTCGTCGCTGCTGCCACTATGGCGTCACCCCGCCCGCGGTCATCATCGCTGTTTACACCGTCACTCCTCGATGGTTACAACCATCTGCCGTCGTGTCGTCCTTGCCGTCGCCACATTAGGGGTTGTCCTCACTGTTATCAACGTCATGGGCCGTCCTCACTTTCGTTACCGTTGGGGTTGTCCTCACACCTCTGTCGGCACGCTAACGCGCACACATGCCCAGACCGTGCCAGTCGGCGACTCAACATCGAAGATCCTATTCAGCTTGAGCAGGCGGCGGCGCCCGCGTGTGAGGGTAAAAGCTTGAGGGACGGCTTCAAGTTCTTGGTACACACACGCTCTACGGGGAGCGTGATGTAGCATAAGGTGTACACATCGCATGCGGGCCCCGGGAACGGGAGGTCGTGGGAGGTCGGCGTGGGCGGGGAAGATCATGTGCAGCATGTCCATGTTGCCAAGCGAGGCACAGAACAGCCCTGAGAGTGAGTTTTGAATGCCCTCCAGTGTGCGTCGATGCTGTGGTGTGGCACTGGCAGGTCAGGCCCACAAGGGGGAATGAGGAAGACGGTACCTCGTCTGTACTGCCGCCCCTTGGCCTATCCACGCCCACAGCTCCGCTCCCGAGCTCACACCAGGCTCACCAGGGTGTCCTCAGTGGTCGTAGTCCCATTTTCCAGAGTTAATTGTTAGCTAGTATGGCATGTTCTTGCAAGATTTGCCCGAAGGCTAGATCAAAGAAAGGAAGAGGCAACATGCATCAGTCATGTCAAGAGTCACGTACATGTGTCATTGGAGCCCAAACTTTTCGGGTTTCTTGGCACGGAATTACGAAGCAACGTGGAGAATCAGACAGAATCGACCTGTAGATCTGGCTGGACGGGAATGAGGTATGGAGGAAGGAGCCAATGTTGATGGCCTGGTAGCATCAACATGACGAGAGGGTAGTCTTCGGTGCGTGCTTGCAAACTTGCGCACACAACCTCGGTGTCAGCGATGAGACCGCAAAGGAAGGATCGTTTTGAACCTGCACCAGTTTGGGAACGGTCACTCAGAAGCTGAGGAAAGCGGACTTGACGCGGTGGAAACCTCTGATGCTGACAGACTTTGTATTAGATTTAGCTCCAATAAATGGACAATATAATCCCCGTTTTAATGGCTGACGGAATCAGTTGCAATGGACTTCAATGATATGTGCTACAATGGGAATACTTCCGAGGATTGTCTTGAATACGAATAATGTCAGTCACATACATTGGCTATAGAAATATTTTATGGGTCATATACGCTATAGTCATAAAATAAAAATATGATTTATTGCCGCCGTAGAATCGTAGATTAACTAACTGACAGCCTATAGCGGCTTTCATATCAAGTGGCCCCTGAGCTTTCGCCTAGCCCAGCGGACATTCAAAACTCAAAAGAGTAGGGTTCATAGTTAAGTGACAAAGAATTGGGGTTATAGAATAGTTATCTCAGAAAACTTGGGTTATGGAATAGTTATCTGCGTTGTCATGCTCGGCAGGTCATTATCCCTTCCAAACCTTCCAATCCTCCAACGAAAACCCTCAACGATGGTCCGCCAGTACTCCAATGACATCAAGGAGTTGGCCCTATCAATGTCGCATCAAGGACTGCATGACTCAGAAATCCATGGGCTCACTGGAATCAGTGTACGGTCGCTCAAGAGATACCGCAGCATGCATCGCAGGATAGGAAGGGTATCTTTGCCACCACCAATCGACGGTGGTCGGCGACGTATACTCACTGCCATTCAGGTGAAGGTATGTCTACAATACATTCGTGCTGGGTGTTGTCTCACTGTTACAGTTCCTCTGCGATACTGTTCGGCGTCAGCCCGACGCTTCACTCATGGAGCTGCAGGCGGAGCTTCGGGAAGCGTGTGGTGTTGAAGTGTCACGTCCCACCGTTATGCGTTCCCTCCATAGGAAGGGATACACGATGAAAGCGGTGTGTACATCTTCATCTATCTATCAGTCCCATTATTCTCATCACGTCGATGACAGGTCACACGTCGCGCTCTTGAGCGCAATGAGCCAGACCGTGAGGCGTATATGGCCCTTATCACTGCCCATTTCCGCCCCGAACAACTCGTCTTTGCCGACGAGAGTCATTTCAATCGACTCACCCTGAGGAGGCCATATGCGTGGTCTATGCGTGGTGAGCGTGCATGCCGCTTTGACTTCTTCCTTCGCGGCACGAAATACACGATGTTACCTGCTATCTCCCTGGATGGAATCTTACACCTTGAAGTTGTCGAGAACGCCATTACCGGCAATATCTTTCGCCAATTCGTTGAAGGCCTTCTCCCTCGCATGAACAAATGGCCGCTGCCCAATTCGGTCCTTGTTGTCGACAACGCAGCCATTCACAAGGTGGCCGGGATTCGTGAACTGGTCGAGGGGCACGGCGCGCGCCTCCTTTACCTTCCCACATATTCGCCAGATCTCAACCCGATCGAACTCGCATTCTCATCCATCAAGGCCTGGCTGCGCGCGAATCGTGCTCGCATCAATGCCGATCTCGAGTCCGGTAATGGCAATGTGTACAATGCATTCTGGGCAGCCGTCTACTCTGTCACGGCGGATAACGCAAAGGGCTGGTACAAGCACTGCGGGTACCAGGTCCCTCCTTAATTTTTTGATGTATTTACTTGTGTGTGCGTGAATATATATGTTGCAGACGGTGTACGGAGCCGAGTCCGTGTGAGTCCGTAGGCGGAGGAGATCCCACAGAGGTTACAGAGGGACAGAGGAAGGCCGAGTCCGAAGAGTTCGCGACGGCGACAGCCGGTGCGAATGCGATCGGGCGAAGGCGAGAGCGAGGGCGACGAGACGAGACGAGACGAGAGCTTGATCCTTCGAGTGCCCGCGGTAGGGCCTAACTTCCGGGATCAGCACGCATATTTAGAGGGGGAAATGATGGCGACCGGGCGCTGTCTATTCAGCAAGAAACCATGGACTTAAATACAAGCGAACTCGTAGCTATGAGTGAGCCAATAAGAAGTAGAAGTAAGGTAAAGGGAATGGGTGGCATATGGAGGAAGCGAATAACGAAACGCGGAGGGAGACGATCGAGACAGACAAACAGTCAAAGGGAGACAAGCGCAGAAACAAGAAGCTGAAACAAGGGAGGGCCGAGACACTATGACGCACGACAATGGGACGACGTGGTCGAGGCAACGAGAACGGGTGTGGCGAGCTTGACATCTTCAAAGGAGTGGTGGAGATAGGCGATGCGATGGAGACGGAATGTTGAGGGACAAAGACAGCACGAGGCGCGAGAACGCGCGGCCTGTCTTCGAGTGGCTGGGGAGCGTCTTGCGAAGGGGTTGGTGTCGACGGCGGTGCATAGTGGCGAGAGCCGAGGGCGAGCGGGGACGAAGGAGACGAGCGGGGAGAGAGAGAAGGTGTCGAGATCGATGGCGAGGAGCGAGCTGTGGCGAGACGATGTGACCGATATGGCAAGCTAGCCATGTGACGCCGGACCGTACCGAAAATGCGTCCAGAGCCCGAGCTATCCTTACAACGGTCACTCGGATGGTTGGAGAACAGACATATACAGTAAATTGAAGGGTTGTGTGCTACGCTGGTACGGGTGCATCAAACCCACCTCGGGGAAAGCTACCGCTACCAACTGCGGTTACAGTATGTACACGCTCATGGGGGTGACCGTGGGATGGCTGACAAAGCCACCTCACACTTCGTACGACGTCGCCCTACCCATATGATCCTCCTCGTCATCGGTCCCATTCACCAATGTACCTTCGTCATTGATCTCCTCGTCATCTATCTGCTCATACTCGGACTGTTCTTGAAGCCACTCCATCATGAAGTCCATCCTTTCTTCTGTCACGGGGTCATCGTCTGAGTCCAGGTCCCAGGACTCCCTCAACCGCTGAGAAATTGACACATTTTCAGTCGTGTCATCACCCCTTGTCTCCACAAAACCAAGAGGGTAGAAGAGAAAATCTCGGCAATACTCGAGGAGGCAGCGTGCGAGCCCTTGGCCCATGCCTCCAAATGTTGCAAGGAGTTCGACCGGTAGTGAGTACAAGTCCACTGAATCGTCAATTCCGAGCTCATTGAACTCTTCTTGCATATCGACGTACTTCAGGCTAAGGGCTGGGCTGTAAGTGTCCATGAGCCACAGTAGCTCCATCAATGTCGGCACCCTCAATTCTCCGAGGCAATCAAGAAGGACCAAAAGGCGCGAGGGCCATCTGCTTCGATCGCTGACATGAGGAAGGCATGATGGACCTGGAGTGGATGTCGTTGCAGTCGACTCAACTGGTGTTGCAGTTGACACAACTGGTGTCGCTTGCAGTGTGGAGTTCGCTCCTGGTGTAGGCGTAATGTTCACAGCTCTGTCAGTCCGTACTTTTTTTACTGGTGGGTAGTCATAGATTTCAGTGTTGGGCTGCGTATATTTTGTTGTATTTCCACTGAGCGACTGAAAAAATTGGTGAGTGTCTCTTCGCATTCACTTCATTTCACATCACTTACCATCCGCTTCACCCACAGCGTCATATCCTCATGGGTCATCTCATCATGCCCCCCACTCGTGTTCTCTGTCGACGGCTTGACCACGCAATACGTTATTTTTCCTGGGCTGGAGTGTTCGACACATGTGAGGTGCTGCTGCAGCTTGAGGAGGCAGTCCAGCTGCTGTGCCATGTCAGAACTTGGTGCAGGGGGAATGTCGTCTTCACGACAACGTTTCTCCTTCTCCTTCCCCTTTTTGCGGACGTTTGCAGACTGGTGCTGCGGGTATGCAAGGTCAGTCTCTGTCTTCGTTACATACCATCTGACTTACCATATTCTTCACTTCAGCTGACACTGCATGTGTCCGCACTGACCATATCTTTGCCACCAGCCGGGTGACTGCGCTCCCCCAGTCACTATCAGATGCAAGTTCCGACCACCCTCCCCCTTCTAGGATGATGCGGAACACGATCCGCACCTCACTATGAGGCCTATCGAGGAGGTTGTGCACCTCCTCACAGAACATGGGCCAGGTCATATCGGTCTGCGCAGTGAACAAGTACTTGATGTGGTCATTGAGTACCTCAGTCTGGAATTCCCAGACTTCAAGAATCAGTCTCTTTCCTGTGAGAAGGTATGTGGTGCTCACCTTCATTGCTGACTTCTTTGTTGGGGTAGGTCTTCCCCAGCCGGGCCC
>JAKELL010000523.1:0-27988 GCA_021524915.1 Lactarius akahatsu | reverse complement strand
GATGCCCGGAAGGATTATCGGTCGGAGTCGAGATGCCCATGGATTACCAGCGTATAGGCTTGCTCTTCAAAGTATTTACCCTTTTTTATTGTTTTGTTTCCGTGGCCATCAGCTGATTCTTCTTATAGCTCGTGAACAGCATATCCGACGCGAGAAGGCTACCAGTAACATTTGCACGAGCCAGGCTCTGCTCGCTAACATGGCTGCCATGTATGCCGTCTATCACGGCCCGAAGGTCTCAGGCGCATTTCCAACAAAGTGCACGGCCTTACCCAGTTATTGAAAGAAATTGTTGAGCGATTTGGGTACCGCGCGATACATCAACACTTCTTCGATACTTTAATGCTGGACGTGACTGGTGCCGTGCCTTCTTCTCAGTCATTGCACTCCGCTGCCGCCAAGGCCGGAATTAATCTGAGGATCGTGGACGACAAGCATGTGGGCGTCACTCTGGACGAAAGTGTCGGACCCATCGACTTCCTGCGCATCGTCAATGCGTTTGCCGCATCCGTAGGAGCACCGATAAGCACGGCCGAAAACTTACCGACTTTCAAATCGCAGTTCGGCTATCCCTGAATCCATCAGACGAACTTCGGATTATCTCCCCCATCCGGTTTTCAACAAGCACCATTCGGAAACAGAGATGCTCCGCTACATTCACCATCTTCAGTCCAAGGATCTCTCTCTTGTTCACTCCATGACTCCTCTCGGCAGCTGCACGATGAAACTAAACAGTACAAGTAGTATGATTCCACTGACCTGGCCTGAATTCAGCGCTGTCCATCCTTTCGTCCCGTTGGAACAAGTGAAAGGCTATTCCAAGATTATTGGCGTACGTGACTGTCCAAAGACTCACAACTCGACTGACGCCGCTGGGCAGGATCTGGAGACATACCTCTGCAAAGTCACAGGTTTCCATGCGTGCTCCCTTCAGCCTAATTCTGGGGCGGCAGGCGAATATGCTGGGCTCAGTGTAATTCGAGCGTACCACGAGTCACGCGGTGAAGGCCATCGTGATATCTGCCTGATTCCCGTTAGCGCGCATGGAACGAACCCCGCCGTGAGTGTGCACCGATTCTATTCGTGAATCAACACTCATCCCGTTCAGTCCGCCATGATGGCCGGCTTGAAGGTCGTGCCAGTGAAGAGCTTGCAAGATGGGAGCTTGGACCTTGTTGACCTCAAAGAAAAGGCTGAAAAACACAGCGATAACCTGGCCGCATTCATGGTGAGACTCGCAGAAGTGCATGTCTTCAATACCCGATCGCTTAATTAATCTACCCAGATCACTTATCCGTCCACGTTCGGTGTCTTCGAAGACGGCGTCCTTAATGTGCGTCGATGGTTTCTGCAGTTGTCACTAAAATTGATCTGTTTCTACAGGCATGCCAAATTATTCACGACTACGGCGGCCAGGTCTATCTAGATGGTAAGCATCCGAGTATTTTACTGTAGCATTCTCACTCCGAGAGCAGGTGCCAATCTCAACGCTAAAATCGGTTTGACCAATCCCGCAACGTGTGGCGGTGATGTTTGTCATATGAACCTCCATAAAACCTTCGCTATGTGCGCCCAACCCCCCAAATTCCCAACGTTCTACTGATATCATATTTAGACCTCATGGTGGAGGGGGTCCCGGAATGGGGTGCGTCGCTTGGCAGGGGATATGTCCCGAAACTAAAGTGCTTCTTCAGTCCGATATGCGTTGCCGAGCACCTGGCCCCATTCCTTCCATCCCATCCCATCGTCCCCACAGGTGGAGAACGGCCCATTGACGCTGTTTCTGCTGCTCCCTGGGGAAGTGCTTCAATACTTTTTATCTCATGGGCGTACATCAAGATGCTAGGTGGCCAAGGACTTGTCGATTCCTCGAAAATAGCGTTGCTAAGTGCCAATTACATGGCGCACCGCCTCTCGGGCCATTACAGCCTGCGGTACAAAAACGCCAATGGCCGTGTCGCCCATGAGCTACTGATAGATTTTGCCGAGTTCGACAAATCTGCCGGTCTGAAAGTTACCGACTTTGCAAAGCGCCTGCAGGTGAGTCGAGCCACATGATTGAAGGCGCTGTTCTTCTCATGCGCCGCAATTCCTTAGGATTACGGTTTCCATCCACCAACTGTTTCATGGCCCATCTCAACGTGCATGCTGATCGAGCCAACCGAGTCCGAGTCTCTGGAAGAGATTGACAGGTGAGGCTATCTCCCCGCGCACGGTCGCCATGTGCCCAGATCTAACCCTCAATAGGTTTTGTGATGCCATGATAAACATTCGCCATGAAGCAGAGGAAGTAATGACCGGAAAGCAGCCTCGGGATAACAACGTCCTGAAGAATGCCCCTCATCCCATGTCTGTCATCGCGCTTTCCGAGGAGGAGTGGAAACGGTGTGTAGTTACCAACGACGAGACAGGCGCATTCTCATCGTGTGACAGTCCCTATTCACGTCAGCAGGCCGCTTATCCACTCCCGTGGCTCCGTGAAAGGAAGTTTTGGCCGACAGTTTCGCGGGTGGACGATGGTGGGTCTTTATTCAATACGTAGTGTTCCGCTGATCGTAAAACGAGGGACACCAGCGTATGGCGATACTAACCTCGTCGTGAGTGTTCTAAATTCGTGTCCCTGATCCGATCATTTACCTTTTCATTTAGTGTGACTGCCCATCAGTTGAAGAGAGCGCGCATGAGGATGCGTAATTATGAGGCAGTCCGACCCGACTTTTCAACATTGTGCCAGTTATCGTTAGACTTGAAACTGGCCTACACAGCCCACTATCATTGTTCAACCAATATCAGGCATCGCACGGTCTATATTATTCACACCGGCTATGTATTTACATCACAACACAACATAACACTGCCCATTATCTTATCATGTCTCCGCGAGTGGTGCCGAGGTTGCAATTAGAGTGACCCGACCCATTTGCGCCCCTTTGGGCGTTCGTTACTTTTGAGGGAGACGCCAGACTCAGCGCCGTTTGCGTTGCCGCAGCGGCGATTCAAACCGACCGATTCGAGTTTGTTTGGCTGGTGAAACATCGAATCGGTCGGTTTGGATCGGTCGTTGCGGCAACTTTGAAAGGCGGTGACAAGCAAGGGAAAGGACGGCAGGAAGTGTGACAACAGCCAACCATATCATTGGCATTTCACGTGGGCCACAAGCACTACCCAGTGCACCACGCTAATTTGATGGACTGGATGACATTGGGCGTCCGCTATATACCCTCAATTCCACTCACGAAACACTTTTCTCTTCTTCCACACCTTTCACCCCCTGGGGGGGAGTAATGCCTGCAGACCATCATTAGTGCGTTTTTTTTTTTTTCACTTTCCTAAACAACCCTGGCTTAGTATGTGCGCGACAGAAAGACAATGGGACAGCACACGTACTTGGCACCTGCGTTCATAGCGCTGTTGGCCCTCGGCGGTCAGGTCGGACTGCCGATCCTCGTCCTGACGTTCCTACGTTCCAAGAAACTCAATCGACGTTCGACATTTGTGAATTTTTGCATCACGGTGATCATATACTCCCTTGCTTTTTGTATTCTGTGAGCGATCCTCTCCGTCTCTCTAACACGTCATGCTGACCTCATCTTGTTGGATCAAAGGCTGTACAGTGGGCAATATCGCCGCACGCAACCCAATCACGCCTTGTGTGGAGCGCAGGCTTCTATGATCATGGGTGCTATTCCAATGTCCGTCTGTCTGGTCGGAGTTCCCTTCTTCTGTCATCACTGATCTCCCACTGCAGGGTAGGAGTTGCTGCTCTCACAATTGTGCTCCAGGTATGGACGTTCCGCAATCGGTGATCGATGATCTCACGATGGAAACAGCTCTGGGCGACGTTTCAAAGTCCTGGGTCCTTTGTATTCGACACATTCGAGAGGCCCGGCGTATCGTTCATTGTCTGCACTCCCTCCAGTTATGGTCGTGTCATCTCCGCTGACGTCCATTTACTAGCTCCTCGCGTCCCCTTACGCCACTTTCTTTGGCTACCTGTTGGGATCCATAGTGGTATGATCATTCATTGTTGAGAGAGAGAGCATCGGCTGACCTGATTACCCTCATAGGTCGTAACTCATCGCCCCGACTCTGTGTGGGCCCATAATGGTCTTTACTGCTTCTTCAACCTGAGAGCCATGTGCGGAGTCATCACTCGTGCTTCGTTGTAACGCGCTCACGGTCTGCTACATAGATGGTATTACCTGGTACCGGTAACTTGCCTTGTCGTCATCGCCCTCACCGCACTACTGGAAGGTCAGCTATTTGGACGGGTCCTTACCTTTCCCGAGCTCACGAAAGATTCTCAGCCGTGATTGTAGTCGAGTGGTATTTGCGATGGCGTAGTTTGAAAAAGGCGTTTCCGTTGGCGGATAAAAAAGCACAAGCACTCGTCTGCCTCCGTGTGTGCCTATTCACCGTTTATACGTGGTTTTCTCTCGCGTATGTCCGGTCTCATCATTTGACCGAGTGGCTAGTTGATGGTGTTTCAGTGCAGCATTTATGCTCCGAGAGGAGTCCTCACCAGCTATCCCGTATTTGTTTTTGGCCGGGCGTGAGTGACTTCACCGCGTTGATAATTTTCGCACCACTGAACTCTATCATTAGTCCCTCTGGCGACGTTTCTCGTCTTTGCAACACAAAATGTGAGCCAGGAAATAAATAAAAACTGGGAATTGATCTGGACGAGTTCATTCACAGGATATACTTATAGCTTGGGGGTTACGAAAGGCAGCGCCGTTGGAAACCCCTCCTGCGTCATTTGACCAGCGTGCACCTACCAGCAACACGACCTCTGCGGGTGATGCTCTTAGTTCTCCCTATTTGCGAGAGTCATGGCCATAGTCCCTTGGAATGGCGCAATCTACCAGCGAATCATGGTCTCGGTGGCCCCACGAGGGTAGACGGAGCTGAAGTTACGGCTTCAACCCCACGCGGTTTTCACCCATGCATTCAGCTTCACTTGAAAGTGGAGCACGCTCACTGCGACCGACTGCATACCTCTCCGGAGTAGGGAATGCACATTACATGTAGACGGTGTCTGAAGTAAGATGGATGTACAAGGAACGCGCCGTCTCAGGCTCATGCACCTCCTCTGAAAACGGACATGAGGACCACGAAAAGGACAGTAGGACACGTATACATACACGAGAATGTTATTACTGTAGGTCAGAATTATAGATCAGTAATACATGCCCGCAGAAATGGTAGACTTACATAGGGATGTGAATAAGCTTTACCAAGTACCCGATGAACCCCATGACAGCAAAGCCAATAGCGACTGCCTTTGAAATTTGCACGAACTCTAATGAGCGAAGAAACACGTTCAACGAGTGTTCCGGGTTTAGCAAGAAAACATAGCACGAAGACCTTTTTGAGAGGGTTTTGTACACCGGACCAGAAACTGGGTGGGGATGATGAGAGAAGCTTATTGGAGTTACGAGGGGGATTGACGAACCTGGTTGCCCTCGCGGATAAACTCCTGGGGAATCTCGAGGAACTCTTGAATTTTCTCGGACATTGTGGATAGAGGAAGTGGAGAGTAAGAACAGAAAACGAAGGACGAAAAGTGAGCAACGTGGAGGTTGTCGGTAGAAGCGTGACGTGTTGGCTGGTCACGCGTCATCGCATGTTCTTAACTGGACTCGCACGACTCGCCTCATCGTCCGTCGTTGCCCGCCCGCCCATCCAATCTCTTACCTCTCAGCTGCGCGAGCGCATCTGGCATTGTAGCGCTTCGCCCGCTCACCCGACCTTGGACATTCATTCTGCCTATCGGTCATTACGCAAGGCCCTTCGCGACCCTCATCCCATCCAGTCTCTTGACCGCGGTGGCCTGCTCACACGAACGGACCTGCACAACGCGCTCGATGTCCTCGCCGCATCCGCCAAACTAGATGACTTCCTTCTCATCGTAGACCTGCTGGACGATATGATGCCTCTTTTTGGCCATGTCGTCACGGCCGATACCCACCGCACGGTGCTCCGGGCCCTGGCAGATAGCGGAAACACGACCGCCCTTCTCAAGTGGCTCACAACGATGCCGACGAAGCCGGGGAACATCCGGCCCACGTTAGAATTTTGGCACATGTTCATGGAACATTGTTTGGTGCACAGCGACGTCCAGTCCATGTCGCAGGGGACACATATCATGCGGTCCCAGGATTGTCCTCCAACCAATGCGACATACGAGTTCCTCGTCCGTAAAGTGTTCATGTCTTCTTCCCACCACTTCCTCTGGATTATTCGGATCATTGGCCGCATGTCGCGCGCAGGACTCCCGTTCGACGACGCTCTCCTCGCCACATTGCTGGAGGGTTTCAACGGCCTGGGGTTAGCCTCTCAGGCTGCAAGAGTCGAGGAAATTTACCATTCACGACTTTCGACGCCGCAGCAGTCGTCCCGCAGGCGGTCTGGCCACGATTTTAACGTGCAATTTGCTCAAGCTTTCCGCACAAACGGAAGGGGTGCTGTCGTGGAGCTCTACCGCTCCCTTCGTGGACGTGGGTTTAGGCCATCTCAAGCCACCTTGATATCTTTGCTCGATGATGCGCGCAATGCGGACGATATTGCGTTTTGGGAGCGGACGTTCAAGATCAAGGCCGGATCTCAAGTTTGGTCCAAGGTCGTCCGGAACGCTCTGCTGATGCGGTCTCCCACTGCAGTCCTGGAGATCTATCGTGCAGCAAAACGTGCAGGAGTACCCGTAGACCTGAGTCTCGCCGAACCGGTGATTCGTTCCATCTGTTCGTCTTCGCTCCAGCCACCCACAGATGCGGCCCTCGACTTGGCCATCGAGATATACCGAGAGATCGAAGACACCCCCAGGACACCGAACATTGGCCCTCAGGTGGCGCTCTTTCAAACTCTCTTCCGAGCCCTCTCGGCTTCTGCCAACAAAACGAAGTACATGCCCGTTGCCATTGACATGCTCGAAGAGATGAAGCGACGCGGACTTTCGGACAGCGCACACGTCACCTCGCTTGTAATTCTCCTCATGCGATCCGCATCTAGCTTTGCCGAGGCCTTCGACGCGTACAAAACCGTCCGCGAGCGCACGCAGATCCCGTTCCAGGCAAAGGGCTACGCGGCCATACTCCACACGTTCACGACCCTGAAACTCGACAACCGCACCATCCCGCCCTGGCAAGACTATTTCCAGATCGTGAAGGACATGCAAGAGGACGGCTCGCCCGTCCTCCCGCACCTGTACACGAACATGTTCCGGCAAATGGCGCGCATGGCCGCACGCGCAAAGCCATCGGACCCGGACACCATCCCCAATCTCCAGAAGATGGTGCACACCGCGCGCGAGGTGCAGCACCTCCTGAGCATCAGCACGTCCGTGACGCTCGACACTCCGTTCTGGAACCAACTCATGGACACCTACCAGCGCGCCGGCGCTTTCGAGGACGCCCGCCGTATATGGGACAGGCTATTCCTGGAGGGCCGGATCGACGCCGCGAGCGTGAGCATCATCTTCGACGCCTGCGGGTACACGGGCGCCGGTCGCACCGCCGTGCAGATCTTCGCTGGCCTGCGTGCGAACGGCTACAAGCTCAACCTGCGCAACTGGCACGCCTGGCTCGAGTGCCTCTGTCGCCTCGGTCAACTCGACGAAGCCGCGCGGTATTTCTGCCTTGAAATGGACAGTCACGGCGTCCCGCCAGATGCAGAAGGCGCACGGATTCTCCTCAAGTTCGCCACCCAATACGGAGTCGGAGGTGAGGTTCGGATGCGCATACAGCGGTTCTTGCCTGTGCTTTGGAAGAAGCTCCCGTCGGATATCGTCAGGGGTCCTTACTAGATCCCTCTTATCCCGTGTAATCAATGTGGCTTTTGGCAGAGAGGGTATTATTAACTATGTGAGCAGTAAAATACTACCTAGCGACGGGCGTGCTGCCTACTAATAATGATCCGAAGCGAGGTCCTGGTTTAGCGAGATCCATCACGGGTTGCGTAGCCTGCTCCGCGGGTGGCACACCGAACAACAAAAGACTCTCAGTCCGCGTGTCCTTCGCTGAGGACTTACTCGGGTTCGTCGGTGGGTGTGATGGTGCAAGGGGTAGAAGTGGCGCTATGAGAATTTGGGTGCGTAATATGTGCTGTTCTAAAAGGGAATCCTCGCCGTCAGTCGGACTGCTGGAAGGCTGCGATTGGAAGGGGTGAGCATATATATATCCGTAACCATAGTCTGTGGAGGACAACATACCCGCACTTGCCCGATTAATTTGTCTAATTTTAACAACCCGTCCCACTCCTCCGTCCACAAGGCCAAAAGTCTTCTAAGGAATTTCAGGTCCCAAACGTTTGCTTGTGCACCGCGTAGTTCTTCAGAAGCCTCTAGCGTGTCGACAAGGGAGGTAACGAAGTGCCTGATGACCGTCTCGGCAATGCCACGCTTGTGCTTTCCAGTAGTAGAGCTGGAGGGTGTTTCGACAGACCGCAGATAGGAAGACAGAGATAATAGCGCATGCATAAGGGACCAAGATGGCTGGCAAGACACTACAGAAATTCGGTCAGACTTCGTGAAACGGCGTCGGCCTCGGGAGAGCCTTACGGTCGCTACGACTTTGAGCGTGCAGAGGGGTCTTCAGATAATCCGCCAAGACCGTGCTCACTACAAAACCTCTCCATTGAGTGACAGACTGTTCGCGCAGTGCTGAAATGCCACCACGAAAATCTGATTTGATTGACACAATGATTCGTTTTGTTTTAAAAAAAAGTAAAACGTACTGATGCTGCTGCTGATTGCATCGCATCCGAGATCCGAGTCGAACGGAGACGCGTGAAGTGTTTCAGAGAGCCGGCTCAAAAATGCGAGCGAGCGAATGTCCGTGTCTGCATCATATGTTAAAGAGTCACACACACGCAGCACCGGGGGGAAGCATACCTGTCCCTGACTTCAGCTCAACTACATTGGAAGAAAGGGCGGCTAGAATGGCCGCGCAACATTCTTCTACGAGCGGCGCATAGGCTTTTCTCAGCTTCCCTGTGAGCTTCCTAACGACACATTCATGAATACACATTCATAAGAGGACGATGTGCGGAGTTACCCGTCTGAATCGTCTCGTAGAGCTTTTGCGCCGTCTTCAAGAGAACAAACAATCTTGTGCAGTAAGGGCGTTCGAGTGGTAACTTGCCGTTGAAGTGTCGATTCATATTTACGGAAGGCCGAGACCAAAGTGGATCCAAAACTGACGTCGAAGGTCGGAGGAACGACGGGCTGAAATAGAAAATTGGTCGGGGTGCTCTCTGCTCGCAGGTGAGTCCCCTCGAAAAACTTTTCTGAAATAAACAGACACATACCTACGAGACTCGTGCCGTCTCGAAGCTGTGACAAAGCAGCTCGTAATTCGTCGTGAAAACGGTCCTGCAAGTCCCCCAGTACCTTCCTCAGAATCTTGACGGCTTGTCCGTGCGCAACGCCGTCGATGACCTCTGCTAGTCCCTGCTTCTCTCCGTCCTCGAGCACCTTTCCTCCGAGCCACTCACCAAACCACGAGCGCAGGGCCCATACTTCTTTCAACGTCCGTAGATCGGTGAACCAACCTTCCGCGGCGTTTCGCAAGTTGGTCACCGCCTTGGAGAACCATTCGCTTAGTTGCAGCGCGAGTTGCGCAGGGGGTATCGACGACGTCGCGGAGGCCAAGTCTACGTAGGGCCTATACGACCGGATGGAGCTTGGGAGCAGCGCGAAATGAGATGCGGATGGTAGAGTGGAAAGAAGGTGCTGTGTAGACATCTGGAGCTCGGGTGGTAGCGAAGGATCCGGCACGGGGATATCTGACTGGACGAACAAAAGGACGCGAGACATGAGAGAGGGACCGTCATCACTCCGATTGCTGAATACGGCCCGTGCTAGGGCGACAGTCGAGGCAATAGCATCGAGGACAGCCTCGAGTCCTTCTCTCGTCTCTCGAACGATAGTTTTCTTGGATTTTGACAAGGCGCTACCATTGGGTAGCGATCCATTGGGTGCAGATTTTGGGCTTCGCGACAAGGTTGTCTGTAGGTTCCTTGTTCGTTGCGTGAGAAATATTGTCAGTACGTCTATCAGCGGCCGGGATTCGAGGAGGTGGAGCGTCAAGAGAATAGAGCATACATCCTGGAGCACGCGTTGGCCAGAAATCAAGAGCTAACATACGCAATAAACGTACCTCTAACGACGCACCGGAATCACGAAGGGACAGAGTAGCTTTGTAGGTAATTTGCGCCCGTAACTGGGAAACAGTGTCCCATTGTCGCTGAACAAGAGGAAATTGCTCCTGCAATACACCATGAGCACCTGCACCGATGAGCTATAAACAGCGCTGCGTACGAGCACATCGATTCCCTGCGCCCTCCAATCATCCTCCTCGTCCTCGGTGTCCGTCCGCACCAACGCTTGGTAAATGATACGTGCAAGGAGAAACAACCACCCCGCATGTAAATACTTTTTCTTCTCAAGGAGGCGCCATATATGTTCGGGGGTGTCAAGCAGTAGCTTCATATGGGCGGCCACAGATTGCAGTATGCGCAGCTGTGCATCTAATTCGCGGGTATCATCGATAAAAGTATCGAAATGGAGGCTGCCCACGCTTACCGCCCTTTTCCGTGGCGCTAGTTCTTCGCACCGATCGAGGGAGCTCAGCCGGAATAGACGTCTTGATGTCCTCGAGGGCGCTGAGGACATCTCGAGAAGACTGGGCAATAGATATTATGGAGGACGACGCCTGCAAGAGATCGCGGTACCGTTCCCTGCGCTTTCATATTCGAGTTCTAGAAAATCTCGAGGGGGGCAGGACACGTCCACGCACCCGACCATGAGCCGCAACTCCTCTTGCTTGGCGTCTGCATCAGTCCTGTTGCACACGGGGCTTAGAGTGAACACAGAAGCTAGTTGGATTGGGCGTACAGCAGGCGATTGTGGACCTGCTTCACCTCGGACACTGTGAATTTCGTGAACAACTCATCCGGGTCTTCGGTGCCAGAAGTGTGGAGGGATATAGAACGTGGTGTACCCCGCGGGGGCCAGGGCGAAGTGGGCGTTCGAAAACCCTGCAAAGGCGATAGCTGCGGGGAGAAATTGGAGGGTTGTTGTAGTGGTGAGGACAATGATGAAGGTGAGGAAAGTGGGACCGCCATGAGTGGGCACTGTGAGTAACCGTTCAAGCCAAGACTCTACATAGACGCAGCTCAGACACAACCGACGCCAAATTCTCACACATTCAACAAAGACACGCAAACTCTTCAATTACTGTAAGATCAAAATAATTAAAGTCTGGCACACGATCGCGCATGTATGTAGATGGACATGATTCGGCAAAGAATTACAAAAAGTGTCGACAGGCTCGTCACCGGCTCGTTTTTCCGCTCGCACCTAGATCTCCTCCCTCATGTTCATCGGGAGTTTTGGTAGTCTCCGGCTTTGATGAGCTGGCTGGTGGCTGCGGGCGAGATGGCTGTGCGGCAGACGACGTGTTCGCAGGGTTTGCGAGTCTCTGGTCAAGTGCCTTCAATGCCATAGCCCTGAAAAGCCCGATTAACATCCACTTCGCAACTAGGAACGCAATACGAACCTCCTTCGCTCGGCTTCAGCACGCGTATTTACTGGCTGAGTATGATTGGCCTCCAAGTCGGCTCCAGCACTCGGAATGAGATGGAATCGTGAAGCGTATTTATGCGTGGTGTTCGCGAGAAAAGTGATCGGGGTACTAATGGAAAATTTCGATGCTTCAGACAAAGTCGTCGGGTAGTGATGGTGACTCACTGTAAGAGAGGTGGAAACGAGTTGACCAAGGCGAACGTCTCGCTACGGTCGCCATATGTGGGACCACCGTTCATGATTTCGTTGGAGTTTTTTTTGTAAAATCGGAGCCATATCCACGAGACAAGCCATCCAAATTGAATGACTATGAATGGACACTGGAACCCGATAATGCACATTGCTGTAGAGAATGTGACATATGCCATTGGAAGCGTCTATAGGCTATTATTAGTCGGAGCTGCGGACACTTGGTACCTACGAGTCGCACCTTAACGCGAACCCTAATGACACCAAACAGTTGAACTTGATGTTCGGGGATGATTTGCGTGAAAGCAACCAAGATACCAACTTGCAACGCCATTTGTCCGTGATACCACATGCCATATCTGCAAAAGACTCTTGAGAAAAGCTATATTTAGAGGTAAAGAGGCTCACAAGAAGAGGTCTGCATTTCCGAGCAAGGCAAACTCGATCCAATTGACGCAGAATGCAATAATATTTGAAAGGGTGACCACGACTGCGATGAACTTGATAGTCTCGACGCCACCCCAGAGCCGTTCCAAGTACCGCAGAGAAGGGGGGATCACAATGAGCGTGAAAACGAGCTGGCAAACGGTGTCATGGGGAGAAATTGGGGTCGAGGCATGGACAGACCTCAAAGATGCTCGCCTCGACAAAGACGGAAGTGAAGAAAGTCCAGGGATAGAATAGACTTGTGCCAGGTACGAGTGTCAGATAAGGCAGGGGGTATGCAGCTCCAAATTTGAATTGTAAATATAGATAGGAGAGAGAAAAGAAGAGAGTTGCAGCAACGAAGGAACGCGTTACTGGCGGAATCGACGCAATGAGCTGAAGCGGAGAGAATACGGCCATGACAGGTTGGGTTGCTTTGCTCCTCCGTGCTGGCCGTCGACGACCTGTGTCACGTGTACTCGGGTCACTCGTAACGCTTCCTTAGCTTTCTCTCTCACGACCATGTCCGACTATGACTTCCGCCCAGGCGGATCCCTTAAACTCAAAGGGGTCGCTGAGGGTGGTGTAGTTAAAAAGTGAGCTTTACATTTACCTATTCATTCCATCTCATTCTCACACTCTTTTCAGAAAAAAAAAGCCAAAGAGCGACCACACTGCTAAAGGCGCCATTCAGGATGAGGAACAGTCTAATAAGGCCTCCCCTTCAGGAAGTGGCAGGGGTTCTCCTGCCATCGCGGGCAGCAGTGTTGACAAGAAGACAGCCGCCGAGAAGCGATTTCAGGAGGTCCAGCGTAAGCGGGTGCGTATGTTATTCCTTTGCAGTCGTATTTTTACTCATGCGCCACGTAGCTTGCCGAGAGGGTGAAGAAGCTGGCAGGGAAGACTCACAAGGATCGCGTCCATGAGTTTAACTCCAAGCTTGAGGCACTCAGTGAGCACCATGACATCCCAAAGGTGAGCATAACAGATATCTTCTCCTGCCTCGTCTCAACTGATCATCCATCAATCAGGTTGGGCCTGGATAATATTGTGTGGAGAATTCCAGGGGGTTATTGCGTGGATATGTTACTTTCCTCTTCACTATGCCCTGTATTCCGTCTATCGCTACTACTGGTATCACGCGTCAAAGACATCGTACACGAGGGCTACGTAAGGTCTTGGACTTGATCGCTGAGCTGGCCGCGCACCGGGAAAGTCGTTATTGTAGCATGTTTGTGCATTGGACTTGAAATAGATGACGAGATGTAAACCCGGCGCGTGAAACCGCGTCTGCTTCTTGTGCCAACCTTCATCACGGTGTCTCTCAACACAAACCATCATCATGAGAAAGGCTCCTATTGAGCCCATCACCGACAAGAGGGGTCACGTCTGCCCACCTTCGGCTGCTACTCATCCTAAAGATCGCTGGGAGTCTCTCTTTGTGTACTCGTTCATAGTCAAATTCACCCAAATGCGAGGAAAGGTGGAAGGTTTAAATTCTCCTATGGAGTGCGTGGAGAGCCCTTTTATTCGTTCTACGTTTACTGATTCGTCGTGTATACACGGCAGCTTCGAGGATGCTCTCCTGTCGAATGAACCGCACACGGTCATGACGCAAATACTCACGCGTTTTGTGCTGAATCTGAGACCTAGCACGCGTAATATCAGGTGAGTTGCCTTCCTACTGGATTGCCCGACCCGTAGAACAAGGATAGAACCTTTCTTGTTCCAATAGCGCTGATCAAATTTCGAGCACACTATCGGGGGTGTTGGCTGATTATTCAAAGGGTTCTGAAAGGACGGTGTTCTGGGATGATGATCTGGGAACAAACGCCGACCCTTTCAAAGGTCTAGACGGAGGTTTTTTTGCCGCGGAGTGGGACATAAAGGTGCGTCTCCTCGCGGTACTCTTTTCGGCTTTATTAACCATATTATTACCGGGTCCTAGCTTAAGATTCTGCGTCAATTGGTCGAGCTACAGTTGGCCCACAGTGCGGGGATCAAAGGCCTCATTGACCACGCGTGGGGCGTGGGCCACGGCAAACACAAAAAGAAAGAGCCCGCCGATATACCGATCCCTGACCCGTCCGACCCACATAGCCGCGAGAGCCTCTCTTATGGTCCGGTAGGACAGGACAGCTCAAGGAAACGTTATTGGGTTGTAGATGGTCCGTGCACCCCTCTTTCCCCCCACTCTGATATTTGTGTGTATTTGCCCTGATCCTGACGTCCTGTGTGCTTTCCTTTCTCTTCCGATTATGCGGCGTTCGCCGTCCCCTATCTTATCACAAAATATTCCGACGCCGTGTTTACCCCGTGGACCTGATTTGCGCTCAGACTCACCCAGGGTTTACTTGTCGACCAATCCATGGAAGGTGACATCAACAATTCAAACGATATCGTCTACGAGAGATGAATACGTTGCATTGATCGAGAAGCTGAAGGCATCAGCACCTAGGAAACCCAAGCTGAAAACAGAAATTGCTCACCAAAATCTCATCTCTGCCCTTGAAGGTCGGCTAGAAGTCATTGATAAAGAACTTACGGTGCGTTTCTTGGGAAAGAGCAGCGCTTCTCGGCTACTAGTTGTGGCGCGCCACTTCTGTACAGCCTCCTTTATTTGTCTTGTCTTTTTATTTTTTGCCTGTCGTTTGTGAGGCTTACATGTACTTCCAGCGAATACAGCGTGCGCGCAAAAAAGTTGAGCAACGCAACATGTTTCTTGCTCAGGCCGAAATCAGGCAAACGCGTACGCGGCGGCAGACCCGCAGGCCTGATTACGTTTACTACGGGGTCGAAAATAGCGACGTATGTTTCCCTAATTCCGGCCTGATTCGAGTACTTTGAATAACAGATAACAGAACGAGAAGGACGGCGAATATCAAGAAAATAATGTGTCTGCGGATGAAGATGCCGATTTTATGAACTCACGATCGGATACTGCGTCCGCATCCACCAGCTACAGGCGGACAGCAACTGACGAAGGACGGCGACGGTCAACACGGACAGCAGTTGTCAACAATGGCACGAAGCATTCAGCACCTGAAATCGAACCGTGGACCCAATGGCGGGGTGAGCGGAGGTCTGCACGACTCGGTGCACCACCAGAAGCTCACCTTGACGAGCCGCCGTCAAAGCGCGCGCGCACTGAAGATACCCTGAGCGTCAAGTCTGGGGTGTCCGACGTAGCTATGGATTCCCCGGTCGATTTGTCTGCCGAGAAGCCTCTACAAATGACGCACTCTGGTGCTGCGGCGGTCAAGCCAACAGAAGTCGCTATGGAACAAGTCGCTGGACGGAAAAGGAGCAGGTTCTGGTACTATGCGGTGGAACCGGCCCCCGCATCACCAGCCGTGCCGCCAGTCCATCAAAATGCGAATTCCCGTGGTGCGGGTAGCGATTTCACATCGAGTGAATCAACTACCGTGCCGCGCTTGGAAGGCAGTCTATCTCCTGCGCCGAGCATGGACGAGAATTGAATATTGCATACTAGTCTCACACCTTGTGCATCTTCCCACTTCCCATATATAAGTTATTCTCCGCATCTCCATACCACTACAGCTTTTTTTTTTCAATACACGTAGACGTTCTACCTTTCACTGTGCTGTATTATTTACCGTTTACTAGGGTGATCTATAGCATACATTTCTCCCTCGAACTTCGTGTGCTTATATAATACGGTAAATACATCTCAGAGTCTTCCTTGGTTCGAGTGCTCTCTCGTGCCCTTCGCCATTGCCTGCATTAATATGCTCGCTCGCAATGTGCGCCTCTCCATCAAACGTGTACAGAGGGTACGACCATCTCTCAAACGGCGCACCTTGACCACCGCACTCAACGCCGATGCTAATGACTTCGTGTCCGCCTTCGATAATCCGGGCCACCGTCCATCGTGGTCGAGATCACCAACGGGTCTTTTCGGACAGCCTGCCCTTGTTTCTCCGTCCTCTTTCCATAACCTCGCCTTGGCTACCCTCATCCGAGCCCAATTGCTCACGGAGCGCATAGTCCGCGCTCGCCAGTCTCGGGATGAGCTTTTAAAAGCTGTCAAGAACCTTGACAGGCTCAGCGACATGCTATGCTCTGTCATTGATCTTGCGGAGCTGATTCGAAACGCGCATCCCGATCCGGAGTGGGTGAAGAGTGCGGACGAGGCGTACGAGCAGTTGTGCGAGTACATGAACGTTCTAAACACTGACGTTGGGCTGAACGAAGTACGTCCGCTGGCAAGTTTTTCTTATTCCGAATAACGATTAAATGTCTGCTTTGACTCACAGACTCTTCGGGACGTTCTTTCAGACCCGTCGATAGTCCGAACTCTCAGTCGCGAGGCGTACCAAACTGCCCTCACATTTTCGCGGGACTTTGAGAAGTCTGGCATCAGTCTCCCCCCTGAGCAGCGAGAGCGCTTCGTCACCCTATCGTCTGAGATCCTCGTCCTCGGGCGACGATTCCTGAACGAGGCCTCCAGCTCGAGACCTCCCGCAGCCATCAAACCCTCGGAGTTGCATGGCTTGAAAGACTTTGGCCTTGGCTCTCGGCTACAGTTGCAGTCTCGCTTTACGCAGCGCGATCTACTCATCTACCCTGGCTCCCTTCAGGCGCAGATGATAATGCGCTATGCGCCCGGTGAAGAACCACGGCGAAAGGTCTACATCGCCGCCAACTCTAGCACCCCAGAGCAGATCGAGACCCTCGAAACTCTGCTTCGTACGCGCGGCCAGTTGGCGCGGCTGGTGGGCTCTGAAAGCTTTTCACACATGGCACTAGGAGACAAAATGGCCAAATCTCCTGGTTAGCACCGCGCCCCTATGTGCCTCAGGTGGCCCAAGTACTGATATACTCTCTCGTCGACAGAAAATGTTCAACAATTTTTAGACACACTACTAGATCACACCTGGCCGCATGCGCGACAGGCTTTACATGCACTAAGCTTGCGCAAGCAGGCCCAACTAAAAAGCAATACTTTACCTGTCATACAGGCTTGGGACAGAGACTACTATTGCCCCCCAGAACCCCCCGCACCCCCAATACCATTACCTCCACTGACTCTCGGAACAGTGTTTCAGGCTCTTTCGCGACTATTCCAGAGCCTTTACGGCGTGACCCTTCGTCCCGTCGAACTTTCTCCAGGCGAGGTCTGGCATCCGGACGTCGAAAAGCTCGAGGTGGTAGACGAGACTGACGGCCTCCTGGGCTGGATCTATACCGATCTGTTCGCGCGGCCAAACAAGTCGAGTGGCGCAGCGCACTATACCGTGCGATGTTCGCGGCGCACCGACGACGACGACGCAGCCGGTGACATTTTACCAGCAGAGGACTACAGGCAGGCCGTCGATGTCTCGCGCGCGTTCGAGGCGGGCGGGCAGCGGCGATTCGCAGGCGGCATGTTCCAGCTGCCCGTTGTCGTGCTACTGACCGAGTTCTCCCGCACCCCGCTACACTCGCGGGGCCCTGCGGTGTTAGAGTGGCACGAGGTCCTGACGCTATTCCACGAAATGGGACACGCGATGCACTGTACGTACACGCATGGTCCCGTCGCTTTGTCTCCAGGGGTCTGACACACTCCGTTCTCCCACAGCCATGATCGGCCGCACCGAGTACCAGAACGTCTCGGGCACGCGCTGCGCGACCGACTTTGTCGAGCTGCCCTCCATCTTGATGGAACACTTCCTCACTTCCCCGCACGTCCTCGCGCTCTTCGGCACACCCGCCACCGCCAGACGCGCCGACGCCGACGCCGTGGCGAATCACCACGAGGACCCGTGCCGCAACATCGACACGTACGGCCAGATCCTGCTCGCCGTGCTCGACCAGACGTATCACTCGCGCGCGGCCATGGACCGCTCGTTCGACTCGACCGCCGCGCTCGCGAAACTGCACGACGAGCGCGGGATCGTGCCGTACGTGCCCGGCACCAGCTGGCAGACCCAGTTCGGACACCTGTTTGGCTACGGCGCGACGTACTACTCGTACCTCTTTGACCGTGCGATCGCCGCGCGCGTGTGGAGACAGTTGTTCGTGCGCGACCCGCTCAATCGCGAGACGGGTGAGCGGTATAAGCGGGAAATTCTTAGGCATGGCGGTGGCGAGGACCCGTGGGCGATGCTTGGGTCTCTGCTGGCTGCTCCCGAATTGGCTGGCGGAGATGAGAAGGCGATGCGGGAGGTTGGCCGGTGGCGGATAGAGGAAGAGGTAGCCGTACCAGGACGACACTGAATATTACACATGTTTATTTCCTGGTGACACACAAAGGACATGATAGCAGAAAACTATAGACAGCATGCAACAAGAGTTAGTGGTAATGAAAGAGACCCCGGGGAAACTAGGGAGTTAAGGGTTATGAAGATAAGTATAAGCGCTACAGCGTCTGACAGATGGTCAAGACGTGTAAACTGGGTATAGTTCTAAAAAAGATAAAAACTGTACAAGGTGCATAATAATACAATGACGTTATGACAGTCCACACAACAACGACCACATACTCGCATCTTCCGTGAAAATGCCGGGTTCGGCTGGTAAAAAAACGCTGGGGGGGATTGATGGATCCATCATAGATATGGGCTTGTTGACCCCATGAGGTGCTGGTGGGAGCAACGAATCAATGGAACTCTCTGGAGTACTTGGCGCGGCATCAAAGGTCGCTGAAGGTGAAGGCGCAGACGATGACTCCGTTGAGAACGTCGAAAACTGATTGATAAAGTCGGTAATCGCTGACCAGTCCATCTCTTGCGAAGAAAATGCGGAGTTATCCGAACAGAACGACGCTGAAGGAGAGGTGGATATGTCAAGAGGGAAAGTGGTCGATATCGGAAACTGTGGCAAGCTCAAGTCTTCTAACGATCCTAGATCATCCAATGAACAAGAGGGGTTGTATCGGTTTTCTGTGGATTGTTCCAGATATAGGGGATCGGGAAGCTCGAAGTTCAACACTGCGAGGTCTGAGCTTGGGACATAAACTGACGCGGGTTGATCTAACAGAACCAAAAAATGAGCCTTCACCATACGTCAGGAGGGCATGTGACACGTACTCGTCGGTATTGTGGTTTCGACTAGTGGATATGGGATCGAGTTCCAGTCGAAGATACTAAGATCGATGGGGGCACCTGGGCTAACCGTAATTTGCGAAGCTCTGGTGGAATCGGTTGGAGGGTGGTCTAGGGAAGGTAGAACAGGCCACGCGAAAGTGGGAACAGAACCTACGGACGGATGCCGTCTATGATAAGTAGACGGACAGAGCTGCCTTTCGGAGGGTACTAATGGAGAACGTTCCGAGATGTGTTGGTTACGCATTTCTCCCCGTGGAACCGGTGGATTAGGCGGGACGACTACCATTTCCGATGCATTGCCGTAGTTATTAGTCTGCCTCTGTCCGGTGGGTTTGAAGGCGAGGGTGTCCGGAGAGGGCTTCGAGCCCACTGGAAACGATGGTTCTGATAGCTGGATGAACGTAACAGGGGTTACTGATGTGTGGGTCGATGCTTCGGTTGCGCTTTTCTTAACAGAAGAACCTTTGTTCGATGAGGGATGTACGCTTTCCGGATGGGGATGGACTTGGTGAAGAGACCGTGAACTATTACGCACAATGTTTCAGTACATGTAAGACCAAAAATAGATTTTTAAAATGTGTACACACCGAAGCCGCTTCAGAGGCCTGTGCAGGTCAGAGGTCAGTGATGTAGCTGTATCTTCAGGGAGATTCCTTTTGCGGCCTGCGACAGGAGGCGGTGGCGTGGTATCTTCAGTTTCCTCATTGTCCAAAAGGTCATTTGAGTCGTCGACTTCTACATGCAATTCGAGTTAGCCACGGGTTCTTCCTTGAATCTCTTAAAATAATCCTGACCTACTGGTCGCAGCGCCTGAGCCGAGCATCCGATGTGACTCGTTAGAGTAGGTAATGCAGGACGCTCCGCAAGAAGTGTTTCCATAGAGGCCTTGACGTTAGAGAAGGCAAATGCAATACAGAAGGGGATGGCATTGTCGTGTTCCAAATAGACTCGTTTGGCAGCGGTTACGGTCGCATTGAGAGAGCCTGTGAAGTACTCGTGGGAGAGCCTGGTCCAACCGACCGAGTCTCTCGCTTCTTGGAACCAAAGTTCCGCTTGTGCCACAGAAGCCATAGATTCACCACCTATGATCTGCAACTGAGTGGGGGTGGGGTAAGGGTTGTGCATATTCTGCATGAGCCAACGGTATGCACATGCGTCAAGAAGTTTGTTGTGGCCTAGGATACCGAGAGTTCCGGATGAGGAGGCGTGAGAAAATAAGAGGTACGGCGTAAATGTTGGACGGCTTGTTGACACTGGGAGCAGGTCGTCCGATGGTAGAGGAAGACCAGAGCTACTTATAAGGCGAGTTTGAGCATCCTTTAAAATGTCCTCGCATTCCTGCATGCATTGAGTCGTAGCTGTAATGACTTGTGACACACGAGAGAGGAGGAGAGTGGTGTTGTCGTCCAGATCCCCACTTGCTTCGACGGCTTTTAAGTGATGAATAAGCCGTGACAACTCCAGGGATAATTCTTTAAGAGCCGTCTCATCTTGAGCGACGACGGCAACTAGAAACAGTTGCTCCACTAGAATTAGTCTGTCGTGCAAAGTGGCATTCATGTCGGTGGAGTGTGGTGAGTGTAAGAAGCTACCACACAGTGGCGACAGTTGAGCGCTGAGCCTCCAAGAGCATTACATAATCACAATGGGCGACATCAGAACAAATACCCGGCCATATTGAGGATGTGGCACCAATTTATCCCTCGTCAGATCTTTCAAGTCCCCTAACCTCTGTTCTGCACGATGCCGGGAATCTTCCCTTTTATGCGGGACATTGTTGAAGGTTCCCGTGAAATATGGCTACTTTCCGACACATATGGTCGTACGCTCACTGGTCTTGAATCATCGACGACATCCCAGTTCCATCTCCCTCTCCCTGAAGTATGGGCACCAGCCCAGTATCTTATCGACGTGGGACTCCGACCCGCTCTTGCTCAACGATTATCCAGCACCTATATGGATTTTGTGGATCGGTATAGAAATATTTGTCAATTACACTTCGACCGCGCTACTCATGGAGGTCACTTCACCGAGTACTACCGTGAAGTTTTCATTATTCTGTTTAAAAGGAGGATCCAAGCCTGGAACTCCCAAATTCTGTCGATTGTTCGAGTACGGCAAGCTGGCACGCCTCAAGCAACCCCCCGCCCAGAACGTGTGGATGTGAGTACCGTTGTAATACCAAAAGCCCCTCGCAATGCTGAATCCATTACAACCCAGATACGCGTGGATGACGCAGCGAAAGCCAAAATCATTGCAAGACTTGGACTTAAAGCAACACCTCTTACCTCTGATAGAGTAGGCTTCAACCCCTTTGTTTCTTTCTGCACATTTAATCAAGCTCTGTCAGATGGTAACAAACCCTAGCGCAGACTTGACTCCGCGACTAGAAGAAGTGTCAGAACAAATATATGCTTTATCCACCGATACAGTCGACTCTCGCCTAGTGGTATGTAGTTGGTCTGTGTTCTGTACATGAGGCTCATCTGTACCAAGTTGCCAGAGTCGCCACTGGTCTCGTCGACCTCGACCTCGAGACGTTATGACCCCTTCAGTCACGTAGCGCCCCAAACTTGTTTTCCCGCTCCCTACCCTCCACCTCCAGCGCCTTGCCTCCCCCGGAGTGCTCTACCCACGTCATTTATTCCTCCAACACCTCCCCGGGACGTGCGGTCATTGACAAGCCATAATCCTGATATGTCGACATTGAGCAACCTCTTCGAGCGAATGACTACTACGACCCTAGAGACTTGTTCTAGAATTCCAAGGAGCCATGGAGTGTTTTACATCCCCGATCCCAACAGTATCAAGCCCTTGTCTCCAATTCTATCTCCCAGTGTTGCAGCTAACTCTACGATGCCGAGGGCGGTCAGTGAAGAGTCGATTGTATCACCGACAAAGCCGACGAACGCACCCCGGAGGCGAAAGATAGCCTCACTCCCGACGCGTCGGGGCAAGATGTCGGCTTCCCCATCACCACCCCTATTCGACTCGGCGGGAGCAACATCTCACCCTATCACACCGCCTCCCATTGAACGGGTTGTGGAAGTGACACCCCCACATTACGCTTTTGCATCGTCGCAGAAAGCTCGCCTTGTGTCAAGTCTCCCTTCACTATACTCCGCAGAGGCGTCGTGCGTTGCAATGCCGAAATCCCCTACCGCTGGACAAAGGAAGGTACATACCCTCCATCACAAAACACTCCCTCAGTCGCAGACCATTCTCCAAAATCAAGCCTTACGGCGTCTGGCGACGGCCGGGGAGACGTTCTCCTACACCTACACCGTTTCACGATCTCCTCCACTTGTCTCGGATACCACCTCGTACATTGATTCACCTCCAACATCGTCCGACGAGCTCGATACACCACCTTCCACCCCCCCACGTTCGCGTGTGTTATTGGCTCGCACGTCGACGGAAGACTTAGTTATCTCATCCGTGTCCAATGGGATAGTATCTCGTAAAGAGCCACTCAACGAGGCCAAGCTTCCTAACAACCCGAGGCAGCGATGCATGCATCTGGATTTCACGAAAGGGGGTTGGGGCAGGGACGAGCAACCGCTCACCTTCACTTTTAGTGTTTAGGTGTTTCGCTGTGTCTCGCATGATTTCATACATAGGCGTGGGACACTTTTGTTGCTTGGTGGCTACCTCCAACTCGAGTGATATCTAGATACCTCGTCGCACATTCATACCCGCACTGTTCAGAGTGCAGTTTAGTATCCTTATTTGTACAGTAACCCATTACAGTAAATAAAATCAATACCCTCTGTACTCCTTTCACGGTCCCAGTTACTGTACCGTATTCATCCCGATAAACTTTGCGGTGTGCATGGATTGCATCTTCCTCAGAGGAAGTATTACGTTGACACACTCTATCTCGTGAATGCCACGGTGCATAGATCGTAGATACACGCCGCACGGCGTATGCGCACCTCGTGACGCACTTTGTGCCGGTCAATGGATGAAAGCGCCAGAGAACAAGAACTGTCGCCTGAACCACGAGACGGTGCAGTGCGTACGAGGCCGTGATCGGACCAAACGGGATTTGCTCCCATTTTACTTCATTTACTTCACTGAGTCGCGGCCAGGACGGTAGTTTTCATGATGGGCCCCCAGAATGAACTGATCTCGTCTGATACTTTTACACAAGTAAAGAGCTGCTCAGTGTCTGTGTGATCCCTAAGCGTGCGCAACGACTACAATTTAACTAGCTAATTTCCACCGATTAAGACATGCCGTCGCTCACGCAAGCTTGGAGGCCTATACATTCACCATACATAGTCTTCAGCATTATGACGAACCGAGGTCGACCCGTCAACACGCACCAAGTGCAACAGACTGCCCAGGCCACCGCTATCTGCGCCACCGGTGACACCACCACTGAACTTACTCTTGACAAGGAGTTTGACGACGGTCATTGCTGCGCCATTAACCGCATCTTGCTTCTTGCCACTGCCACCACCACCGGACTTGTCGAAGAGCTTGGAGGCCTCAGCCATAGCCATACTGATCAGCTGCGTCTGCGAATTGCCGCTACCACTTTTTCCACCGTTTCCAGACGTGAATTTCTTGATCACCTGCGTGCGACTGGTATTCACATAGTAGTGCGTCCGATTTATACTGGCATACGTACCTCGAGCGCCGCGGCGCTGCCTAAAGACGACGCAGGCAGGTCTTTGTCGGAATCGTCATAAGCCTTGCGATGTGCCTCTTGGACTTCATCTTCGTCGATGGGGTCTTGGTGTTGGCCCTAACTCCCGGAATGTGGATAAATCGTAGATGCATGGCACCTCGCAACGCACCTTGTTATCGTGAACGTACGAAAGCGCAGAGGAGAACAGAGAATCGTCGCCTGAGCCATGATTCTTCGCTGTGCGTACTACTTCGTCATGATCAACTGTGCAGGCGCGGACGGAAGAAATGATCAATCAGATCAATCAGGCGCCGGGTGGAAACGTAATAATACATTGAGGACCGCCATGGCTGCTTCCTTGCTGAGAGTGGTGAGGAGAATTGTATTCTTCACCACCGGTCTTGCGATAGTCGGCTGTGTAAAGTCGTGCCAATTGAGCCAAATGGGCTTGCACGGGTCATCGATAAGAGCGAACATCTTACAATTGTCGTCATCGTGGCTTTGAGATTTCTCATAGGCTTCGTATCCTTTTTTGGCGAGATTGATGAAGTTATCCTTGTACCGAAGGGTCAACGTTCAACGGATAAATAAACCAGAAAGGTTGATATGAGTACCATTGGTAGTGACGATGATGGTGGTAGACTGCAAAGCGTCTATCTCTTGCCAAGCTCCATGCAGCTGATTTTATGAGATCTGGTGATCGTTCGACCATTTCTTTACCCGAACCATGTCAACCTTCGTGCAGCCAACCGGAGCATTCCCTCCTGCTCAGCCAGACGACCCCAATTCGCCTCTCCTTTTCAAAGACAACATTGGTCTCGTGCAAACTCAAATCACCACAGTCCGTTCCTTGGCCCACGAAGCGCTCAATGCCATGTATGTCACGCTCGACATCACCCTTCTTTCTCTGAGATTTTTATCATCAGCAAGGGTGCCTACCAGCCCGGATCAAGTCCAACGCATACAGCCGGTCGGTTCTATTCATCCTCTTTCTTTCTCCGCACCAATGTTCGCCGTACTTGCAGACAACCTTGCCGCGTTGAGGCAGAGCATTCATACACTCAATGAGTTGCTTTACACTACCGGAGTTGGCTCACTACCTCTCCTGGCACCGGAAGCCAACGAACCTCCCACAGAAGAGCAATTAGCAAACCAGGCTAAAAAGGCCATCGAGACCCTGTTCACCCTCCATACGCGGATGCAAGAGACTGCGTCCGTGGCCGCAAACATCATGTCAGCTCCAGAACAGGCGCCCCGCCGCTGAAGAGATCTGGGAGTGAGCTCTTATATCGACCGCACGTTATGACTCAGTATAGTTGTTTCTGTGAATTCCCCCGCAAATTGGATGCCATAAAGTACCCGGTTATTCCAATGCACCGCAGCTCTATTTGCTACTTACGCTTACTCCTCACTTCAAGTCGTTCACCACGATCTGTTTCACACGCTCACTGCGAGCAGGCCCCGGGGTACGACGCGTTCAGTGCATATGGTCGTACCAGCCATGTAATCCCTGCAGGTACTCTATCTGACGGGACCGCCGAAACACTGTCGGCGACTGCCTGCACATCCATCTGTCTCTTCCTGACTAACATCTGCTCTGACTTGGTGCTGAGCTGAGTGTCAGTGTCAGACGCGCCGACCGTGCTACCAGGACCACGGTCCAGAGTACTGGTCAACTTCGGCGACCAAAGCATAAACGGTACGTACACGTGTAGCAAAGGTGGCATACTTAACGACCGCTTTCGGCGTGTTCTGCCTTATTGGAAACACCATTCTGCTGATTGTCAATGCTAGTGTGTCAAGCCGTCAACGTGGAGATATCCATCTAAGATTGCTCCGACAACGAGGGTGGCTAGTACTTGTGTAGCATGGTCATGAGCCTGCAAAGGTGCTGCTATGAGGGTTTCGGTCTCAATGGTCGCAGGAGAAGTCTCAATATATAAATGGATCAACGAGTAATTAGGCGGAGCTAAATTACACTAAGCGCTGGTCAAGGTCGATTGTTATGGTGGAATAGTATTGAGAGGGATAGGCATTCATGTCACCCTTGGATCCTACGTGGAGCGAAACATCACCTCACAGGCCTCACCTCTTCATTAACTACAACACATACAAACACATCGCATCCCGTGGTAGTCGAGAGGGAATGATAAAGGAATTGGGAAACAGAGGAATAAGAGTATCAACGTGTGCATATACATAGACAGTTCGGATTTGTTTCGCGAGGTATGGATGGAGAGAGAGATCAATCTTGAAGGAAATAAGGGGAGACAGTGTGAAGTAGTGGAAAGAAAGAGACATGATTTGAAGAGAACGATGAAGGGTATAAAGGTAGGACAAACCACTCCGAAGACAAGAAACCATACATGGAAAAAATAATTCAAGTTGGCGACAGACTTTGCTTCTCCTCTTCCCACGAACCCATCTTCAGGAACCGTGACAGCACCTCTTCGGACCCCTTCTTGAATATTTCTACTCCGCGCGCAGGGTCCCACACGCGCCCTCCCGCCCGGTGTATCGGGCGAGAATCCGCCGGCGAAGTTGGGGGGGCACTCGACGGCGAAGACGCTGTATCACTCGAGATAGTCCGGGAAAAAGACGCGGGGGTTAGGCGCTGCTCCACTCCACCGCGTTGCAGGGCCGACGATCTTTGTACAGGCTTGTAAAGGGTAGGCCGGGGCGTCGATTCCGCAAGGTTCGTCGACGAGCCTCGGGGAGAGGTATAGCGTGGGCTACGGAGCCCAGCGGGAGAGCCCAACGGAGAAAGTTTTGCCACCTCATCCTGCCTCCTTTCCAGATCTTTAAGCGAGCGATTAGCGTCCGTTGCGTCGGTGAGGACAGTAACCTGGACACTCTGGTCCTTGGTCTCTTTGGGAATCGTCTGCACACCTTGTGAGCGGTACTCCTTCTTCCTGCTCTTTCCGCCGGGATAGGGTGCCGACGCGAGGGACCCGGAACGCGAGCGCTGCTTGCTGGGTGGCGCAGCGCCGCCTTCGTCCCCGGTATCCTCGTCATCGCCATCCACGCTACTCTCCTCAGATTCGCGCCAGTTTCTGAAGAGGGCACTGTCGCGCCTTCGTGACTCGCCAAAGTCAAACGCTGGGGCAAGGGGCGGTACATTCTGCGGGGGGCGCACTAAGCGTGACGCATACTTTTGTATGCTGGGTACGGTATCCCATGCGTTGGAGTACGAAAAAGAAGGCGGGAATCCAGAGGGAGGGGGAGAAGACGCGTAAAGCTGCGTGGGAGAGAAACGCAGGGGTGGGCTAGGAGACGGGGACCCAGTCTCTACAGCGGGAAGTAAGAACTGGCCAGGGGGAGGTGAGTCCGTAGACGGGAAAACACGACCAGGAGTCAAGCGAGGCTTATCTTCCCAAGGGAATACCGGCTTTATCTTGCCCCTATCTGGACTTGGAGTCTCCCCCTTTTTGTCATCCCCAAGGACATTCACGTAGTGCTTCTCTTGCACCAGGCGCTCGGGAATCCGCGAGGGTGGTGGAACTGCAAAGAGCGTCGAACTGATATCTCGCGATGACGACGAATCGCTTAGGTATTGGAGAGACTGGTCCCAAACATTAGGATAGTAAGTCGAGACAGGAAAACTAGATACAGGCGCAGTGCTGGGAGGGGGCTCAACTGCAGGATTCCATGTCATCAAGGGCGGAGACACAGGTCGGATGGGTTCCTGAGGAAGCTGGACTGATTGGTGACTACGCTCATGAGTGTGCTCGAGATCGTGACGGACAAGAATTCCTGAATCTGGTCGTGGATGATGAAGGTCTGGTTTCAATACCTGAACCTGTCCTTGCAAGTATGCTTGTTGTCGAGGTTCCTGCTCGTGGGCCATCCGTAGCAATCTTTGCGTTGGCTGGGACACCGGTGGCTGCGGTGGTTGCAAACCCTCATATTGTTGAAGTAACGGTGTCTGCCTTTCATTGCTTTCCGCAGGTTGGTTTGGTAAATGTGCAAAAATGGTCCCCGTTCTCGACCAAACTGCAGAAAAGTCTGATGTTGCGTGTGCGTATACCTCGATGACCCATACGGCTCAGATCTACCAGGTAGCACTCCTTGAACTTGCGCCGAAGGTAAGTACGATTGTCCGAT
>JAKELL010000522.1:0-27993 GCA_021524915.1 Lactarius akahatsu | reverse complement strand
GTGAGAATTTTGGGTTGTGGCGGCGAGGAAGGAGGTGCATGCGGAGGTGATTGCGGCTGTTGGTGCGGTGTTGGCGGAGGAGGCGGTGGAGAAAGAAGGTGAGGAATCTGTGGTGCGTGCTATGATGAACCCCTGATGGATGATTGATTAATTAAGTTGCTGGGTCGATTGTAGGTGAAGTCGTAGTGAAGCAAACGCCGCAAAATAAGATGTAGAGCGAGAGACGCGCGCTCGACGAAGTGTTTTATTAGAGTCCATTGCGACTATCTATCAAATCAAGCAAAAAAAAAAAACCGATCTGATTGACCGGTAATGGACGACGACTCGATCATATTAAAGTGATGGCTTTGAAAAGGTAACAGAACCATCATCACTTCGGTCCAAGTCGAGGCTTCTTGATAGTGGGCTGATTTCGCGGATGGCGGGGGCTGGCCGACGCTAACAACCGAGCCCGAAACGCTGCGCCCCCGTTTGTGCAGTGATGCAGGGTTGGTGCTGTGAATTGCCTTTCGTCACCCCGAAGCCTTCGCTAACCGAGCATCACCGCATCGCGGCAAAGGAAGAGCCGAAGCGAAGCAAAAGTAAGTTAGCCCCGTAGCTACCGGAGTTATTCTCGCCGTGTCGCATTATGATCATAGGAAGCCAGCTCTACGGTCGTCGTCATCGTCGGCTGCTGCCAGTGGAGAGAGAAAGAGTGCGTCCGAGGGGTCCTGCGACGTGAGGCCGACCACCGGACGGTCGAAGTAGCGCGCGGCATTCGATTCCACAGCACCCAGGTGATCCTGGCACCTTTTCACCATGACGGGAAAAGGGAATGCTGACTACCACCCGACCCATACCGAGAGATACGTATGTACTACACAAGGTTTGAGTTGGTGATCCCGACGCCGGTATCGTGGTTGGTCGCAGAAGCCGTTGCTATTGCCATTCCGTTACCGTCCTTAGCCGACCATCTCAGACTTCTGCTACAGTGCTCGAGTCCAGTGCCAAAACAAATCACCGATGCCTCGCGTAACAAGCTGATCGTCTTCTACTTCTCCAGTCCCCCTCTATCTACCCCCAAACATCACTCGAACATCGCGTAAGTGCATTTAGCTGATCGTCTCCACTTGTACAGGGATCTTTTCTCTGCTGACCTAGGTGCCGTGATGTGCAGGTTCGACGCGGCAGCCGGTCGCATGTAGTCTGCGCGGCATGACGGCATTTCCAAGTTCATTCGACGCAGCCCATATGTGGGATACGGCCGAATCGAGTAGCAGTGGGACGCGGTTCTCCATCGCTGAATGTGGATCTCGGTCGGTATACGGCCGCAATCGTCATCTTGCACGAGACGTGCTCATGCAGGAGACCTTTTGTTCGAATGCGTGCCTTGGGTACAGAACACATTATGTGTAGCACTTCACTTCATATGACTATGTGTGAACCGTGGCCCTCTGCAGTAAACAATAGGAGACCTATTTGTGAACGGGAAGTTCTTTTTCCTTCCAACTCTCAGCTTCTCGTGTAAACAATACAGGAATTACCATTTCTCTCAGTACTTGTACCCCAACCTAACGATATGGTGCAGTACAGACTGATCGCGGAAAGTCTTGCTTACTTATGGTAAATCTCTCGCTCGATCGACTTTCCCCGGAACTGGAATCTCGAAATCGATCTCGGGACCCTCTTAAGGTCCGCAGAAACAAAAAGGGAAGCAGAGGCAATGAGAGCCGAGCACCTTTAGTGGCAGTCAGTGGAAGAGAAATATGGAGTTCCGATTCGGGCAGAGGTATATACAATTGACTACAGTACTGCGACCACGTATCTATCCAACAGAGTAACGACAGTACAGCTTAGCAGATAAGTATCCTTCCGACCGACGAGTCACCAACAAAAAGTTCAACGAGAACAATATTTCACTGATAAAAAACAAGCCCCACAAGTGTCCGAAGAGCTCCAAGTTCGAGAAAGACCGGATGAACAAACGAGCGTAAAAAACAAACAAACAAGAAAGGCAGGGTATTCTGGTTAGCGATTTGCGTGTGGTGGGGATAGTAGATGTGGATCAGACGCCGGGAGGGTGGAATCCGGCCTGATTGGGCCAATTACCGATCAGTCCAGGGTCGCCTCCAATACGAACGAACACGCCGTGCGAAGGGGTTGGACCGTCGAGAATGAATAGCTGATGCCATCCAGGCGGCGACACCTTTGCGTCCGGCGGGGCGGTGACAGTGCAGGTATTTCCTGAGCACGAGAAGGCAGGGAAGAGGGTGCGGCCGCCCATGGTGTTGCCGTGCGTGCTCGACGTGGCCGCGACGAGCGAAACCCTCATACCGGAAGTCGAGCCCTGGAACAGCTGCACATTGATCTGGTACTGCCCGCTGTATGACCAGTCTTTATTCGGAACGGTCACAACCGGCTGGGTGAAGCCCTGGTTCAGGTACGGCGGGATGTACACCTCGAGGCGAAGTTCCTCGGGGAGCCCAGGAGTCTCCGGATCCGAACCTGATATGAGTACGCGGCCATCAGGGAGGAGTGTGGCCTCAGAGTGGTACATCCGCGGGATCGTTGTGGTGTTAAGAATCGAGATACGTGCACCGACGGGCTGCGTGGGGTCGTAGAGCAACGCAGACAAGTTCGGATCGGCTCCAAGGCCGAAACCAGCGACTCCTGCTTGCCCACCGTTCATGATCATGAATGTGCCATCTGGAAGTGCGACCATGCAAGCCATGACGCGTCTCGAGGGCTAAACAGCGACGCGTCAATTCGGTGTCCGAGTGTGAAACGAGATGTACTGTACAAACCATCCGTTCGATGACCCAGGTGGGTTCTCGGCCTCAGGCTGGGTAAACACGCAATTGTCGAGGGCGATACCGAAGTTGGAGCCACCGCAGATCAATATGGTAACCAAGTCCGTGTACGGGGCGAATTGGGGGAAGAGAACCGAAGCACCTTCCAACGGGTACGTGCGACCAGCGAGGAAGCTCGTGACGGAACCGGGCATGTTGGGGAGAACTTTGACGGTATCAAAGGTCACCGGGTCAAGAAGGCGTGCCTCGTTGTAGTACCCTGTCACAATATGTTAGTAAAGGAACTTTGAAATCGGACGTTTCCGACGAACCGGCGAAGATGCGACCACTAGGAAGAATGTGGAGGAAGGGATATAGATTGTTGGGGTTCGTACGCTCAAGCCAGTCGAGGAACACCTGTGTGTCGCCACCAGGGATGCGAGGGAGAATCTCAAGTGTAGGGTTGGCCGGGGCATTCGAGCCAGTCTCACCGCCCATCACGAGAACGCTGCCATTGGACATAACTAGTGCGGTCGGATACCAACGTCCACTCTGTATTGAAGTGGCGCCTTTAGCACAAGCGAGGGGCGCGTGAGGTGGGGCGCGACACCTACCTGAAGTATTAGGTGTTCTGGATCTTCCTCCCAATCGTTGGTGCCATTGACGCCAGGCGATCCATCGGGCGCATAAAGTCGGACACCAAACGTCGAGCCAAGCGACCAACCTCCAACATTGAGGATCCGTCCGGCCTTATCGGGAAGGACAATTGCACCCGAGCAGAATACGTCCGATTTGACATGCATCTCACGCCAGGCGTGATTAAAGTCAGGGACGAGGCTTAAGTCGAGCTCGTATGCGCCAGTGGAGTTGGGGAACTCAGACGTGCCACCTTTCTCGAGGAAGGAGACCTTTCCATTGACACCAACAGTGGCAAGCAGTGGAGGTATAAGTCCAGGCATAAAGTACTACATTGATGACCCTTCAGCATCGCACACGTGTACACGTGAGGAATAAGTGCGTACCTCGTACCGACCAATATTGGAAGGTGTGTGCCAAGTGGTAAGGGTGCCGTTCCAGAGGTAGAGCTGCAGCCTCTGGGGACCTCCACAAAGATGCAAAGGATCACCGGAGCACGCCTGTACGCAGTCCGTCTCCGGCGCAGTCACTCCGCCATTGGCTGCGATATCACCTACATCGCCACACCCTAGATGCAGCACGCATATCCGTGAGCTTAGGTTCGATGCCTTACAACGCAGTAGATCACGTACAGCACTCATCAGCGTATTCCATACCTGCGGCAGAGTATCCAAACGTTGAGCATTGAGTGAGGCAGTTTTCAGCTGTGTTATTGTTTACGAGGATGAGTTGGTACGGGAATACGCGCGCAGCCCCAGGTTCACTTGTGATAATAGTGAGTAGCGGCAGCGAGTAGATTTGCACATATACGTACGCCAAGCACCGAGAATATTGCCAATTCCCGGGGAGACCCGTCGTCTGCGGCACCGGCACGGGGAATGCGGTCACGCTACCAGTCGAAGTGTAAACAGACAGCCGATTCGGTCCACCACACGCCTCGCTGCAATTCGTATAAAACACATCAGTTTCTCATTCTGCGCAGGAGTAAACGGGACGGCTTACGTGGTATTACCGCCACAACCCATATTGCAGCCAGCCTCAGGGGATGTAACTGCGCCCTGCACAAGATTGTCACCGCAGACTGTGAAGGCGAATGCGTTGCTTGAACCCATGATGCAACAATGGATCTAAATGATACGTACAACATTGCGTACTGAATTCCATTCCGGCGAGGGTAAAGCCCTGGGCATCGCACGAGGCAACGCAGCTCTCGACTGTCAGGGCTTGGTCATCCGCGAGCTGAGTTTGGAAGATACGTCCGTGCGCGTTGTCCCTGAGTCATTTCCCACTTTAGAAATGATCTTTCCCGAAACTAGAAAGAACCTACACCCAGCATGCGTTGTATGCCCAGGTCGTCGGGAGACCAGAGAGTTTTGGGAAGACAGGTGCGCCTCCACCACCCCCGCCTCCACCGTTGTTGATTGGGGGAAGATCAGTACCGGTGTAGGTATACATGTTCAGGCGGTTAGGTCCACCACACAACTCAGACCCAGCCCCCGAACAGGGCATGTTGCAGTCACCTGCTGGCGCCGGGGCACCACTGCTACCGATGGCGGTACCACAGACTTAAGAGTAAAAGACCCGATCAGAGGAGGAAACCCTTCAAAAGAAGGAATAGGTCAACGTACAGCACTCTTGCGAAAATTCCACACCCGCAAAACCGTAGCCCAAGGCGAAGCATGCAGCAGTGCAACTTTCAACGCTGTTGTGGGAAGCACCGCCAGTGACAGCTGTTCCCACGCTTAGAGTCCTAGGTGCGCCATCGCTGTTTGCGAAAGCAAGAATACACGTCAAAGATTTTCTTTCATCCAAAAAGGAGAGTGAATGTACGTACGTATAGCATCCCAAGGAATTCCATAGTCCAACGCTTGGCACGACAGCAGGTGGGTCTGGGGGGGTTGCACCACTCCAATAAAGGTTAAGGCGATTGCCGGCACCACACTTCTCACTCGCATCGCCAGTACATGCGAAACTGCAATCCGCAGACGCAACACTCGCTGAGCCATGTGAAATGATATTTCCACAATCTGATATGCAAAACGTAGTATGAGTTAAACAACGGGAATGAGCAAAACCGACGTAAACCACGGTGAAAACGTGTACTCACAGCACTCCTGTGCATATTCGATACCAGCATAGATGAAGTTTTGACCATTGCAGAAGTTCACGCAGCTCTCCACCGTCATGCCAGTTGCATCCACGAAGCCTCCTGATGTGAGAGCACGCCCTCCGTCAACGTTGTCCCTAATGCAAACTAAGCGTGGGCCCTATCCCAGAAGGACAGCATAATGAAACCCACGAATAGCATCCTTGACTCGTCCATCCTGCAGGGAGATCCCGTTGCCGGAGACGGTGGTGACGAAGCTGATTAAAATGAAGGCTCCTGCGATGAGGATCTGAGGCGCCCGCGGGTACAAACTGTCATGCCATGAGCAAACAAAGTGATTAGCACGAGTGTGTTCGACGGCGCAGGATTGGGGGTATGTGCGTACAGGCAAAACGGCGAGCAAAGTCGCAAGGTGAAAGAATGTGGGTAGAAAGAATGTGGGACGCATCGTGCCCACGGTTTGAGGGCGGAGACGCTAATGCGACTTGACAGGGATGAGCGAGGTTCTTAAGGTCCTCGGAGCCCGGGAAAATTGGGAATATGACAAGCGTGTTTACCTGAGTCGGTACAACGCAGCCATTTCCACGGGTTCGACCTTACCCAGGTGCCACGGATCAGAAAGTAGGGACCCGTGCAACACGCTGCCAAGGCCGATGACTAGCATTTCCAGGAGAGCGAATAGGATGACACGTTCCAGATCTTACGGGATTTTGTTAGGTACAGGGCTGTGACGCGCAACGAGCGCTCTGTGGAAGAAAACCTGGAGATGGCGGAAGGGCGGGCAGCTCTTTCAGTAAAAGGAATGATTACCGGAAGAGTTCCTATGCCACGTGCAGCGTAGAGTTTGTTGTACAAGAAGCTGTCAACCATGAGAAAAAATATCGCGATGCGGGTGAAGAGCGGACGCTAAACCTGGACGGTCTTGGTCCGCGAGGGCTTCTAAGAACTGCCATCGTTCGAGTCGCATATTAATGACAATACTTCATTTCTGTAAAGTAATTGTTGGCATATCGTTGTTGTGAAGAGGCGAAGAGGCATGTCATGAAAGAAACACCGACACCAGCATGCGCATCACGTGCGATGGTTCATACGGTTCCCCTCTCTAAAACCACGCTATCATAACTTAGCGACCATGTTCGTCCCCTCGCGCGAATTTCGCAATTAGCCCGGGAGTTTACGCGACTTTGTCCCTGATCCTCCTTGTTCGGCGCTTGGCCTTGTTCCTGCCAGCCCGCCCTAACATCAGGCCCCAAGTTGAATCAATCAGAACAGATGACAAGTAGGTTAAGTTATCACAACTGAACCTCCTAAGTTAGCCCTGCCATTATCCTTTGGACCCGGGTCATGGTTCCAGGGCAAACTTGTACGAATGGAGAAAAGCAAACTTTGAGATGTTATCGAAACCACGCCAACCACTGGCCAAGCCACTGGCAATCAGTCCATCGCTACCATCTGTCATGAAGGATTCAACAGGGAAAAAATATCCGTGGACTTAAGCAAGGTCTAGGCCACCTTCCAAGTTGAATTAACACCTTGTAACCTTATGATATAAACTTTCCAGGTGGTTCCGATGTCAATACTGTGACCACGGCTAGTAGGTTATTTGGGGTGAGCAAAATTAACTTATCACAAATAGCCACGTGACCGCGGTGTTCCAGTGTATTTTGGTCTTCGATCGCCTTTCTCGGATTCTGATTTATTTGTGAGGTTGGTGATTGGAAAGGTATGGTCCTTTTACCTTGAAAGTTTTCCTGAGCCCTCGCTCTTACTTTTTACAGAACGGGTATGCGTCTCTCTGTTGACACGGTGACACCTCACTCGTCACTCGACAGCAATTGCTGGTACCGGCCCGCACGTATGCCGTTAACTCGGAATTCCGTTCCTGCTTGGAAAAAACTTCCAAGCCTGCATTGGGTGTGTGATCGCCTTGGGCTCGGCGTCATCGGTGTCGCCTAAGCGGTGCATTCTCTTCGTGGGCGGCTTCCCGGCACCTACTAGACGGGCCTTTCTCCTTCCGGAGACACACATGATACTGCATTGGCTTCTGTCTGAATCGAACCGCGGTTCTGTTGTTCTTCCCTTCTTGCGCCATGCTAACAGAACGACCGGAAACAGTACGGTCTCAGGCCTGAAAATGTACATCATGTGGACCATAAACTGATTGTGATTGTGCCAGGGTTGAGGCACTCCAAATAGCTTGCACTCCCTGTAGGGCACATTCAGGGGAAGACAGCCGTCACTCTTTCAGCACCTTACCTATGTTGGAATTTTTGAGGCTCCTAATCACCACCTCGATCTCGGGAGTTCTACTGTATGACATCCACTTCCGGTATCCTGCCTAATATCTCCAGAATGGGACCACCCGTCGGTGGCCTTCCATCTTTTCTCAGCTAGTACCGTATGTTTTTGGAAACGACAGTAGGTCATGCCAACCGATCGCGCTCATGATGTCATTCTCAGGGTCCTTTGGAAGCATAACGTTTCTGGCCGCCAGACGTTTGCAGCTGCATGTGGGCCCATAGAACACGATACTCAGTCCGTAATCACCCAGGTCAGCAAGAAGTCACCCCAAGAAGCACTACCACGGCACTCTCGCGGAGCAAAGACATGTATTTTTCGATGACACATGTTCAAGGCACTGACTGAAGATATGACCAAACTTGTATCTGGTTATTTGAGTTTCCGCTTATTCGCCCGCCCACTTTCTTTCCTCCCCCCTAACCCAACTCATTTCGGCTTCACGAAGAGCATTGCGCTCCACCATGCTGCTCCGCCGAGAGCGGAGCGGCTGACTAGAGAGTTCGCGCAACCCTGGGAGAGGTAAGCAGCCATTTTCTGTCGGCATAATGTTGAGGTGGGACAGGCTACCTACGCCCCGCACCCGCATCCGGCTTGCAGCTTATCTCATGGCTAGATTTTACCATATTCGTCACGGAGAAAGCGCGCCGTCCACCACGCGATTTTCATGTCCGCGCGCGTGGGCAAGCGCATGGGCGTAAAAGGCAAGTCTTCTTACCGACTACGGCCTCATGTACATTTGAAGCTCTGCCACTGGGGGTAAACCCGTCGCGGAAAAGGTCGTTCGTTCAGAGTTTCGGGCGCGTTTTGCAATAGATCTCGATGGTGACTCCTCAGTCAACATCTACCGAGTGGTAATTCCCTCACAAAGCACAATGAAGTGACAAAGTATAAGAGTGAAACACAGGGGTGCTATGCCCACCCGCCGGAAGGACCTTTCATCACATTCTCCGCCATTCTCTGTCTGTACAGCTTCGGAGAAGGATGGGAAGTGGAAAGGAAGCAAAGAGAAAACACTGCGAGACACGGACGGTGGGTCATTCACCTTCCCAAATTAGAGTCTAAGTTATGAGAGGAACCTTAACACTAAACGACAAGTGCTATCGTGGAGCTGAGGACTCAGGCTGGGTGTGTGAAACGACGAAATGTCCGAGGAGATGTTATATTTTCGACCATCACATCTTTTTTTCTTTGGAATCCATTGTGTACCCACTTACAGAACCTACTCTATATTTTGCTACACCCAAAATAATGCATAACTTACGTTTTCCGGTTTTGTGGTATCGGTCCATATATGGGTCACACCTACTTCCCAACACGTGCCGAGGTCGCCCGATGGACGGTTAATCGCGCGGATCCACGTGCCCCATGTTTTACCATCCAATTCAGCTCACCGGAAACATATCTGCGCCGTGCACATGCCGTGTACAGGCGGAGAGGCTGAATTAAGGGCGGCAGCTCCTCGCTCGGGGTTGTGACGGACCGGACTGTAATACGTCGTGCGAACATAAATCGACCTTGACGGCCTCGTGGTCAGGGTCCCCCGTTACGACGAGAATGGTCCAGAGATTTCCAGCATCATATAAAATTTATTGAATTGAAGGAGCACGATGTTTAGTCAAAGGTAATCGAGAGCCCATAGCCTGAATATTCCTGAACGCCCGGTGCACGTCCTCCGGATCCCTCATGATGCATGATGATGAGCACTGGGACGCGGTGTGGTGTTGCCGTGATCAGATGGTTGCCGTGCTGCCACGAACTGACTCCACTTGGCAGTACAGTACTGTATCCGCAAAGATCGATTTTCCCATAACGCACCCCAGGATCTCCCCCACCGCGCGTCGTTCAACTACAGTTACAGTAAATGTCAACGCGCATCGTCAGAGAGACCAGAAGCAAGTCGAGTCAGTGACGATCAACGATGCCCCACGTAGCTCCGGCTCCACCGCCACTCCGTCGAGATCGAACCCAGCCCTTGACCCAGCCACCCGACGACTTGAAAGAACAGGCACAGTATGCGTTCGGTGTTGGGCTTCGATCCCTGCGTACGTACCGGGATCGCGATCGAGAGCGCGTTGGGGCGCAGGAAGTGCACACGCGCTGCCAGATCGCCTTCGTCCTCGCCACAAGCCCCGGTTATGGATTCAATGACGATGATCGTGCATCGTCAGCGTCTGCGGCGCGTATGCGCACGCAGGCGTGCGCCACGCGAAAACGTGCCTGTGGTTCGCCATCATTTCATTCCCACACGCACTGCCGAGCGCACATGTGCCGATCCACGAGGATCCTCGCCGTGCTCGGTCCCGGTTCGAACGGCTCGAGCATTTCGTCGAACATCATCTCCACCCAGTGACCTGTACACCGCGCCTCGAAATCTGAGCCTCTGCCCTACAGGCTCACCCTCCAGAAAAAGTTCATGCCCTCCTGCCTATCCGGGTACCACGAAGGGGGGCTAAGAGTTGCAGTCTCTGGGAACCTTCGCAAAGATGGAAGGATCACTGCAGCGCGCTGTTACACTGCCCGTCTCCCACTACAGCTGTTCAGCGGCTCCACTATTGTTGGTGATATCCGCTATATCGCCGCACTCTGGATGTAGTGCGCCCTTCCTTCCGTAATTCGAGGCTCGAGGCTCCACTACCGACCCCGACCCGTCGAACATAAACAGCGCTACCAGCCGGGATATAAATGAATCCAAAAAGAACACAGACAGCGTTTGTCACTAAATCCATACAGTACTGTAGCCGTATCAAATCGGAGAGGCATTCTTCAGTTGCGCGCCAAGATAACTTCGTACGAGAATACCAGAACAGCCGCGAATCCCCTGATGATTGTAATCGAATGAATGGAGAACAGCAGCATCTTTTACACGCACATACAGTACACGCGTGTGTAAGCATTGGAAGTATTGTATTCCCAGCTCCTAGGAGACCCGTCAAAGTATGACTGTCAAGTTGATTCCACCACATGCCTCATCGCAATTTACATAAAAGTATTTATCTCAGCTGTTTAGCTTACCGAGACCAGACACCTCTAAGCTCTCGCCCCAATACCTCCGCAGCCCACATGGCAGTCACCATAAGACCATTTCTGAGATTGTTATTGCAGACCATAATGGGGTTGTGGATAATGCGGCTCTCGGAGCCTCGTGGTTAGATCATATTACGGCAGTAAACGAGCTTTTGATAACTTAGTTGTTGACGAAGTTCTGGACGAAGGTGGGAACGCAGTCGGCCTTTGAGCTTAGGAAGTGGCAAAAGTGGCAGACACTTATGACATACGTAGCGCTGTGATGAGCGACTCGTACCTGCGCTTGTCACGGTGAACTGTCTGTACACAGAAGAAAACGTGAATAGCTCGCATACCTCCATCGACAGTGTATGACGTGCTAAATGTGTACGGGACGCTTGACTATGTGCCGGTCTAGCTGCGGTCTGCCTCGAGGCGCGTCGGTGCCTAGCGGGTACCGAGCGTAGCCGGCAGTGGCGTACTAGTAGATACACAGAGTTGGCCTGGCCTGGGGTACGCCCTGGACAAGGCACACTGGGTCACGATGTTGGTGTTAGCCTCAATGCCCGGACAGCTCAGGTCGTTCTCGCTGCCGTTAACCTCCGCGGCGGAAGATCGCGTCGGTCTCCTCGAAGCGGAATATTCATGAACGTTGTCAGCTCTGCCCAGCTCAGGGAGTCTTGGTAGCCCGCGTTCTGGTTCGTCGTGATGGGCTGGTGGTCCCACATCTCGTACAACCACCGCGGGAGCGCTGGCGTGATGTACTCGTCACTGCTCGACAGCACCGCCATGAGGTCTCCCGATACTGCATTCGCCAGCGACGTTGCTGCCCTGCCAGAGCGCTTACGCGGTGCCCGCTACAGAAGGTGTGGGAAGGTGAAGTACTAGTCGGTACTGTGAGACGGTTTACACGACCGTGTGCGGTGCCACGGGAAGTGCTTTACCAACTGCACGTGTGCGGGGAATGGCTTTCGTCATGGTATTAGAGCTGGCACGGCGCGTGGAGGTCGTTGGCTTGGAATAGTATGGGCATGCCAGAAAGCGTTAACCGATCGCCGCCGTGTGTTGTCAAGATGGGGAGGCACGCTCAGGCTGTGGTGTTTAGACCTTCAAGCCTCAAACTTCAGGCCTTCAGGCCCGAACTTGACGAGCTCTAGAGTGTTTGCAATAAGCTCAGCTTACACTGACAACGTGATGACATATTTTTGTTTGCTTTTGCATGCAACAAAAACCGAGAAAAGTGGTGACTAATACTTAACAAATTTAAAAAAAACATTATTGTATTCAGACCATATGTCCATCCAGGGGTTATCGTGTCGTGAAAAGAACTTATTGTTTTAGCCTAGAATAAACTACGTACTGTAAAAGTGACCATTGTTCTCACCAATTTTAGTTTGGCTGGACGTTAAGTTTTTCACGGTTTTTTCTTGTGTGATATTTTCTGAATAAACATAAAAATCATTTTGATTATGGATTGAAAAGTTAGTAAGTATTGTAGTCACTGCATTTTCCCGGTTTTTGCGTGGTGGAAAAACGGAATCGCGTGTCTGTGGTGACATGAAAGCGACCACTTTGCCGCTATGGATCTTCCGATGGCGGAGAGTCCCACAGCGATAAGACCTCGCTGATGGGGACCACATGGGTTCGGAAAGTGCAGCTGGGCCCTTGAAAGGGGTTTGCCCATTTTGGCTGCCCGAAATGTATGTGGGAGCGCAGTGCCAATGCCGCGCTGGCTGGCTACTAAAGCCGAGCAGGAAGCCTCCCTCCTCTCCACTCGTGTTCACCCATTTTGCAACCAGTTTACCAGGGGTCGTGTCGTGTCGTGCCGTGCCATGCTAGCTAACTCTCCTGGTAGGTCATAAAGCTGGTAGGCTCCCTAAATCGGAAGGTGCAGCAGTCGGGGTAGGGGGTAGCCCCCTGACGAGAACTTTTGCAGGTTCGAAACTTGGTTCGAAACCGTCACTGACTGTCTGGCCTTGCCCGCCTCTGGGCATACTTATACTCGGAGACGGATATACCATGTGACAGCCCGCGCCCCTCTTCACAAAGTTCTTGCCCTTTGCCCTAGAGGCAGAGGCCGCGCGACTTGCACCGGAGGCTGGAGCAGCGACAGTACTGCGACAGTACAATTACTACAGTACCCGTCACGCGTCACGTGCTAGTGAATGTAGGAGCGCCGGGTCCGCCTGGCAACGCTTCTAATCGAATATAGTATCACATAGAACAAGATCATGATATAATAGAATTACAGCACTCACTGGTTTGACTCGGAGTATACTACAACATAATGCCCAATGACACTACCCTTCCGCTAGAAGCGCACAAAAATAGGTCACTGTTTCTCGAGCATGCGAGGAGCATTGGCAGAGGTTACGGAAACCAGGCCCTCGAATTGATTTCTATATGCCAACTCCTCTCTCGAATTGCGACACCAAGATTTGCACGCGAATACGCAGAGCTGAGAAGTAACCAAATACCCCACGTTTCTTTCTCTATTTCTCTTCCCGCCTCTAACATTTTTTTTGTAGAATGCTCCGGGTGTGTGATCTTGCGTTGCGTTCTGCTGCAGATTCAGGCACGAAAGTGACTGATAGAGCGAACGCACGATTCAAAGAAGCGACTCAGATGTTGTCCATGTTGAATAGCCACTCAGAGAGGGTCCATCGCTTGTGAGCAACAACAGTGTGGTGCTTAAGACGCCCCCTGACACCGGATTGGCAGAGACCTCCCGCTCTCCATCTATTCAAGAATGGAAATAGCAAAGCGGAAAGATAGCGAAGAAAGAGTGTGGTCGCCTGCGGTGAAGCGTGCAACCATACATTCTCCATAAATCTAAGGGCGAATGGGGACCAACGACGATCATCAACTTCGTACTCCTTCGGTCTCCGCTACTGGCCTCTCGCGACCCGGACACTGTCATTGTGAACCGTGAGCGCTTTACATGGGGCTGGTCCTCGATTATGCTTATTCATGAATTAGAAGAGTTCAGAATCCGTCCGTCCCTTCCGGAAATCCTTTGGAACTTTAGCCGGTACAAGGACTGTGCACGACTTACCCTCGAGGACAACCCTCACTTCTATTCGCATTTTCCTGCAGACGAGAGCGTATATACGCCTATGTTTCAGCGCCACCCACTTCATGACCTCGGAGCACTTAAACACAACGACACGGTCTATGTTCTCTTCGATGGGCCTGGCCGTGTGTTTCTTGATATTGAATACAAACTCAGGATCTTTGGCAATGTCTGGTCGCTAAATGGCTCCCTAATCTTCAGAGGTTCGCGGTACATCTCCCCATCGTTTTTTCACTCTGATGTATTCTCAGATCGTTCTGGAGTGCTTGAGGGAGAACAACTTGTCAGAGGGTTTAGTATACGAGGCAATTTGCGGTACTGCGAGCAGCAAGTTCTACGACTCTGAGGCCCGTTCCCGATTGAATCATCGCTACTTGCGTCCCATGGCAACAACGTCGTCAGCCGATCGTTCAGCGGGGATATTCGAGGATTGGAAAACCTTCAATCGCCTAGCATCGCACTTCATTAACATACACATTTACGATTCGCGGGGATCCCCTGGATCTATAAACAGTCTGGTATGTTTCAACGCATTCATTCACTCCCACACCCGGACTCAAACTTCTGCAAAGGACCTACCTCCAACCCCTCCAACATTTGAGCGACCAGGATACCCTGTTCTATACACGAGCTGCAATACGCTCGATGATGATATACTCCTGGGTATATTCAACTACTATCGACTGGACGAAGAGAATGCTTGGAATGACCGACTTGGGTGGTGCAAGCTCTCTCATGTTTGTCGAAGATGGCGTCACCTCGTACACTCCTCGGCATTCCACCTGGGTATGCATATTCTATGCACCAATGGCACCCGTACAGTGGACACGCTAGACCATTTACCGACCCTACCGCTCTCCGTCGTTTACCTGGATACAAATGCGACCACAAGTGGGAAGGATGAGTTGGGAATGTACCGCGCGTTACGTTTGCGTGATCGCGTACGCCATATTGTCCTCCGCTTCCCGTCCTCAATTTTGCATAAGTCTCTCACACTCATGGAAGAACCCTTCTCAATGCTGGAACACCTCTCTCTGTCGTCCACAACTAACGAAGACACAAATTTGGTCCTTCCGAAGACATTTCTTGCCCCAAATCTACGCCACCTCACGTTGCTCGCCATCAATCTTCCCAAAAGATTACAGTTGCTCACCTCCGCTGTCTCCCTCGTCACGCTTGTACTCACGAACATCCGAGCGTCTGGTTACTTTCTGCCGAGGCTATTAGTGGCACGTCTTCAGTCCCTCCCCCAACTCGAGGAACTGTCCATCGGGTTTTCCATCCCCATCCCCCGTCCCAGTTTAGAGAGGGACTTATTAAGTAAACGGGGAGCCCTCGTGATGCTACACAACCTGAAGCACCTCGCGTTCCAAGGCGTTGGCGCTTATATGGAATGTCTTGTCGCTCAAATTAGGGCCCCTCTTCTGGAGCGACTCGACATTACGTTATTCAATCAAATCGCCTTTGCATTACCACACCTGTCCCACTTCACCAATATCACAGAAGGACTCAAGCTCCCCACCGCAGAGGTTGGCTTTGGGCGAGATGCGGTCTCCCTGGTCACGAACCTCAACCTCCACAATACGCGACAGCACGACTTGGGACGTTTCGCCCTTCGCGTGACGTGCACGCAGTTTGACTGGCAAATCGACTGTGCAGCTCAGATCTGCAGCGTCCTCATGCCCGCGCTTTTCGATGTGGAGGAGCTAAAGCTCAAATTCTACGAACAGACGATGCCGACCGAATGGCAGGATGGTGAGGTCGATGACACAACGTGGCATGAACTTCTCAGGACATTCACTGGGGTGAAGGAGCTTCATCTTTGCGCCGCTCTCTCGCAGGAGCTTTCTCGCGTATTGCAGGCGGACGATGTAGGTCAGACCCGGGGATACTGCCCGGTCTACAGGAAATCGTATGCGAGGTCAAGAAGAGCGATTTGCACGATCTATTTAGTTCGTTCATCCGCGCTCGTCGAATCGTAGGTCGCCCGGTACGCTACCCACAATCCACATATTTATATTTCCGCCCCGTCTCCCCATTCTAATCAGTGGACACTAGGTTGACTTGGTCAGTGCGTACTCGACTAAGGCGAAAGCGCTGTATGCATGTGCGTCCTCAGAGTCCCTTCTCAACAACGACCATACTAATTTCGAATATTACCGCTGCAGATGCTGCGTCACCGGATGACCCGAATGAGATTTCCTTTTCCAAGGGTGAGGTTTTGGACATTATCGATTGGAGCGGCAAGTGGTGGCAAGCACAGAAAGAGGAATAACACTGTTGGTAGTACGTGGTACCGCCATCCGCCTCACCGATTCTAATCTGTGTTTGTTCCTACCATCGTGAAGTTGTGCCGTCAAACTATCTCCAAATTATCGGACGGCCAGCGGGATCTAGCAATAGCTAGGACCTCGGGCCGCACCAGGCAAAAGCGTTGTACGGATGTGCGCCATCAGTCCCTTCCTCACGACGATCATGCTGATTTCGAATATGCTGCAGATACTGCGTCATCGGATGTTTACTCTCACCATCGCATAGTTGCGCCGTCAAATTTTCCGCAAGTCGTTAGACAACAACAACCAGCGGGATCTAGCAATGGATCGGACCGTGCGCACCCGTCCAAGGCAAAAGCGCTGTATGCATGTGCGTCATCAGAGTCCCTTCCAAACAACGATCATATTGATTTCGAATATTATCGACAACAGCGGCAAGTGGTGACAAGTAGGGAAAGAGGACGGCACTCTTGGTAGTACGTAGTACCGCCATCATCCGCCTCCTCACTGATTCTAATCTACGTTTGCTTTCATCATCACATAGTTGGCCCATCAAACTATCTTCAAATTATCTGATGACGACAACCACACGCGCTGGACGCATAGTATACTACCGCCTTGTTCCTTTAAAGATCCTGCTCTAGCCTTTTCCTTCTTTCCTTTCTCGTTCTGGTCGGGTTTCAACTCATGACACGACACTATTTACTAACGCTCGCTCGAAATCAAGTACTGCTTCATTTATATCTCCTTTCTTGAACCTGTGGGTGCAATTCAACAAACGGCAGGAAGAGGATGCGATGTACGCGTTGCGCACTCAACCAAACATCTGCAAATCAGAAGGTGTTCTGCTGAACACCTTTGAACACCACCTAGTTTTGGAGTGCCACGCACTCAAAAACAATAATAAAGTGGATCCATCGGCACCTTATGTAACCAAGTTGGCAACAAACAGCAAACAGTGCATGACCAGTATAAATTTTCTATTCAATCTTCTCATCTGTATCTACTACCAACGCGAATGCCACGCCGATATCCTCCCCACTGTTCTCAACCAATCAGTTTCCTCTTGACTACCAAATTTCGCCAGAATCGTTAGTGGACTACGAGGGAATGCCCCAATTTTTGGTAAAGATTCTATTGAGGACAGAGCCCATCAAGCAGTCCATTCGCTTGGCTTTGCCATCGCCGATATTATCGACGGAGTGCGCTCAGAAGATCTAGTTGATGATGACGCTGTTACGACTGTTACTGCACGATGATATCGAAGAAGAGGCTTTCCTATTTTGACTTTGGGGTAAGTGCGCGAATGCGACATGCGACTCCGTTGTGCCGGGAAACTTTAGAAACCAGAACACTCCCCGGCATGCCCCCGCGTCTATCCCAGTCGTATCGAATGCCGAGGATTAGAGCACCATCACGTCCGTCTTTAGCTCGCCGTTTCCCAGCCCACTACGGGGACCTCATATGGCCCTTCAGCAAGAGTTGTGGTGTCGTCGTCGCCTCGTTCAGTTCCCTGAATCAGAAAGAGGCAAGCAACCTCTTCTGTTGGCCCTCTGCATTATCCGTCTCTTCACCAGAGATTCTAAGCCCATTAGTAAAACTTGCGAAAAAGATCCTTGGCATCGCTTCCGACCCCTCTCGTTTCAGTAAGACACTCCCTAGCCAGGTTCTCTAGCCTGCTTGAGTCGCGAGCATCCGTGGGTCGGTCTGGGGTGTCTCGAGATATTGCGTCAAAGTTGTCCTTTACCAAATAATAGGAGATCTTCCCCCTCCCCTCCAGTCGTCGAGATGGCGTCGCCAACCACGACACCGCTGCGGAGCGTGAGGGTCAAATGCACGAGTAGGAACAAGGCACCCCCGCGACCGATGTTGATGCACGTTGATGACCGGAGGCACGAGCGTCCGCATTTGAGAGGACGAGTGTGCTCGTGCGCAGCGTTCTGAAGCGCTGGTTTGACATGCCATCAGATCATGTGTGTCGGAGCGACACCTACATGGAGTTCAAGCCTTGGAAGCAGCGGCAAGACCCGGTTACGAGCGGGTGCTGGCGATAACAGAAGAGGCGGCGTCATTGCGTCTCTGCAAAGTATACGCAACCGCGAATGGACGCCGACGCTCGACGAATGCACTTGTTCCCCTTAGAGTTGGATCGCAGTTCCCTCCCGCTTTTCTTTTTTTGGGAGGGGGGCTCCTGATCCATCTTTTCTGATTCAGAAGTAGCAAGTAGCACGAACGCCGAGGGATATTTGGCACATTCGCACGACTTGTTTCGCATGTTGTGTTCCCCTTTAGGCTTTGGGCAGCACATACCTGCGTCCACACACGCAAAGCAGGTGGGTGATTTGACAACGAAAGGTGTCTACCCAACGTTCTCTCTGCCCTTGAAACAAAGGAGACTCGATGTACTCGGACACAGCTGATTAGCTCGTGTAAAGACACCGAACTAAGACTCCAAGGAGAGTGGAGCAGGTGTTTGGAGAACTTTTTGACGCCGCGGCCTTCGAGTTAGAACGCAAAGACCTTGGCACACTCTCGAGAAAGTTTCGCTACTGTCTTCGTTGGATGTGAAATGGTTTTCGCCCGAGTTCTATCACGAGAGATTTATCGATCATCTTACTACAATCACTTTTTCGGCGCACGAACTGCCTGTTCGAGGTATCGGGGGTTGAGGATAGACGTGGGTTTGAACATCTATTCTAGGCCTCCTAAACGGCCATCATGATCATGAAGTAACCCTGAGGTGAAGCGGTGTCATTTACTTCGTACTTTCAGCTTTAAATCTATACTGCTTCACAATATGTTCCAGTTCCAGTCTTTCAAGTTTCGAGGCGACTTACCTTCTAGCGATTTCCCCCCCTGCGGCTTTGTCCGACATAAGGTCATGTGATTGTGGCTAGGCTCCGTCAGGGTCAGAACTGGAAGGCCAGTCAAGAGTGAATAAATTTCTTGGTGTATTTAGAAATCCGCCTGAAAGCAAATGTTGGTTCTGTAGTCCTGTACGCAATTGAGTGAGAGAGACCGAGCTTGAGATGGGTGAAAATTGAGACCTCAAAGGGATTTCCAAATAAGGCAAATCCGCCAGACTCTTGCTCCCACTTTTCAGCCACAGCGACCAACACGTTCAACATCGTCCTCGTCCACACTCCAGCCGGCGACAGGCCATCCCAAACTTAATCGTGCTCGATTATCGCATTCGCAAGCACCAGAATCAGCCCGGTGCACCTCCTGCAAATAGCTGACAGTTGCGGAGTCAGCGGGTGTTGAATCCTAAATAGGCTCTCAGTCATTTCGCCCTCCACCCGTAAATCTTCCTGCTCGGTGAGCCAACTTTGTTCTCAAACTTTACTTTTGATTTCGATTGGTGGCTGATCGCTTACTCGCTCCCACTCGTCTTCTTTCGCATTCACGAAACATTACCATCATACCTCATCTCCTCGTAATGTAGTAACCAGTTTCCATGTCGTCTCCCCCCGACTCCCATAGCAACGGCCAAGGATCATCTACAACATGGACAGAACCTCCTTGGTCGGGTTGGATAGAAACTACGGGTGACGCCCTGCTCATCCTCGAGGCCGCACGCCAAGGCTTGATCCCACGCGTCACCCGGCGCCTTGTCGACTCCGAACGCAAGATGATAACCTCCGGTTCTGTTTTTGTCTTTGACGAAGACGAAAGCGGCATCAAACGTTGGACGGACGGGTTCTTTTGGAGTCCCAGTAGGATTCTTGGAAACTTCCTCCTTTACCGCGAGACGGAGAAACGTGGCGCGGGCCATAGGGGCGCTCGCAACGACGCCGAACAGGGTGGCGACCAGTCAAGCGGGGACGGACCAAAATCCGAGGGCCAGACGCTCAGCCGCCCACGCGGGGAGACCACCCGCCTAGGGATTGACAGGCAGCGCGAGAGGAGCCTGGTGGGCAGTCTAACGAACAGCTACAAATTCAAGAACGGGGGCATGATGAAAAAGGTCCGTTCGATTTTTTGATTTTGAACGGAGCCCCATCTTGTTATTATTTGTTTTCCTTCCTTGCTACTGGCCGCTTTATTGCGCATTCCACCGCCCACATCTTCCTGGGGTTGCATCTTTTCTGGGGCATGACCGACAACGTCATCAGTCCAGGCCTGTTAGATCCCTTTGGATAGCCTTGGCCGAGTCTGGTGATGTTTCTCCTGACGTAAAGCGGAGCGTTTTGACTCCGGGCAGATATTCGACCGTGCAAGGCGCCCACTATGAATTGCTTCATTTCTACTATTTCGGCGATGCCATCCTTCATGCGGAAACTGACACTCCTGAATAGACGTTTTCCTTGACCATCAGTGGCGTCTCTCAACATCTGATATCATATTACAAGATCGAGGACGTCGAACAGGGCCGACTTCGCACCGCGTCATCTTACCCCGAGCTCGCCTCCCTCGACATCAGTCCCGAATACCTAGAAAAGACCCATTTCCGAAATCCACCCAAAGTCGAAATAGGCGTCGATGGTGTTCCCCGGTACCGCGGAGAGGCTGACGACGTTGAACCCTCACCCCATGTGCTCAACTCGGCACTGGCAGTCGGCATGCCGCTGCTTACTGAGCCTCAGGAAGTAGGCGCGGTCATCGCTGCAAACGCGGGCAAACGCAACAAGCGATTCGACCCCTACGCGCCGTCCAAGAATAAACGCAAGTCAAAGAGCTCCACCACAAGCACGAGTACTCCGACGTCACCGACAGACAGCAGCAGCTCCCCTTACCCCGTAGTCCCCACCGGGTTTGCCGACCCCAATATGGCTATGCTGCAGCACGCACACTATGCGGCTACCTACGGACTCGCACCGGCTTATTCTTACCCCCTTGGCCTCTCCCTACCCGCGCCGCCAGGCATGTATCCCGGCGCCATGTTTCCAACTGGTCCTCCGCCGTCCAGTGCTAATCAACCAGCGGGTCCTCCTGGTTCACCCTTACCCGCTCAGGGTTCGCCGCAAGCAATGCTTCCCTATCACGCGTACTCCCCTACCACGGCGCACTCACTGCCACCTGCTGGTGATGGCTCTCCGATGCAGGCCCAGGCCCAGCAGGCGTATTACCAGTTTTACCCGCCTCCCCCACCTCCCGGCTATCCTTCGTATTGGTCGCCGTATCACCCTGGGGCTACGACTAGCTATCCACCCTCGACGCAAACCGGTTCTCCTACCTCTCCCGTCAGCGCCAGCACGGTCGCATCTGGCGTCGAGACGCAGATCAAGACAGGAGACGAGAGCGAGGACGGCTTGGCGACATAGAGAAGAAAGAATTATTACAGTCCCCATCTATGGTGCTATCGTAGTTCGTTCGCTGTATATCCGTGCGTATTGTACTTGTGTTTCATTTTCCACCCTATGCTGTGTTTAGTGCTCGCTCTCCCTTTTTCTTTTTTCTTCTTTTTCTCACTTTTCCACTTTTGGATCTCAAGTATGCATCTGTCGTTGTCATTGCTCCCCCCGTTCCCCCGTCTCCTGATTCTGGGCTCGCTTGTACAGCTGCCGTCATAATTCCCACCGGTACTATAGAACTTAGTGCGTACATATACATTACCTCAAAGGCGCCATTCTTCATACAGAAATTAACAACACGCGTATTTCATCAATTGAAGATGGGCAATATTCTAACTTTCTCCGCGCCGTGATCTCAAAAAGCTTGATTGCGTCAACAGCGTACCAAATACAGTCACGACACATTTCTTGACAACGTGCAACATCTTTTTCTACAGTAGGAAAAATGCCACGAAGGGGCTTTTGAATTCGATTCCGCACATGCCAGTCTATATCAACGCCATCATCGCGTGTGATGAACTCTCCGGTTCCACTGGCAGGTTTCTCTGATGAATACCGGTTGCATACAACTAACGCCCCCACTTACCCTCTCGTTGATCAATTCTTTCAAGCGCTCGTGAATTGGGTACAACCAAACAACTTCGAAACGAATGGTGTAGATGGTGACGTTAAGGTCTGCTTGAGGGACCTCCTTCAGGTCGTCTCGCAACGCTTCCTCGTCTTTGCTATCAGTAGCGACGAAGACATGGCACCACCGACGTGCTTCTCCACCGGTAAAGAGGGCTGGAAGTTGAGAACGGATGTGCTCAAAACCGCCTAGTGTTGTGTCGTGCGGATAAGAGACGATCACCTGGAACGTGATGATGGCGTCGTCACTGCAGACGATGGCATCAACGGCAGCGCCTGTCAGGGGCTCGATGAGCAAACAAAACGGGGTGCGCAGCCGCGGCGTCTCCATGTCTCGCATTGAGCTCAAGTCGGTCAAAGTGATCGACTGGTGCTTAGGGCACACCGGGATTTTAAGTACAGGCGCCTCACTGGCGGTGCCGCGGCATGGCGCCCAGAATGTGGGCATCGAGTCCGGAAGATTGGACAACTCCGCAAAAAGATAACTCTTCTGTATGTGCTCTGCGGCCGACCTGAAAGACTTGTCCAGCCTCAGCGAGTCGTAAAATTCAAGCCGGGTGAAGGCATTATCGGCGTTGACGGCAGCCTTAAGGATCACTTCGTCGATGTGCCCCGTGGCCACTCGGGCAACTGGAACCGATCTATCTGTTTCCCTTGCTCGGATGGAAAACAGGGGGTTAGATAATATATACCTGTCTATTAATCGTCTTCGAGTGCCACAGAAGTCCTGGACAAAATCACACGCAGCGGCGTAAACATGTGACTCGTAAGCGCATTCAAGAATGTGCCGCCGTGAGAACTGCACACAGTTGCGCGCAGAAGGACCCCACTTGTTGTAAATGCGGAGGAACTCGCTGACATCGAGACCAAGGATATTTCTGTTGGGAAAGGCTGCTCAGGAAGAAAGAGGTGTGTGCAAAGGTCGAGTCGGACGAACCCCAGAGCCTTTATCTCATCATATGAGAAGTGGTCCATCACGAACACATTCGCATCAGCCCAGCGATAGAAACAGACCTCCCAATTCCAAGAGGCTGCAAGAATGATCCAGGCATCTCTGACCCGCGGCGCATCCAGAAATGCGTCACATGGAGTGGATTCCCCATGAGCACCAGTGAGGGCCAAGGTTCCTTCAGGGACGACCCCCTTATCCCTGCCAGAGTAAACCCGGACTCTGTCTCGAAAGAGCACAAAGTGGTCCGATGATACTTGAAATGCAGTGGATTTTTTGTCGCTTAGTTGGCGAAGCAGGAGATAATATATAAAGCTGGATTTCCCTGGATTGGTGTCGGAAAGATGAGTAAAGGTGACCATGATTGGAAGATAGTACACACCACTTCCCGGCTGGCCAACTACAACTACACCGCGCTTGCCACTCCGAGACATTGGTGAGCCCAGATGCAGTGATTCAAATGCAATAGTGTACTCTTGGCGGAATAAAAGCACATCTTCTTGATAATCAAGGGACCGCAATCCCAAGCGATTGACCTCTGCCACAGGCAGATATTCCAACTTGCCTTTATCACCCAAAGGAAGTGACTTCAGTAGTCCTTTTAGGTCTTTTCCCCACAAGTTACGGTGCAGGCACAGGGCAGCATCTAGCAGCTTTGACATAGCCGCTGGAGTGCGTAGAAAGGTGTCAGAGACCCACGGTTGTGCTAGCAAACTGTACTCACTACTAGGTCGTCTCACACATATACGAAGGTGAAGTGGCCCCGAGTCTGGTCGACGACGCCATATTTCACATATCCGCTGCGATACGTCCAATGTGTCAGCGTCATCTGGCGCTCGCAAATCCTGAATGTCATCCCCGCAGTGGTGGGGCTCAGGCTCTATGTCAACCTAGGAAACGCCAGGTGAGTAAGTCTGGGTGCTGTTCGGAGCACTAATTAAGACCCCTGGGGTGACAGACGGTTACGAACCTTCAGGAGTGTCAAATCCCCGGGGGCAACATCTTCGAAATGGCTTCGTTCGCTCTGGCTGTGAATCTCACTCTGCAAATCGGCAACATACTTATACTTGGACATGATCACACAGCCTACGACACATGTGCCTTCGATGAAGTACCAGAGTCTGAAATGGGCCACTGGCATCGAAGTGTAGAATGTATGGTAAAAACAAACGAAAGACTCCTTGTCGGTCCCCTGTCCAATTGAAGGACTGAGGAAGGAATGATCGGGCCGGGCTCCTTGAACCGCACGTCGTTCGCCTTCGCCTGCCAGTGAGTACCCCGTGTTCCGTAAAATATAAATTGGTGATCCTCTGCCACTCCGCTTGCCCTCTGCCTTGTGGGCTGGGCGTACCCTGCCTTGATTTGCCTGCCGGTCCCACTGTACTTGCCGGCGGATCGTCTAAGACCCTCTTCGTCGACGTCCTGTCCCCCGCTGGGCCATGATCCTCTACAAGTTTTATTATTGACGCGGACCAGATCACGCGCGCAGACATGAACGAGCTCAGCTTGCATGGTGCAGCTTATTGCTATACTCCCATGGGTGACGTAGGACTTCCGGTTCCTGCAAAACGAGATATTGGGAGCACTTACTGCGCGGGCGTCCCGGGATTATCACATCAGGTGAACTTATTTCAAAGTGGGGAGTCGCAGTCCTGCTTACTAGGTGGGCACAGATTGTCTGCCCGCGGTGTACTGTACGTCGTGGACTTGGTTTGATTCCGCCAGATGGCTGCTGCGGTAGTGACTCGGAAATACTTTACCTTGATCTTCGCGTCATGAGCGCTACATATTATTATGAAGGATACCTTGCGCCGTTGTTATCAACAACTTTTGGCCGGCCCCAAATTCGTTTGCAAACCCTGACCAAGGTACCGGTCTCCCTCTGGAGAATGATGACGTTGGCGATCTGCCACACCTGCCGAACGAGCGTAAGGTCAACCCTATAGTTAGTCTAAGAACATGGAACAAGTCATGAAGCAGGTCCGAAGCAAGTAGAGACCCTATGCTGACAATCGCTCAGGTAGAAAGGACAGGCTCCAAGATCGTCGATCTCTGCCAAGCTCTGCTGCTGCTGATAGTTCGAACCCCCCCTCCATCCGAGAGCCAACTCAGTTGTCCATCCCGCCACGTTTGGTGCTAGAGCATCCGTCGGATTCCGGATGGGGAAGTATGCTGAATTACGCTTCACGCGGTGAACGAGGGCCGTGTTTCGTCATCGCCGCCGCGATCGTGAATGAGCTAGCCAAGACTGGGTCCACTGTGTCGGTGGAGGAGACATCGCGGGAACGTGTTGAGAACGAGGGCGAAGGGTCCCTACTAAGCCTATCCGGGATGAACTGTAGAGGTGACAAGCAAGGCCCACGCCGGGCCGAAGAGATAGATGGAGCAGTTGCGGTGGACAGGAGAGCACGGGCCGGGCAAGAACGCCGCATAAATTTGGACTGGCGTTACTAGTAGCCTGAGACAGTGTTGTACAGGTCAGGCTGACGCCGGGTCACAAGGGTCACGCAAACCGGGTCATGCAAACCTGACTGACCTTTGACGGGTCAGTCAGATAAAGCGAGAGAAAGGATAAGATAAGATCTTTTCTTTTGATTGGTGGTAGCGCCACGCAGCTTATCAAAGCACGGTGATCCCTACTTCACCTGGTTCCCTCTCACCATTCGTCTTTCCCAATTACAAGAAACCCTCCCTGAACCCTGAAAAGGTGGTTTTCGTACCTTTTAGATGTTCTCTGCACTCACTGCGCTGTCCCGCGCTCCTTGCTGCGGCTCTCTACGCTTTCCCGTGCTCTGTGCACACTCGGCTAGTGTTGCCGCGAGTCGATGCGGTCCGAGTCGAGTTGGCAACTCGACGCCAACACTAACTCGGGAGTTCAGTCCCAGTGAAAACCTGCGCCGAGGTAGACCGAGCTTGTCCGCGTCAATCTGAGCAGGTCTGATTACTCAGACCACCCCGTTACATGCCAGATTTTGTCCGTTTTTCAGATGATATCCGAGTCTCACTGCGCCAAATCTGAGTCGTTCTCGCTTTTTATCTGCGTTTGTCTGCGTTCAACTGCACTGTACTGAAATCTTCAGATGCACGAATTATTATATAAAAAATCATTATTATCTAGATTATTATACAAATGTCATCTGAATTTATCTAAGCCCGTCCAAACCCTCTACCTGACTACGTCCCCTTCTACCCAAATATATGCGGTGGCCCATCCAAGGCCATCCCCGGCAAACCACAAGGGGTTGTTTAGTTTCCGTTGCGTCATGAGAACGGGGGAAAACATACCAATCAGGATAGGCGGGGTTGCAGTAGATCCGGCTGGCTCCTCGCTACTGAGTCGCTAGAGCCTTAGGGTCAAAACGCCAGCTCATTGAATCATAGTTAGCCGATCGAGAATGTGTAGGACAGTGGACACGCACGGTGGATTCACCTATGAGGAATATGACAGATCAGTATATGGCAACTATATGCAGGGTATATGCGGACTTCCGTGAAAGAATCGCTCACATGGTGGGGTGTCATCCGGATTGTTGCCCCGCACTGCTGACAACCGACAAACTGGGGAGTCGCATTCAACTTGGAGGTTTTGTTGTTGTCCATGTCTCGGACTTCGGGTGTATGCGCTGAGACACTGGCGGTTGACCTTGATTTGCCAAGGCAGGAGATGATTTGCGAGGGGGTTATAGCGACCAAGTTGATCTGCTCGCTATATCACATCAGTCAGTACACGAAGGTTTGCTTTGTGTCCGAGTCGACACACAGGTGAGCGAAAAGGGGGACAGTGACTAACTTACAGTTTCAAGTGCTAGTAGAACATTGGAGTCGTTGTCAAGGGACGGGCATCACTGGGAGAGGGTGGATGGAGTCGGAAGATGGTGGGGTAGGTGCAGTGGTCTGCGGAGGAAGAGCGGCAGGTGGTTTAGGTTAAGTTGCGAGGGCACAGCACAGTTTGGTGAAGCACCTTGCGGAGTTGGATGGCGCAGTCAGTGGTACCTAGTACCTGTACCAGTTCAGTCAGTCAGTGCGGGTGGAATTGTCTTGCGGAGTTATAGTAGGAGTGGTTAGTGGCGGATGAGTGGGTCCATCCTCCAAAGTCATTACTATACTGTTACAGTCACGGCGCACTGTGTACCATTAGGTACTGTACATTGAACGATTACAAGTATATAGAACCTACAGTAAACTCAGATTGAACTGTGAATTGTCAGCTGAACTCAGTTCGCCCAGTTAGGCTCGGATTCAGTCGGATATTCTCGGCGCAGGTTTTCACTGGGGTTCAGTTGCCCCAAACGTGGAACCAATGGGAAGCCTTCAATTCTGAAGGTTCCCACGCCCCCTCTGTCCAGCGTCCTCCGGTAGCACGCCTTGTACTCAGGAAAATCATAGTCTATACAATTTGTAACTAAGTACCTACCATCGGGCTCATCCGTTACGGTGCAATAAATCCAGACAGTTCGTCCGTTTTTCCTGAGAGAAATGAGCTCACCGATTGCTACCACCGTTGCGCTCTAATCTGATCTAGTACCCGCTAGTCAGGTCTATTTTGCTGATGGCCTTTGGCCCAGGTGCAGTGGTACCAGCCTTCCGCTTGGCAACCCTAGTCGGAGCAAAAGGTAGGTGTCCATCAAGAGTGGCTGGAGGGAGGGGCGGATGGCAAGGGATAGGTTGTTGAGGTTGCGATTGTAGTCGTATGCACCGGCGTAGTGGTTCTGTGTGGATGGACTACACTGACCAAAGTGTGTGCCGGGCATGCGATCCCCGCAAGTTTTACCCATACTCGCGAGACACCGGCATCATCGCGACATGCGTCCCTCCACCGTGTCTATCCGCTCCTCCATCGCACCAGCCGCACATCCCCCTAGAGCCGAGAACCCAGCTGGGTTGAACCCGAGAAAAAAGGAGGCCGAGGTCGTCGATGCGTTGCACGACTGATACCCTGAACCGTCCCTGATCGCTAGGAAA
>JAKELL010000521.1:0-28014 GCA_021524915.1 Lactarius akahatsu | reverse complement strand
ACCTGTACACTGCATGCATTGCTGCACAACAGGTTATGGGCCCTGCCATAAGTCGCTTTGCACCTTCATTGGCTGCTGTCATGGACGCGTATATTTATTTCCCTATTTTTCTGTATTTTTACAGAATTATTTAGAGGAAAGATAAAGACGAGAATTCGTTAGTCACATGCCGCCATCATGTGCACCCCTAAGCACGTGACCATGGGATAGTTGCACCCTTAACGGGACAACCCAACCCGGTCACATTCCACTTACGTACGGACTCATATGATTGGTAGATAAGGATGGAACGTTCTAGATAGTTCTAGACATCGCTTAGTAGTTTACACTTACTCGCTGTACTAGGATTTACTCAGCAAGATAAGGCATCGCGTCAGTGCTATGACAAGTGCATCAGTCAGCACAATAGATAGCGCTATTATTAGACACGACGCGTCAGCTCCTGAGTCATGGAGTCTTACTGTACACTTAGTAATAGTGTTTAGACTCAGTTTAAGCTCAGCTCCAGTAGCGTATATAAACCCTCCTGTAGCGTATATAAACCCTCCTGTAGCGTCCTGAGTAGAACCAACTTGTCCTCTTGGTTTCTACTCAGGTGCGTCTTACACTGTATTCCTTACCCTCTCCAATCTAACTTGTCCTCTTGGTTTCTACTCAGCTTACCACTGTGTGACATTGCGAGTCGTGCTCCTGCACAAGGATCACCTCTGACCCAGCGTGCTCCACAGTGACTGTAAGTTCGGCGCGTGATTTATCTCCGCGCTAGGCTTGAGTCCTGAAGACCTGACAGTTCACTTCAAACTTTTCACTTGAGCTTAGCGTAGCGAGGTGTCATACCGCTACATTAGGACAAGTTCCTTTTCACTCTCTTGAGCTCTACGCTCACCAGTTTTATCATTTCCCTTCTAGGTGGTTGACGACCATCAGTCCTTTGTGTTATCTACCTCACTCTTTGCCTGGGGACCTCCGCACGCAGAATCTGTGCATTCATGGTACAACTCTAGTGTCCGTAAAATCGGCATAGATTGTGCTTGCCTTTATTGGGTCTATCTGGTCATCAGTAGACGCCTCTGGGTACTGGCTGCAGAACTGGTCATCACGCCAGATAAGCTGCAGTTAGACGTTGAGCCAGCCAGGCCTAGCCTGCAACAGCTGTATGCGTAGTAACCAGAAAAGTTTGAGAGCGCTTTGGTGTGAGAGGCAGCCAACAGGTTGAGAAGACTGAGGCAGACAGCCTTGTGGCTCTACACATATCCCCACAATCATTCCTGAGTGTCCCTTTATCGCCGCAGCCTCGCGCAGTGTGAAACAATCACTGTGTATTGGTCTCGCTTGATAGGGCATTCCAGTCATCCTCGAGTTAGCGTTTCGCGCTCGTTGTATCCTGTCGTCTAAATCCACCAACACATATTTCCAAACTGCCTCGCATATTTGCAAACGTTTGAACCCGACTTCGTCATCTCTTTAGGAGGAGACAAGCATCCATCACACCACCACAGACTACAGCCTCTGCCTCGGCATCGCTGCACGTACACCTGGACACCCAGTCTGAACAAGACTGGATCCCCTCCCCAGTGTATGCTTCACCATCACCTACAGCCTCAGTAAACTCCTTCCACTCCGCCCACTCCTCCTGTGGTGACTCACTGTCGCTCGACAGTAAAGGCACGATGGATGCGAAAGACCGGGGGTGGTGGAGGGCGCGGGGCGGGGCACAAAGGCAATTGTGATTGGGACGACTTGGCTTGACTTAGACAATGGAGTGGCACTTAGTGGAAGATCGTGTCTTCGCAGCTGAAGGGGCACAGGGGCAGGAGTCAAGGCAAGTGGGGAATGTCACAAGTGGACAGTCTGAGGGACTGTCCGTTCTATTGCGCTGGCTTATATACCCAGAGGGATGGTCTGTGCGTAAGTTTAGGGCAGGCTTAAGGTCTGCCCATGGGTACTGCGGAATACTGCGGAATGGAACATTCCAGTAACATCTAAATATAGTGTCCAATGGGAAAATCAGGATAGTATCGTACGACTGCTCCGCAGTCGATGACGCCATATGACGTGACTGCTCCGCAGTCCAATCAGAATAATCGTAGGAGTGGTACGACTGTGCCGCAGTCGAGTTGGTCATAATGATTTGACTGCTCCGCAGTCCAATCAGATAAATCCAAGGAATGGTACGACTCTCAGTCGTCAGGTGACTTGATAAACGATGGGAGATCACGTGACTGATCACGTGATCGTCGGAGTACGAAATTCAAACTCCGATTCCGGATTTCCCCTTTAGGAAGGTGATTAGATAAGACCGGGCTGGTGCGGACCGGTCTTAGACGCCCGAGTCACGACCCAAGTTTCTAGGTTTGTGACACCTCCTCCCAAGCCACACTCGCCCAGTCAGGCGAAAGTTTCATTGACAAAGACGGTGTCAATATCCGTTACCAGGGGTTCCAATTAGAACTGCCCCCTCGTAACCTCGCCGAGCAATACGTGCAGGCAATCTACCACGACCAAGAAATCCGATACGGACTACTAGACCTCTACGGCCTAGAAATCCCCGTTCTCAGAACAAACTTCACAGTCCCGCAGCTGATAGCCATCGCTGCAAACCTCATTCCTCGTCTCAAATCGCCTCCCAACCCCCTCATCTCCCACGTAAGGGAAGACAAAGAACGTGGCTCCCAAGAAAGGGAAACAGACAGCTCGTCTAGCACAAGCTCAGTATCCCAGCGGAGCTTGCTCGAAATTCGCCCTCCCTCCCCCAACTAAGAAAGAAAAGGAGTTCATATCTCGTATCCAAGACTGGGACGAGATCTCGCCAGACGAACAACTCCTTCTCTTAGAAGAATTCCGTCGGGCACAAGAGGAAGCAGAACGAAAGGAGAGACAGAAGAAATTAGACGAGATGTCACAACCAAGCGGAAGCACCCTCCCTCACGCCGCACCACCCACACCGCTCCCCCCTCCCACCATCCAGGACTGCCTGGATCTCATAAATCACCTAGGCATCGCCGTTGGCAACCTCGCACAGCAAGTCACAGCTCTGACTGCACAGGTAGCCTCGGTGTCATGGACGCGTATATTATTTTCCCTATTTTTCTGTATTTTTACAGAATTATCTGAGGAAGATATAAAGGGCCGAAGTACGAGATACTGTTAGTCACATGCCGCCATCATGTGCACCTTCGAGCACGTGACCCTGGGACAGTTGCACCCTTAACGGGACAACCTAATCCGGTCACATTCCATTTATGTACGGACTCACACGATTGGTAGATAAGGAAGGAACCTTCTAGATAGTTCTAGACCTCGCTTAGTAGTTTACGCTTACTCGCTGTATTAGGTTTTACTCAGCAAGATAAGGCATCGTGTCAGCGCCATGACTAGTGCATCAGTCAGCACAATAGATAGCGCTATTAATAGACACGACGCGTCAGCTCCTGAGTCATGGAGTCTTACTGTACACTTAGTAATAGTGTTTAGACTCAGTTCAAGCTCAGCCACAGTAGCGTATATAAACCCTCCTGTAGCATCCTGAGTGGAACCAACTTGTCCTCTTGGTTCTCCACTCAGGTGCGCATTTCCGTGTACTCCTTACTCCTTACCAATCTAACTTGTCCTCTTGGTTCTCCACTCAGCGTACCACAGTGTGATCACTGACGTCTTGAGTTCTTGCATAAAGACTCTGAGATATTCGTCCACTCCGCTGTGACTGTACGTTAGCGCGTGATTTATCTCCGCGCCAGGCTTGGGTGTGCTCACCAGACAGTTCACTTATAGTTCGCACTTGAGCTTGACGTAGCGAGGTTGTCATACTGCTACACTCGGCAACCGCCACCCGCCCAGGAAATGGGAAAAACAAGGAAATAGTGGCCCGCCCCAAAGCTTGGGATGGGAAAGGCTCCTCCTCGGACACCTGTCATTTCCTTGCCGCCTTCCACAACTGGGCAGGATCACTAGGGGATGCCATGAACACATGGCATACAGTGGACAACAAGTGGTACAAGGACGAGCACAGATGGATCGCTGCCACCCTCAACCTGATGGAAGGGGACGCCAAAACCTGGGCACTCCCATACCTGGAGTCTGCCAACCAAGGGACTATTCCCTTTGGAGGAAACTGGTCGGACTTCGTCAAGGAGTTCAACCGCAGGTTTAGCCCCCTAGACGTCCAAGACATAGCTCGAGAAGAGCTAAAGAAAACAAGACAGGGTAAAAAGACGGTTGCCGAATATGCATCCATATTCGAGCAGTACTCCGGACAGACCGGGTGGTCCATTATCGACCTCCGCACCTGCTTCTACGACGGTCTCACAGACGAGATCAAGGACCTCCTAGCCATCACAGACAAGCCCCATAACACATACGACGAGCTCAAGCAGAGCGCGCAAGTCATTGATCAACGACTGTGCCAACGCCAGAGCGAGAAGAAAGGAAAATCATCATCATCATCACAACACACCACCTCCAACCCTGATGCCATGCAAGTCGATGCCACGCGTCAGCAAGGCAACAAACCGAAGGAGGAGATCTTCAAAACTCGGGGTGAGTTTCAAGTATGGATGAGAGGGAGATGTTACGGGTGTGGTTCGAAGGAACACACAAAGAAGGATGGAAACCATGAGTGCAACGTCTGCAACTGGTGCCAAAGAGCAGGGCACCGAGCAAACGTCTGCCAAAACAAGAGAATGGGGAAACCAGCTAAAGCAAAAGCCGCAGCCACAACGGAATCCCCTAGTCCACCATCGTCGTCCAATACTGCGGCAGCAGCCACCACAAGTACTTCCCCTGCCAAGACGTCCCAGGCAGACGTAGCGAAGTTGTTGGGAATGATAGAAAAGCAGCAAGAACAGCTGGATGCGTTCAAGGCGGCTTTTTAGATCAGGGGTCGCGTGTAGCTGCGACCGGCCCCTCTACAGTAGATGACTCGGCCTCATGTAGTTGTAATATATGCTTACGCTCTCGCCTCGTTTCGGACTCACCTTCTGTAATTCATACGACTCATGCCTGTAAGTTAGATAGTAGTGTTAGTTCAGCTTCTTGTTTTCCTGATTCTATTACATCTACATCTGCCTCGGAGATGAACAATAGTAGTGTTTCTTTTGCTCCACTTTCTTCAGAAGCAATGCCGCACGTGATGATTTCTGATGCAGCACTGTCTTCTACTATTATTCCCGAAACTAAAGATAAAAAATCACACTTTCATATTTCTGTGTATTTAAAAGGACGTCATCGTACTGTAAAAGTAGCAGCAATGGTAGACTCCGGGGCAACCTCGTTGTTCCTGGACAAAAAGTATGCTGACCGCCACAAGATGTTGCAGGTTCCTCTTGCAAGCCCCATCACCCTATACAACATAGATGGGACTCTCAACGAAGCCGGTAGTATCACCCACAAAGTCAGACTCTCTCTGAAAGTCGGCCCCAGTGAAGAAAGTTATGACTTCTTAGTCACTTCACTCGGCCCAGAGAACGTCATTCTGGGACTACCATGGCTAAGACAAAGGAACCCGCAAATAGATTGGCAGGAAGGCACCATGCGCCTCAACTCAACCACTGAAACAGCGCCATCAGAGTTGGAGGTAGAGGTGACGCGCATAATGGCGAACTGGATGGAACGCCGCCGTCTCCTTGCGGAGAAAGTGCTAGACACGGTCCAAGACGAGGTTTTCTGTTTGGCAGGCTTCACATACTCTCAGCAGATCGCAGAGAAAGCCACCGCCTCCAAACCTAAGAAAACCTTCGAAGAAATGGTACCGAAGCACTACAGAGACTTCGCAAAAGTTTTCTCTGAGGAGGAATCCCAGAGGCTCCCTGAGCATCAACCGTGGGATCACGCTATAGACCTTGAACCAGATGCCGTTAAACACTGGAGGGTCAAAACGTATCCTATGTCCCCAAGCGAGCAAGTGGAACTCGACAAATTCCTGCAAGAACACATTTCGAAAGGATACCTGGTCCCATCCAAATCACCGATGGCCTCACCAGTATTCTTCATTAAGAAAAAGGATGGCAAGCTCCGTCTAGTGCAGGATTACCGTCGTCTTAATAAAATCACTATTAAGAACCGATATCCACTACCGCTCGCCGCTGACATCATAAACCGGTTAAAAGGAGCCAAGGTCTTCACTAAGTTCGACGTAAGATGGGGCTATCACAATATCCGGATTAAACCCGGAGATGAATGGAAAGGTGCTATAATCACAAACCGTGGGCTGTATGAACCCAAGGTCATGTACTTCGGTATGACCAACAGTCCAGCCACCTTCCAAGCCCTCATGAACGCCGTCTTTGCCGATCTAATCGCAGAAGGAGAGGTTGCAGTGTATATGGATGATATCCTCATCTATAGTAACTCCCTGGAGCACCATCGCAAAATCGTACGCGAAGTGCTCAAGAGACTGCAAGAACATGACCTCTATCTCAAACCTGAGAAATGCGACTTTGAAAGGCAAGAAATGGAGTACCTAGGGATGATAATCCGTCCCGGAGAAGTGCAGATGGACCCTGGCAAGGTCGCTGCAGTAAGGGAGTGGCCTACACCCACAACACTCAGAGAGGTTAGAGCGTTCATTGGGTTCGCCAACTTCTATCGTCGATTCATCAAGGACTTCGCGGCTATCGCCTGACCCTTGCATGACCTCACGAAGAAGGACACTCCATGGCAATGGCATTCTGAACAGCAAAAGGCTTTCGACCACTTGAAGGAAAGCTTCGTACGAGAACCCATTCTCAAAGTGTACGACCCACAGCTTCCAACAAGAGTCGAAACCGATGCTTCAGGATTTGCTACTGGCGGCATACTTACTCAGAAGTATCCTGATGGTCTCTGGCACCCTGTTGCGTATCGCTCGCAGTCTATGAGCAAAGAAGAACGCAACTACGAAATCTACGACAGAGAAATGCTCGGCTTAATCCGCGCCTTAGAGGACTGGAGACACTTCCTCGAAGGCATCTCCTTTGAAGTGATCACCGACCATAAGAACATGGAATGGTGGGCAAGCATGAAGGACTTAAACCGTCGACAGGCCCGATGGGCCCTGTACTTAAGTCGCTTCGCCTTCAAAATCACTTACAAAAAGGGAGACTCCATGCAAGCCGATGCATTAAGTAGATTCTCGAGAGACCACATCAGAGACAACGAGGATAACCGCCAGGTTCAGGTTTTGCAACCTAAGCATTTCCTCAATGCCGCCCAAGCACACTTCCGCCCAGAAGTGGACTCCCTAGGGAATCGCATAAGACTCGCATCCATTCAAGAAGCAGAAGTCATAGAGGGTCTCAAAAGCTTACAAAAGACCGCTCCAAAGGCTCTCATGGATGGAGTAGCGATGTGGGAGGAAGATGACGGCCTAGTTTACCACAAAGGGAAATTGTATGTCCCCAATGACCGGACACTGAGACGAGACGTGGTTAAGTCATGCCACGACTCTATCACCACCGGTCACCCTGGTAAGAATGGCACTATAGAGCTAGTCAGTCGCTACTACTGGTGGCCACGCATGGCAGGCTTCATAAGCGCATACGTAGAAGGATGCGATCGATGCCAACGCTATCGAAAAGACCTACACCCCAAAGCCATAATCCAGCCACAGGAAGTACCTGAGGGACCATGGCAGATAGTCGGGATCGATCTAATCGGCCCCCTGCCCATGTCACGCGGAAAAGACATGATCCTTAACATAGTGGATCATTATACAAAACAGATCCATCTGTTTCCAGTGACGTCCCAAATCACGGCTGATGGGGTAGCATCCATCTACTTCGAGCAAGTCTTCCCCTTGCATGGGATCCCCAGGAAGATCATTAGCAATAGGGGACCCCAGTTTGCTGCAAGGAGCATGCGGGCATTATACAAGCGACTAGGGATAGACGCAGGTCTTACTACCGCCTATCACCCTCAAGCTAATGGACAGGTAGAGCGCAAAAATCAAGAAGTAGAAGTCTACTTGCGCTTGTTCGTTAGTAAGAGGCAGGATGATTGGGCAGACCTGCTCCCTACAGCAGAGTTCGTAATCAATAGTAGGCTCAACTCAGCTACGGGACATACCCCCTTTGAGCTACTATATGGCTACACGCCGGACTTCACGATTCCTGCTGGAAGGCCTACCAGTATCCCAACGCTCAATAAGCGTCTTCAGCACTTAGTTTCCACAAGAAAGGATGCAGAGGCAGCTCTACGCCTAAGTAAAAGGCGAATGCAAACAGACGTTGAACAGAGACACAAACCATACGTCTTCAACGTCGGGGATAAAGTCTGGTTGCAAGCTAAACAGATAAAGATACACCAACAGTCGTCCAAACTGGGCCCTAAACAACTAGGCCCATTTGAAGTCACTGAAGTCAAAAGTGACGTCGACTACAAGCTTGCACTCCCCCCTGCATTATGGATCCATGATGTATTTCATGTAGACCGCCTCTCTCCTTACAAGGGAAACAAAGTCAACGGGCTTATGCCACCTCCACCCGACCCTGTTACAGTCGAAGGGGAAGAAGAGTACGAAGTTGACCACATAAGAGACTCCAAACTCTTTGGTTGTACTCTTAAGTACCTAGTTCGCTGGAAAGGCTACGGTGAAGGCGAGGACACTTGGGAGCCAGCTAAAAATCTAGCGCACGCCCCGGACAAAGTCAAGGAGTTCCACTCCTTAAACCCGGGCGCACCTAGAAAAATAGCAGCACTCATCTACGCATCCTTGCCTTGGCAAGCATCTCATATGTACACAGAGGCCAACGCAGACGTCGACCCTTAAGAAGGGGGGTGATGTCATGGACGCATATATTTATTTCCCTATTTTTCTGTATTTTTACAGAATTATTTAGAGGAAAGATAAAGGGCCAAAGTACGAGAATTCGTTAGTCACATGCCGCCATCATGTGCACCCCTAAGCACGTGACCATGGGATAGTTGCACCCTTAACGGGACAACCCAACCCGGTCACATTCCACTTACGTACGGACTCATATGATTGGTAGATAAGGATGGAATGTTCTAGATAGTTCTAGACATCGCTTAGTAGTTTACACTTACTCGCTGTACTAGGATTTACTCAGCAAGATAAGGCATCGTGTCAGCGCTATGACAAGTGCATCAGTCAGCACAATAGATAGTGCTATTATTAGACACGACGCGTCAGCTCCTGAGTCATGGAGTCTTACTGTACACTTAGTAATAGTGTTTAGACTCAGTTTAAGCTCAGCTCCAGTAGCGTATATAAACCCTCCTGTAGCGTCCTGAGTAGAACCAACTTGTCCTCTTGGTTTCTACTCAGGTGCGTCTTACACTGTATTCCTTACCCTCTCCAATCTAACTTGTCCTCTTGGTTTCTACTCAGCTTACCACTGTGTGACATTGCGAGTCGTGCTCCTGCACAAGGATCACCTCTGACCCAGCGCGCTCCACAGTGACTGTAAGTTTGGCACGTGATTTATCTCCGCGCTAGGCTTGAGTCCTGAAGACCTGACAGTTCACTTCAAACTTTTCACTTGAGCTTAGCGTAGCAAGGTGTCATACCGCTACAGCTGCAATGATGGCAGGTTACCTTTGGTACCTGTAGTGGGGTTGTCACCTTCATTGGCAGACATTAGTCTCTCCTACTATGGGGAGACTATGCTAGTATGTCGCCTTTTATGGCAGACATTAGTCTCCTTGTAGGGGGAGACTATCCCGGTTTATTTTTCTGTTACTAGTCGCATACCGTGCTGACTACTTCTACACAGAAACCTATTATCAGGCATGTTGACTCTTACTACTCTTGTCCCCGTCCTTGATGGCAACAACTATCAAATTTGGGCTAAGCAAATGGAGGCTTTCCTGAAGTCTTCTGCGCTTTGGGATATTATAAGTGGAAGATGGGTCTATCCTACTTACAAGGATAAAGACGCTCCCACTCCTACGGAGGTTGAAGCGTATAATGCATGGGCTACTGATGATGATCGTGCCCTAGGCTCGATCATGCTGCACCTTACACTGGCTATTCAACGCCAGGTTGAAAAGTTTGCTACTGCCAGCAGTGTTTGGGACCATCTTAAGGCCCAGTACGGGTCTATCAGTGTCACGGCACGCGGGAAGGACTCTTACTTACGAATATGACCGCGTTAGTAAGTAGTAATGTGTCATGGACAGAAGGATCAGTCAGCAGGGGTAGCACAATCACATGCCAACGAGGCATGTACTTATCACATGATAGCCGTAGTAGGGTTCGAGCTACTTACGCTATTAGTCGTACGGATTCAAGAGGAGCTTTAAAGCGTCCTCAAACATGTATAAATAGTGGCCTGACAAGACCAAGATTCGCCATCTTGGTCTTCTTCAATCACCACTTTCTCCTCATCTCTCTCACGTGTGATTCGCTTGCCTCCTCGAGCAAGTTGTCTTCATCGCTTGGATTACCTAGTGGCACGACTTGCCCTAGTGTACGTTTAGGTCACGTGCAGAATAAGCGCCGTGTGCCTCAGAACACGTGCTCGATAGGCGCCGTGTGTCCCGTGATCAAGTCACGTGACCCTCAGAGATATTTCGCTAAGTCGTGAACGTCCTTTCGCAGTCCAAGTCGGACTAACGCTAGTGGTGGCGTTACATTAAGACCAAGATCTACCCATCGTGGCGTTCACAACCAGAGACCAGTGGAGAGACTTCCAGACCTACTCCCTTGAACGACGAGGGGACCGCAACGTACCGACACAATTCCTAGGAGCAGCCCGGTGGAGAGAGTATAGAGGTGAAACAGGATACTTCGTAGACTTCGCATCGGGACCAACCCGATACCGCCCAGTTGAGTTCAACTTCGACCACCTGTGCTGGGTCGAAATCACTTGGAACCCCATAGACAACCGCTACGACGCAGTTCGCCCCGCAGGAAGAAACTATAACTGCGACATCGATTCAAGGAACCTACCCACACGCGCAGAGTGGGGACGCATAGACGGGCAACCCGAAGAGGAACCAAGCACCTCTGAACCCAGAACCCCGGCACCATCAGAAACCAGCGGGGACGACGAAGAATCAGAAAACGAAGACGAATCAGAAGTAGGAGAAATAATTCAAACAGCTGAGTCCCTACGCATAAACGAACCAGAAAACATCGAGGTACACCCACCCGCAGAAATGGCCACCGCAACAATAACAGAGATAGATACGGCAATCGAAGAAGCCCGAAGAATCACCGAAGAAGCCGAGGCCTACCTACGCCCCATCAACCCAACTACCGGACACCGGATGACGGCTGACGACGCGGCAATTTTCCGAGCAGTAGGACCAGACGTCGCAGACCCCCCACCAGGCGCCGGAGGACCCCCACAACCCAGAAGACAGGGAGGTAACTTCGGCCGAGGACCCCCAAGAGGACGACAACCTCAATTCGGAGGAGGGGGAGGTGGAGACCCATTCGGGGGAGGACCACCACCACCGGCAGGAGGCCCGGCTCCAGGAGCAGTGCCATTGGGAGCACCACACGGGACGGATAAGCTAATGGGAGAAACCCCAAGCATTTTCGATGGAAACAGAGATGAGTACGAGTCCTTCCTCACACAGTGGCACATCTACTGGGGACAAAATTCAGAGGCGCCGATCATGACCAATGTCTATCGGCGATGCCTACTATTCCTAGGCTTCATCAAAGGACCACGAGTGTCAAACTGGACGCTCGGCTTCCTTCAATGGCTCAACAACGAGCTACACCACGGACGCAGCCGATACGACCCATATCTATGGGATACCTTGACGGTGGGATTTTCAGACCGCTTCTCGAACGTACTTGAGCAAGAACAAGCGCAGGCCACACTAGCCAAAGGATTCAAGATGATCGGTGACGATATTGATTCGTACGTCACCAATTTCGAGCAACTCGCACGGAAGGCTGATTACCGCCTCAACGACCGCCAAACCTTGGATCGATTCACGGCGGGACTCCCACGAGCCCTGTTCACAAAGATCTACGAATTAGACGACCCTCAAACCTTCAACGAATGGAAGGAAGCGGCACTCCGAAGACAAAAACAGTACATTCATCTGCGTGCCCGCCTAGGGATCACCGCTACCCCACGCACCCAACCACCGCCTAGACCTCAGCAAAACCGCGGTTACAACCCGCAGTGGGCACCACCCAGATTCGCCCCACCTCACCGCGATCCAGACGCCATGGACACGTCAGCAGACCGCACTCGCGCACGCCTCGCGGAAGTAGGAGACCCAAACAGAGGAAGCTACCAGCGACCCCCATTCCCACCAAGAGGAGGACCGGGGCAAAACCAAGGAAGAGGTCAGCGCCGCGACATGAGGGAAGTGATATGTTACAATTGTAACAACCCGGGCCACTTCTCACGAGAATGCACACGCCCCAGAAAATCAAGGCAACCTGCCCAGCCGTACGCAAGCACGAGCCGCAACGCGGACACCAGCTACAATCAAGAACCCACGACGGCACGACGAGCAGACACCACCCCACAAGAACAGGCCAAAGAGTGGATGGAAACACTGAGGGAAGCAAGTGACGAGGTCAAGGACCTCGTATTTAAAGATCTCTGGACCCAAGAGGGTTTTCAGGACGCCTGAACCCATCGGCCTGGGTGAGGGCAGTCAATTGTAACTCCGTAATCATGACTCGCTATCGTTCGCTTCGAATTCCAGTCTCGATTCGTACCAGTTACTCCATGGCCGACATAAAAGGGCTCGTAGATTCAGGAGCCACCGACAACTTCATAAGACCCACTTTCGCTAAAAGGATGGGCCTCGGACTACAAACGCTCGAGAAACCAAAGAAAATATGGAACATTGACAACACGGAAAATAAAGCTGGGTGCATCACTCACTTCATCGACCTAAATGTCCAAACCAATGGAACGTCTAAGGTTATGAGGTTCCTAGTCACGGACATTGGAAACGAAGATCTCGTTCTTGGATACCCCTGGCTAGCCACTTACGAACCCACCATCAGCTGGGCGCATGCCACAATCCATGAGGATGCCCTCCCCGTAGTACTCCGATCCGTTAACCCCGCGGAAACGCGAACTACCATCGCCAGTGCCATAACCCAAGATGAAGCAGAGGAAATCGTACAGGAGCTTGAGGAGGAATGTCAGATACGCACCACAGCTACCGAGCTCGCCATTGCAGCTAACCAAGGCACCGCCGTCACGACCATCCCCGAACCATACCAACGGTTCGCGAAGATCTTCAGTGAAGAAGCATCTCACCGATTTCCACCATCACGACCATGGGACCACGCGATCGACTTCAAACCCGGTACACCCCCCAGCATCGACTGTAAAGTCTACCCCATGTCACAGGACGAAGACGGTCAACTACGTGAATGGTTAGACGAACAACTTAAGTTAGGATATATCCGACCATCGAAATCCCCTTACGCCTCGTCATTCTTCTTCATCAAGAAAAAGGACGGAAAACTGAGACCAGTACAAGACTACAGGCGCATCAACGCCTGCACGGTGCGCAATCAATACCCGTTACCCCTCATGTCAGAACTCATCAACGACCTCGGAAATGGGTGCATCTTCACCAAACTGGACATCCGGTGGGGATACAACAATGTACGCATTAAGGAAGGTGACGAACACAAAGCGGCGTTCAAGACAAAATACGGATTATTCGAACCACTCGTCATGTACTTCGGACTCACAAACTCACCAGCGACCTTCCAGAACATGATGAACGACATACTAAGCGACACAATCCGCGTCTTTGCAGCAATGGGCACAATTATCCGCGTATATATGGACGACATCGGAATAGCGACGCTGGAACACGTAGGACTTCAAGCGCATATAGACGCCGTGTGCGCAGTACTCCAAGTCGCAATGGACCATGATCTCTACTTCAAACCGTCCAAATGCACGTTCCACCAACCGCGAATGGATTACCTGGGGGTCATCCTTGAAAAGGGGGTGACTCGAATGGACCCCGTAAAAATTGCCGGCATACGTGACTGGCCCACACCCACAAAGGTACGCAACGTACGATCCTTTTTGGGCTTCTGCAATTTTTACCGCCTCTTCATTCGCGGCTTCGCCACACACGCACGAGCCCTCAACAAACTCACACGCAAAGACACCGAATGGACGTGGGGCAAAGACGAAGAGAAGGCGTTTCAAACCCTCAAAGACCTAGTCACCAGTGAACCAGTACTCGCGCACCCCACACTAACAGACCAATTCGAACTCGAAGTAGACGCATCTGGATATGCCGTAGGCGCAGTCCTCCTCCAAAAGAAGCAGGACGGAAAACGTCACCCCATCGGATACTTCTCGACCACCTTAAACGAAGCGGAACGTAACTACGATATCTACGACTTAGAGCTCTTAGCCATCGTCAAAGCACTGCGACATTGGAGGCACTTCCTAGCGGGATCACCACATAAAGTCAAGATCTTCTCTGACCACCTTAACCTCACGCACTGGAAATCACCGCAGAAGATAAGTCGCCGCGTTGCCCGAGAAGTCCTGGAACTAATGGAATACGACTTTGAGATCCACCACATCAAAGGAACGAATAACGGCCGCGCGGACGCACTATCGAGAAGACCGGACTACAACAAAGGAGAAAGGGATAACGAAGGAGTCACGGTCCTACCAGAAAAGGTGTTCGTACGAAACCTCACCACGCAAAGCCCAGAAGACCACGATCAAGATGCGGATGCCATACGCCCTTGGGTAGACCCGCACAAACTTAAGAAGATCGACGGAACCTGGTACCGCCAAGGCGCACGAGTAATCACTGGAGGACCAGATGAAATTCGCACAATCATCGCAAATCATCACGACCCCCCAGTCTACGGCCACCCAGGAATCAAACGAACTGCAAGGATCATTGAACGGAACTACTGGTGGCCAAACATGATGAAGCATGTAACCGAATACGTCCAGGGATGCGCGGAATGTCAACGACACAAAGTCAATAACCGCCCGACGAGAGCCCCACTGATACCCATCACTCCAAAGATCGACGCTAAGCCATTCGAAACCATAGCGCTCGATTTCATCACCAAACTACCAGAATCGCAGGGACACGACTCTATCCTCACCGTAACCGATCATGACTGCACCAAAGCCTCAATATTCATACCATGCAACGAGGAGATATCAGCGGAGGAAACAGCCGCCCTGTACGTCACTCACGTGTTCCGGAGATTCGGATTACCGGCAAAGATCATTAGCGATCGCGACCCACGCTTCGCTTCAAAATTCACACGAGAGTTGTGCCGGATCTTGGGCATCTATCAAAATATCTCTACAGCATATCACCCCCGGACGGATGGGCAATCGGAACGCACCAATCAATGGTTGGAACAATACCTTCGGTTCTGGACCAACGAGCGTCAAGATAACTGGGCGCAATTTCTACCTATGGCAGAATTTGCGCATAATAACTGGCCCCACGAGGCAACAAGGAAGTCTCCATTTTCGCTCCTAATGGGATATGACCCTCGCGCTGATTGGATCGATAATGTAGCGGTATGACAACCTCGCTACGTCAAGCTCAAGTGCGAACTATAAGTGAACTGTCTGGTGAGCACACCCAAGCCTGGCGCGGAGATAAATCACGCGCTGACGCACAGTCACAGCGGAGTGGACGAATAACTCAGAGTCTTTATGCAAGAACTCAAGACGTCAATGTTCACGCTGTGGTACGCTGAGTGGAGAACCAAGAGGACAAGTTAGATTGGTAAAGAGTAAGGAGTACAAGGAGATGCGCACCTGAGTGGAGAACCAAGAGGACAAGTTGGTTCCACTCAGGACGCTACAGGAGGGTTTATATACGCTACTGTGGCTGAGCTTGAACTGAGTCTAAACACTATTACTAAGTGTACAGTAAGACTCCATGACTCAGGAGCTGACGCGTCGTGTCTAATAATAGCGCTATCTATTGTGCTGACTGATGCACTAGTCATGGCGCTGACGCGATGCCTTATCTTGCTGAGTAAAACCTAATACAGCGAGTAAGCGTAAACTACTAAGCGAAGTCTAGAACTATCTAGAAGGTTCCTTCCTTATCTACCAATCGTGTGAGTCCGTACGTAAATGGAATGTGACCGGATTAGGCTGTCCCGTTGAGGGTGCAACTATCCCAGGGTCACGTGCTTAAAGGTGCACATGATGGCAGCATGTGACTAACCATATCTCGTACTTCGGCCCTTTATATCTTCCTCAGATAATTCTGTAAAAATACAGAAAAATAGGGAAAATAATATACGCGTCCATGACATCACCCCCCTTCTTAAGGGTCGACGTCCGCGTTGGCCTCTGTGTACATATGAGATGCTTGCCAAGGCAAGGACGCGTAAATGAGTGCTGCTATTTTTCTAGGTGCGCCCGGATTTGAGGAGTGGAACTCCTTGACTTTGTCCGGGGCATGCGCTAGGTTTTTAGCTGGCTCCCAAGTGTCCTCGCCTTCACCGTAGCCCTTCCAGCGAACTAGGTATTTAAGAGTACGACCAAAGAGTTTGGAGTCTCTTATATGGTCGACTTCGTACTCTTCTTCCCCTTCGACTGTGATGGGTTCAGGTGGAGGTGGCATATGTAACGTCTACCACGGACGTCTGCCTGACTTAGGCCTCTTGTCTGGTGGCGATCCTGAGGAGTCGATAGTTACGATTGGCGAAGGTGCTTGCGTAGAAGGCGGGGTGAGGTTGGAGGCTCTCGTCACGCCCGAAGTATGCGTGGAGGTCTTTGAGTTGAGGGACTCCCGATGGAACCCGATCGATATACTTGGCGTTGGCCCAGGTGGTGCTGTCGAGAATGTAGAAGGTGTGATACGGGGCGGCTACGCGATCGTTGCGATAGAGGAAGACTTGGTAAGCTGCAATGTCGGCAGGGAAGTCCACTGATCCGCGAAGGGACAGGCGAAAGGTAAGTCACGGGGATCCCTGGTCTAAGGGGATATGCCGGACACTCACTTAAGAGGGGGGGGAGCCTCTTAGTAAAGACGAGTAGATGGTGGTGGTATTGAAGAAGACCAAGATGTCGTTCTTGGTCTTCGCACTAGTCTACTTATACGGTTACGCGCGGGCTTTGAAGCGCCGCTTGAATACTAACTAGCCAATGGCGTAAGTACCGTGAACCCTAGTACCGCTATCCTAGTTATGAGTCACTACGAGTCATCCCAAGATCCGATCCGTTATCGTACAATCACATGTGCCGGAGCTTACCCGGCTGACTGATCCTACAAGTCCATGACGATATTCCGCTGACGGCGATGTCATAGTCGACGCGTCAGTGTCCACTTCCCGGCCCGAGGCGCCGATCAATCCGAACCGTAACAGCATAAGCCCGTTAACTTCGTTTCCCTTATAAGGGGAGAGGCGGTCTACATGAAATACATCATGGATCCGTAATGCAGGGGGGAGTGCAAGCTTGTAGTCGACGTCACTTTTGACTTCGGTGACTTCAAATGGGCCTAGCTGTTTGGGGCCCAGTTTGGATGACTGCTGGTGTATTTTTATTTGCTTAGCTTGCAACCAGACTTTATCCCCGACGTTGAAGACGTATGGCTTATGTCTCTGTTCAACGTCTGTTTGCATTCGCCTTTTACTTAGGCGTAGAGCTGCCTCTGCATCCCTTCTTGTGGAAACTAGGTGTTGTAGACGCTTATCGAGCGTGGGGATACCAGTGGGCCTACCAGCGGGAATGGTGAAGTCTGGTGTATAACCGTATAGTAGCTCAAAGGGGGTGTGCCCCGTGGCTGAGTTGAGTCTACTATTGACTACGAATTCCGCTGTAGGGAGCAGGTCTGCCCAATCATCCTGCCTCTTACTAATGAACAAGCGCAAGTAGACTTCTACTTCTTGGTTTTTGCGCTCTACCTGTCCATTAGCCTGCGGGTGATAGGCGGTAGTGAGACCTGCGTCTATCCCTAGTCGCTTGTATAATGCCCGCATGCTCCTTGCAGCAAACTGGGGTCCCCTGTCACTGATGATTTTCTTGGGGATCCCGTGCAAGGGGAAGACTTGCTCGAAGTAGATGGATGCTACCCCATCAGCCGTGATTTGGGATGTTACTGGAAATAGATGGATTTGTTTCGTATAGTGATCCACTATGTTAAGGATCATGTCCTTTCCACGTGACATGGGTAGTGGGCCGATTAGATCGACTCCGACTATCTGCCATGGTCCTTCAGGTACTTCCTGCGGCTGAATTATGGCTTTGGGGTGCAGATCTTTGCGATAGCGTTGGCATCGATCGCATCCTTCTACGTATGAGCTTATGAAGCCTGCCATGCGTGGCCACCAATAGTAGCGACTGACTAGCTCGATGGTGCCGTTTTTACCAGGGTGACCGGTGGTGATGGAGTCGTGGCATGACTTAACCACGTCTCGTCTCAATGTCCGGTCGTTGGGAACGTACAACTTCCCTCTATGGTAAACTAGGCCGTCATCTTCCTCCCACATCGCGACTCCGTCCATGAGAGCTTTTGGAGCGGTCTTTTGTAAACTTTTGAGACCCTCTATAACTTCTGCTTCTCGAATGGAGGCGAGTCTTATGCGATTTCCTAGGGAGTCCACTTCTGGGCGGAAGTGTGCTTGGGCGGCATTGAGGAAATGCTTAGGTTGTAATACCTGCACCTGGCGGTTGTCCTCATTGTCTCTGATGTGGTCTCTCGAGAATCTACTTAATGCGTCGGCTTGCATAGAGTCTCCCTTCTTGTAAGTGATTTTGAAGGCGAAGCGACTTAAGTACAGGGCCCATCGGGCCTGTCGACGGTTTAAGTCTTTCATGCTTGCCCACCATTCCATATTTTTATGGTCGGTGATCACTTCAAAGGAGATGCCTTCGAGGAAGTGTCTCCAGTCCTCTAAGGCGCGGATTAAGCCGAGCATTTCCCTGTCGTAGATTTCGTAGTTGCGCTCTTCCTTGCTCATAGACTGCGAGCGATACGCAACGGGGTGCCAGAGACCGTCAGGATACTTCTGAGTGAGTATACCGCCAGTAGCAAATCCTGAAGCATCGGTTTCGACTCTTGTTGGAAGTTGTGGGTCGTACACTTTGAGAATGGGTTCTCGTACGAAGCTTTCCTTCAAGTGGTCGAAAGCCTTCTGCTGTTCAGAATGCCATTGCCATGGAGTGTCCTTCTTCGTGAGGTCATGCAAGGGTCGGGCAATAGCCGCGAAGTCCTTGATGAATCGACGATAGAAGTTGGCGAACCCAATAAATGCTCTGACTTCTCTGAGCGTTGTGGGTGTAGGCCACTCCCTTACTGCAGCGACCTTGCCAGGGTCCATCTGTACTTCTCCGGGGCGGATTATCATTCCCAGGTACTCCATTTCTTGCCTTTCAAAGTCGCATTTCTCTGGTTTGAGATAGAGGTCGTGTTCCTGCAATCTCCTTAGCACCTCGCGTACGATTTTGCGATGGTGTTCTAGAGAGTTGCTATAGATGAGGATATCATCCATATACACGGCGACCTCTCCTGCTGCGATCAGATCGGCAAAGACGGCATTCATGAGGGCTTGGAAGGTGGCTGGGCTGTTGGTCATACCGAAGTACATGACCTTTGGTTCGTACAGCCCACGATTGGTGATAATAGCACCCTTCCACTCGTCTCCGGGTTTAATCCGGATATTGTGATAGCCCCATCTTACGTCGAACTTAGTGAAGATCTTAGCTCCTTTCAACCGGTTTATGATGTCTGCGGCGAGTGGTAGTGGATAGCGATTCTTAATGGTGATTTTATTAAGGCGACGATAATCCTGCACTAGACGGAGTTTGCCGTCCTTTTTCTTTATAAAGAATACTGGTGATGCCATCGGTGACTTAGATGGGACCAGGTATCCTTTTGAGATGTGCTCTTGCAGGAATTTGTCGAGTTCCACTTGCTCGCTTGGGGACATGGGATACGTTTTGACCCTCCAGTGTTTAACGGCATCTGGCTCGAGGTCTATAGCGTGATCCCACGGTTGATGCTCGGGGAGCCTTTGGGATTCCTCCTCAGAGAAAACTTTCGCGAAGTCTCTGTAGTGCTTTGGTACCATTTCTTTGAAGGTTTTCTTAGGTTTGGAGGCGGTGGCTTTCTTGGCGATCTGCTGAGAGTAGGTGAAGCCTGCCAAGCAGAAAACTTCGTCTTGGACCGTGTCTAGCACTTTCTCCGCAAGGAGACGGCAGCGTTCCATCCGGTTTGCCATAATGCGCGTCACCTCTACCTCCAACTCTGGTTGCGCTGTTTCAGCGGTTGAGTTGAGGCGCATGGTGCCTTCCTGCCAATCTATTTGCGGGTTCCTCTGCCTTAGCCATGGTAGTCCCAAAATGACATTCTCTGGGCCAAGTGAAGTGACTAGGAAGTCGTAACTTTCTTCACTAGGGCCTACTTTCAGAGAGAGTCTGACTTTATGGGTGATACTACCGGCTTCATTGAGAGTCCCGTCTATGTTATATAGAGTGATGGGGCTGTCAAGAGGAACCTGCAACATCTTGTGGCGGTCAGCGTACTTTTTGTCTAGGAACAACGAAGTTGCCCCAGAGTCTACCATTGCTGCTACTTTTACAGTACGATGACGTCCTTTTAAATACACAGAAATATGAAAATGTGATTTTTTATTTTTTGTTTCGGGAATAATAGTAGAAGACAGTGCTGCATCAGAAATCATCACGTGCGGCATTGCTTCTGAAGAAAGTGGAGCAAAGGGAACACTACTATTGTTCATCTCCGAGGCAGATGTAGATGTAATAGGATCAGGAAAACAAGGAGCTGAACTAACACTACTATCTAACTTACAGGCATGAATCGTATGAATTACAGAAGGTGAGTCCGAAACGAGGCGAGAGCGTAAACATATATTACAACTACATGAAGCCGAGTCATCTACTGTAGAGGGGCCGGTCGCAGCTATACGCGACCCCTGATCTAAAAAGCCGCCTTGAACGCATCCAGCTGTTCTTGCTGCTTTTCCAACATTCCCAACAACTTCGCCACGTCTGCCTGGGACGTCTGGGCGGGGGAAGTACTTGTGGCGGCTGCTGCCGCAGTATTGGACGATGGTGGTGGACTAGGGGATTCCGTTGTTGCTGCGGCTTTCGCTTTAGCCGGTTTCCCCATTCTTTTATTCTGGCAGACGTTTGCTCGGTGCCCTGCTCTTTGGCACCAGTTGCAGACGTCGCGCTCGTGGTTTCCATCTTTCTTTGTGTGCTCCTTCGAGCCACACCCGTAACATCTCCCTCTCATCCAGACTTGAAACTCGCCCCGTGTTTTGAAGATCTCCTCCTTTGGTTTGTTGCCTTGCTGACGCGTGGCGTCTACCTGCATGGCATCGGGGTTGGAGGTGGTGTGTTGTGGAGACGATGAAGATTTCCCTTTCTTCTCGCTCTGGCGTTGGCGCAGTCGTTGATCGATGACTTGCGTGCTCTGCTTGAGCTCGTCATATGTGTTGTGGGGCTTGTCTGTGATGGCTAAGAGGTCCTTGATCTCGTCTGTGAGACCATCATAGAAGCGGGTGCGGAGGTCGATGATGGACCACCCAGTTTGTCCAGAGTACTGCTCGAATATGGATGCATATTCGGCGACCGTCTTTTTTCCTTGTCTTGTTTTCTTCAGCTCTTCTCGAGCTATATCTTGGACGTCCAGGGGGCTGAACCTGCGGTTAAACTCCTTGACGAAGTCCGACCAGTTTCCTCCAAAGGGAATAGTCCCTTGGTTGGCGGACTCCAGGTATGGGAGTGCCCAGGTTTTTGCGTCCCCTTCCATCAAATTGAGGGCGGCAGCGATCCATCTGTGTTCGTCTGCGTACCACTTGCTATCCACTGCATGCCATGTGTTCATGGCATCCCCTAGTGATCCTGCCCAGTTATGGAATGCGGCGAGGAAATGACGGGCGTCCGAGGAGGAGCCTTTCCCATCCCAAGGCTTTGGGCGGGCCACTATTTCCTTGTTTTTTCCATTCCCGGGTCGGGTGGCGGTTGCCGAGGCTACCTGCGCTGTCAGGGCTGTGACTTGTTGTGCAAGATTGCCGACGGCGATGCCGAGGTGATTGATGAGGTCCAGGCAGTCCTGGACAGTAGGTGGGGGGAGTGGTGAGGGTGGTACGGCGGCGGGGAGGGTGCTTCCGCTGGGTTGTGACATTTTGTCTAATTCCTTTTGTCTCTCTTCCTTCTCTAGTTTCTCCTGGGCCCGACGAAAGTCTTCTAGTAGGATTAACTGTTCGTCTGGGGAGATCTCGTCCCAATCTTGGACGTGAGATATGAATTCTTTTTCTCTTTTAGTAGGAGGAGGGAGGGCGAATTTCGAGCGAGCTCCGCTGGGATACTGAGCTTGTGCTAGACGAGCTGTCTGTTTCCCCTTCTTGGGAGCCACGTTCTTTGTCTTCCCTTACGTGGGAGATGAGTGGGTGAGGAGGAGTTTCGAGACGAGGGATGAGGTTCGCAGCGATGGCTATCAACTGCGGAACTGTGAATTCTGTTCCGAGGACGGGGATTTCTAGGCCGTAGAGTTCTAGTAATCCGTAACGGTACTCGGGGTCATGATAAATTGCCTGCACGTATTGCTCGGCGATGTTACGAGGGGGTAGTTCGAGTTGGAACCCCTGGTAACGGATGTTGACACCGTCTTCGTCAATGAAACTTTCGCCTGACTGGGCGAGTGTGGCTTGGGAGGAGGAGTAGGCGGAATGGAATGAATTTGTTGAAAGTGTAGGTGAAGGTGATGCGTACACCGGGGAGGGGATCCGGTCTTGTTCAGACTGGGTGTCCGGGTGCACGTGCAGCGATGCCGAAGCAGAGGCTGTAGTCTGGGGTGGTGTGATAGAAGCTTGTCTCCTCCTGAAGAGACGACGAAGGCGGGTGCGGACGTTCGCAAATATGCGAGGCAGTTTGGAAATGTGAGGAGGTGGATTTGGACGACGGGATACAACGAGCGCGAAACGCTAACTCGAGGGTGACTGGAATGTCCTATCAAGCGAGACCAATACACAGTGATATTTCACACTGCGCGAGGCTGCGGCGATAAAGGAACACTCGGGAATAATGAAGGGTTATGTGTAGAGCTACAAGGCTGTCTGCCTCAGTCTTCTCGACCTGTTGGCTGCCTCTCACGCCGAAGCGCTCTCAAACTTTTCTGGTTGGTACGCGTACAGCTGTCGCAGGCTAGGCCTGGCTGGCTCAATGTCTAACTGCAGCTTATCTGGCGTGGTGACCAGTTCTGCAGCCAGTACCCAGAGGCGTCTACTGATGACCAGATAGACCCAATAAAGGCAAGCACAATGTATGCCGGTTTTACGGACACTACAGTTGTACCACAAATGCACAGATTCTGCTTACGGACTTCCCCAGGCAAAGAGTGAGGTAGATATCACAAGGGACTGATGGTCGTCAACCACCTAGAAGGGAAATGATAAAACTGGTGAGCACGGGGCTCAAGAGAGTGAAAAGGAACTTGTCCTAATGTAGTGGTATGACAACCTCGCTACGTCAAGCTCAAGTGCGAACTATAAGTGAACTGTCTGGTGAGCACACCCAAGCCTGGCGCGGAGATAAATCACGCGCTGACGCACAGTCACAGCGGAGTGGACGAATAACTCAGAGTCTTTATGCAAGAACTCAAGACGTCAATGTTCACGCTGTGGTACGCTGAGTGGAGAACCAAGAGGACAAGTTAGATTGGTAAAGAGTAAGGAGTACAAGGAGATGCGCACCTGAGTGGAGAACCAAGAGGACAAGTTGGTTCCACTCAGGACGCTACAGGAGGGTTTATATACGCTACTGTGGCTGAGCTTGAACTGAGTCTAAACACTATTACTAAGTGTACAGTAAGACTCCATGACTCAGGAGCTGACGCGTCGTGTCTAATAATAGCGCTATCTATTGTGCTGACTGATGCACTAGTCATGGCGCTGACGCGATGCCTTATCTTGCTGAGTAAAACCTAATACAGCGAGTAAGCGTAAACTACTAAGCGAAGTCTAGAACTATCTAGAAGGTTCCTTCCTTATCTACCAATCGTGTGAGTCCGTACGTAAATGGAATGTGACCAGATTAGGCTGTCCCGTTGAGGGTGCAACTATCCCAGGGTCACGTGCTTAAAGGTGCACATGATGGCAGCATGTGACTAACCATATCTCGTACTTCGGCCCTTTATATCTTCCTCAGATAATTCCGTAAAAATACAGAAAAATAGGGAAAATAATATACGCGTCCATGACAGATAAGCCATCGCCCATTCCCCAGGTACTCACGAGACTCCAACAATTCCGAGACGCGCGAAAAGAGGCCCAGAACCTTATTCAAAAGGCACAATCTCTATGGATCAAACACCGCAACGCGCCCAAATATCAGGTGGGAGACCAAGTATGGCTAGAAGGGAAACACCTCCGAACCAACCAACCGACGGCCAAACTCGCGGCGAGACGCCACGACCCCTTCCGAATCACACGAATCCTGTCACCGGTCAATTATCAACTCGAACTTCCCACGCAGTGGAGCATTCACCCCGTGTTTCACACTGATTTACTCACGCCCTACCGAGAAACGCCCATGCACGGTGAAAATTTCCAGCGCCCGCCACCGGATCTAGTGGATGGGGAAGAGGAATACGAAGTGGAACGCATTCTAGACTCTAGGCGATTCGGCCGGAGCAAGAAACTGCAGTACCTCGTGAAATGGAAGGGATACCCAGACTCGGAGAACCAGTGGGTCAACAAAGATGACGTATTCGCTGACGAAGCTGTAACGGAGTACGAGCGGAGTTCAAGGACTGCCAGAACACATATAAACCAAGCAGACGACGCTAAGTCTCACCCATCAGCTCAAACTGGATTCCTCACTCACTCCAAAATGTCTCTTCCCGCTTCCACCTCTACCTCCACTCTCACTGGTCGCATCACCGACAACCTCACCCATCAAGAGCTCTGCGAGGCCCTCGCCACCGCCAGATCCATCATCGACCTCGAAGACCCCGAGCAGCCAGCCACTTATTGGCTCACTAACAGCCGAGGGGAGCGCTTGTCAACGGCGCCTTACACCAAAGCCGAGATTGATCGGCTTCGCGCAGCTGTCGGAATCGGTGAGAATTCCTCACCTCGACTTATCGCCACCCGGATCGAAGAAGAAGAAGAACAAAGCCATGCTCAGATGGGAGGATTGGATGAAGGCCAGGTCATGGAGGGAACCGGCAGAGGAGTGGAGGCAACGGCAGCTCGCCGCGGCAGCAGCGAGGAGGGCCGTCACCCTCATACGACGCCGACAACACACCGAGATGCTGAAAGGGCTGTATACGACGCAGTAGAAGGGTCACTGAGGGCATGGTACCCAGCTGAGCAACCATACCTCATCACCGCAACCGACACTGACGACCCCCGTGAAACGCCCTACGCATGCGACACCACGGGACGCCCCCTGTACTGAGCAGGCGTGGTCGTCGACACCGAAACCAGCCCCGTGCCCGCCGTTCGCCTCCGATACTTAGGAGGCACCGCACGCACCGCACCACATGGCTACAAACACAACCGCGGGGACGATTTCGTCCACTACCCCATCACCGACGCGCAGGGGGTAACGCGTCAGGCCACCTTCGTCCAAGTGGTCGCGGGACCCGACCCCCTCGTCCTGGGGCTCGTGGACGACAGCGACAAAGTATACAGTCGCCCCCTTTACGCTGAGCCACACGTACGCGAAGAAGGCAAACCCCACTACGCCCCCGAAGACATGTACGCCTTTGTGGGAGGACACAGCAACCAGCACCGCATGGATCGGGCGGTGAATGAGCTGAAGGATGTGGGGTTAAAAGCTGAGTTGACCCGTTACTGCGCCTACAAGCACGAGGCTGAGCGCATGGAACAGCGGCTTCACGCCCTCGCCCAGGCTCTCGGGGGGGTACAAGCGGAGCTCGCGCGCTGCAAGTTCAGGCTGGAGATGGCGAACACATTGGACAGAGTCACGGAGAGGCAGGAGGCTTGGGTTGGGGGGATCGGTCCCACTCGGCGCCGAGGTCGTCGCGGCTGAAAAGGGGGTGATGTCACGGCACGCGGGAAGGACTCTTACTTACGAATATGACCGCGTTAGTAAGTAGTAATGTGTCATGGACAGAAGGATCAGTCAGCAGGGGTAGCACAATCACATGCCAATGAGGCATGTACTTATCACATGATAGCCGTAGTAGGGTTCGAGCTACTTATGCTATTAGTCGTACGGATTCAAGAGGAGCTTTAAAGCGTCCTCAAACATGTATAAATAGTGGCCTGACAAGACCAAGATTCGCCATCTTGGTCTTCTTCAATCACCACTTTCTCCTCATCTCTCTCACGTGTGATTCGCTTGCCTCCTCGAGCAAGTTGTCTTCATCGCTTGGATTACCTAGTGGCACGACTTGCCCTAGTGTACGTTTAGGTCACGTGCAGAATAAGCGCCGTGTGCCTCAGAACACGTGCTCGATAGGCGCCGTGTGTCCCGTGATCAAGTCACGTGACCCTCAGAGATATTTCGCTAAGTCGTGAACGTCCTTTCGCAGTCCAAGTCGGACTAACGCTAGTGGTGGCGTTACAATCAGGACTTCAAGCATGCCATGACATTCTGTCTGGATTACACTAAGCATCCTGGCCCCCAGATTGACAAACTGGCCACTATCTATGACCACCTTGCCACTAATTCAGTGAAAGTACCCAATGGCCTTCAGGCCATGATGCTTCTTTCGAAACTACCTGCCAAATGGGAGTCATCCCTTGTCCCTATCCTTATGTCAGGTACTACGGCAAAGAAGCTTACTTTGACCAACATCTGTACTGCAGTGGTCAATCAGTGGGAAATCGAGCATTCCAAAGGCCAGCCCTCTAACAAGGAATTGGCCAACAAGTTGTCAGCGGTCAAGCGCAAGCATAACAACCCCAACTTCCAGCAGCAGCAGCAAGGCTCTTCGGGCCAACAGAACAAGAAGTGCAGTAATCAACCACAGCAGCAGCAGCCCCAGCAGCACAGAGGGAACCATCGCCAGTGTAGTAAACATGCTGGTAAGAAGTTCAAGAAGCAACATGCGCAAGGGCATATGCACATTGCCGATGTTGCAGCGCTCCCAGCACCAACCTCTACCACCATTGCGCATATCTCGCCTTCTGGGCTTGAGCAGCGCATTTCCTCTGCCCCTTCTGCGAAGAAGCGCGTTCCAGGACATTATAAGACCTTCAACAAGGCTCTGGACATCACCCAGGCCTTAGAAACCCCTGGGACAGTACAGACGGTGAAGATGCTTGAGCAGCGTCTTGGAGAAATGGTTGTGGAATCCCCATGGACCAAGAACCCGAATACCTTTGTGGAGGACTGAGAAATGGAGGATGAGGATGATGACCTCCCTACAGGCTGCAGTGCACCCATTAATTCGCCTCCAGATACTCCTGAATTAACCTTGACCCCTTTAGTGTCGCCTGATGAGCAAAATGCATGCAAAGACAAGGGCAAGGAGCCCATTTGCACAGTTGAGCCTATTGAGGAATGCCCAGATAGTCCTACTGTGGTTGAAATAACCAAAATGTGGGAAGGCTTCCATAAGAAAAAGGCAGTACGTGCCCCCTCTCCAGATATTTCTCTGGACTGGGGGAGCCAAGCTGAGGACAACGATGACCATGATGTCTACGACGACCTTGCTAATGCAGTTGGACAAGATGACTTCACCCCCTATGAGGATGGGTTAGTAACTTTCCCTCCTCTAATAAGCAAATCTGACCACTCCACAGTGCTACTGGAGATGACGCCGACTGGCACTTCTAAGAATAATAGTTACAGTGCACTTGTAAATAAAGTTGTCAATAGCACTAATCTATGTGCTCATGGTCTTGATTTCACTTTATGCTCAAAATGTAAGGGAAAGAAAAGTCAAACAGAGCAAGAACCTATTTGGTTACTTGACTCTGGTGCGTTGGCACACTTTACCAACAATAAACTGGACTTTATAAGTTATACCCCCCTTTCGCAAAAGCCTATGGTAAAGATGGCAGCCCATGCTCTTTATATACAAGGCAAAGGCTCAGTCTTACTGAAGCATTCTGTGAAACATAATGGCATTAAAACAGAGCGTATTACACACGTATACCCTGTCTTTCAT
>JAKELL010000520.1:0-28019 GCA_021524915.1 Lactarius akahatsu | reverse complement strand
GTGTCCCCGCGAACTTTTGCGCCACGCAACAATGGCGTAGATGGCTGGGGGCCAGCGGATCCTCGCTGGGTGGGTGTAGACGTGTTGCGTCCATTGGGAACCAGCGCCGATGTCGGTGGAGTTGACGATGATACGGTGAATGCGCACGAGGACTTTGGTCGTTGCTTATCTATAGACAGGTGTGAGCTCGCTGTAGAAATTAGTGTAAACGTCGCGTGCCTTGCGGTGTAGATTCAGAGCCTTTCGCATGGCGATGAGCACGAGGAGTTTTCGAGCGCCTCGTCGATAGCTCTGAAGACGAATGTCATGAGAAGCAGCCTATAAGGTATCTAGTCGAGACTCGTGTACTTTATGTCACTGTCCGATTGTGTCTTTATTCTTTCAGACTTGCGGCCAGTTTCTTGTAATTTGACTTCAAGTTGACACTCTCGAATCCATCCCGGGAAGGCGTCGTCTGCAGGCCAAGCAGCAATCAGTCGGTTCACGCGACTGACGGTTTCCGGAGTCGATGAGTTTACTGCAAGGTTCGAGAGCGCAGAGATAGAATGAGACCAGCATTCGATCTCTGCTCAGCATAGCGTTTCGGTGAAACACTTGGTGGTCAGCGCTTTAAGACATTTGTCCAATCGGACACGTAAATCCTACCTTCCGTCGAAGCAGGTCGCTTTGAAACACCACGTCTCCTTTCCATGATAAATCCAGTCGAGTGTCTGAATGATTTGAGAGTATCTTTGGACTAACCGACACTGGCAGATAGTGGTATACCGTCGAGTCTTGCGCTGGCTTGCCGGGGCTGGTCGCCACTCGTCACGATGACAAATAATCCGACGCGTTGGCTCGGCTGGTGCATCTAAGCGCCTATGCACACACGGATAAACACCATTCACCTTTCATCTGCACCAAGCAGACCTGCCTTTCATGATTTTGCCATACCCCCCTCGCGCCAACTGGCGTGGAAATTATTATTTTGCCCTATCGGAGTTACTCTTATAAAAGGCTTCCTTTTTTCCGCCACCGTGCTACCTCTCCCCATCATCTCAGCCATGGATTTCCCCACAAACTTGTCCTCTCCTGCGCGTGCACCAGCGTTCGAAGCGCGTCCCAATCTCCAAGGTGGACAGGACTTGTCCCTGGAAAGGCTCCTTGACGAAGCCGACGGTAACTCCAACACTCAGCACGCTGCAGGCGGCATGTGCTCCTCTCCCTTTGCTTTCACCTACTCACCCTCCGTTCCCTCAACTTCCCTCGACCAACTGCGTGCTCTACTTATCACATATTTGTCCACCGATGTCAACGCAGGCCGTGGCTTTGGTCTTCCAAACACTGGTTCTCCTTTCAACACTAGTTCCCAGACCTCGGAATTGTCTTCAAGCTCGTCGTCGTGTGACTCTGGTTTCCCTTCTCCTTCCCCGCGCCTTATCGCGTCCCTCAGCCCGCCGCCATCGTCCATAACATCTCCTAGTGACGATTTGTTGCTTTCTTTTACCTCTCCGGGCTTGTCCTTCCATGGCCTCTCGATAGACGATCAGGACCCTGCCGTTCCTCTGCAAGCTGGTCAATACCCCCTCGATCTGTCGTTCTCGCCCAACGGCGAATCCTATTCAACCCCTCCTGAGCAGCCTTTATTCCAACCTGTCGCCCTCCCGGAGGAGCCATTCATTTCCGACGTGCCCATCATGGACCAGTGTGTAGGGATTGATGACATCGGTGCCTTCCCAGGAAGCAACAGCTTCCTTACGGCGCCTTCCTTCTCAGTGACGACGGCACTTGGTCTCTATTATCCAAGCACTCCTCAGAACTTCCATATTCCTCCTCTCTCAATTCAGGTCGACTCGTCCATCCTCTCCACCTTGCCCACTCCCGCGCCTCCTGCTGAAACCCGGAAGGTTCGGGCCGTCGTTCCGCCTGCGAAGATACCACGCGTTCGCAGTGGCAAGATGCGAAAGCCGTCTTACGTGGTCGCCGCCGCCTCCATAAGTGGCACTGACGAAGATGGCGTGCTCAAATGTCCGGTCTGTGGGTTCCCTCAATCGACCCAGCGCAAGGGTGACTTCCAGCGCCATTTGAGGACACACCAGGACGCAAAACTGACCCGATACGTCTGCTGCGCGTCCCCGCGGATCACCCAGTGGCGGCCAGCTTGAGCCCCGGGCACTCCATTCGTCGATACAAGGGACGCGAGTTCCTCGGCGGCTGCGGCAAGTCCTATTCTAGGATGGACGCCCTTCAAAGGCATTTGGGAAAGTCAGGCTGCGCCGGTGGTAGCGCGAAGGACCACCAGACTTGGAGGCAGCTTTACTTCTAAGTCATGTCACTATTTTTTAGGCCCCAGGTGATCCACGTACTTGAACTACTGTATTGGCACCCAGGTATCCTCGCCATGTGTCAACATGGCACCGCCACCAGCGGCGTAGGCGTCTGTTTTGCATTATTTGACATTCTGTACGAAAAGTGTCTATATTTCACTGTACTGACCAGTATACAGTACCCATGCTCGTTTTGCACTTCATGTCACCCTATCTCTTACGTGTACCACGCGCCCGAAGCTCAGTTCTGCTCTATGCCCTGGATCTCTTTCCACTGCATCAACGCCCTCTCCGGCTGTATCGTTATGGCTGCTTTGTGCTTTGCGTTTATTGATTAGTTTGTTCTGCTCGTGTCCGTGTTTTCAGTTTTGGTGTTTACCACTCCGATTCGCGAAGTCCACTGTCGCACGAGTCGTCGTAGGCTCTAGTACTACTTTTTGTTTTTTATGTAGACTACACTAGCATTGAAGGGACGTTCCGGAGGACCGTCCCTTCGCAATAGATGCCGCGCTGCTTTCCAACACGCTTCACCGCTTTCCTGCGCTTCGTGTGCGCCGTGTGGTGCGCTTCTACTTGTACTCACCACAGACCGTATCCCTCCGCATTTTAAACCGTTCCCCTGGTTCATGTAAGGCACCCCAGCTCGTTAGCCTTTATTCCAAATATAATGTAACTCTGTAATTACAGGTTTACCCCTGACACCCCTAATAGCAGACGCTCAGATTTCGGACTTTGAACTCTCATCCCCTCGCTTTCTCCAGCGTGCCGCACCTATGGCGCGGCCTTAGCAACTCGTTCCCGACTCGTTCCTGACCTCAGCGGCCATTATTCGAAGTTTCACGCCATGCCGAAGCCTGCGCGAACCATTTCTGATCACTGGCGACCAAGACTACATTTATGGAAACTGGTGTCGCTCAATACCCGGACCCCTGGAGTTTGACTTGCGTGTTTGCTTGCACCAACATGGTAAATGTCCGAGTCAATCGTTCTCTGACTATTATGCGTAGCATCTTTCCTCCCTTGTCCCATTCCGTCTTATAAACAAAGACGGATGTCTCGCTTTTTCGGTCGCGAACTAGGTGACATCACTGTCGCCAACTGAGGAACTCACATGGCGTTTTGCGTGGTCTGGGACTGCGCACCTCTCCCTATCACAGAGCTTTCGTGTACCGTCTCCCCACTGTTTGAATGGATTCTGGGTTTGGGTTCTTGCCTAACACGTCCGCCGTTCCAATTGCACTACGCCGGTGAGACCTTGGTGTGGCCGTTTCCCCGGCGATCTTTTTCTTTGTTCTGCACTTCACTTCTCTTGCCATCTCACCGCACAAGCAGCCGTCTGTCTTCCACGCGCTTTGCTCTTATTTCCTGTACGTGCTACCCGTGCGTTTTATCGCGTCCGTCCTTGCCCCCGCTGACCATTTGCGTTGACACCACCCTCCCCTAAGCTCTAATGAGTCTAGTCCTCCTTCCGCCCCCCTTTTGCGTTTGGTGCACGTTCGGCGGTCGTCCTGTTTGCTTACGGTATTGTAATCCCCATGGCCCCTGCCTCCGTCATCACGTAGTCTTCCCATCTTGCGTACACGCAACGAGCGTCCTCTATTCTCAGTCACCTTGCTTGCCAAGGTCATATGGCAGGCCGATATCCCGCGTGAATCGTTCAAGTCGATACCTAGTTGGGTAAATAAATAACTAGGATCAGAGGAGGGAAGGAAAAGGAGTTAGGAAAATGTGGGCAGATCGTTCTAAGGTAATTATAAGCGCAGCAGGGGCACGCGTGGGGTCCGCTGGGGTCTTTGGTTTGCGCATGTCGCGTTGTCGGCTGTACCATTCTGCTATTCGGTTCACATTCTCCAAGCCAAAACATGAGAGTGCCGATACACCCGACAGGTGTAAATGAAAGCAAGAATGGATTGTACTCAGGTACGTGACCCTGACCGTCGGCGGTTGACAGCAGAGCTGACAACCGTTGAAAAGACCGTTGATACGTAATGCTTGACATAACGCCTGCGTAGCCTTGGACCAAGAACGGGTGCCAGTGCTGAGGAATGTGATACCTAATAGGACACGAAGATGTCAGGACGAATTAGCTTCATTTGAACAAAATGGGAGAATATGGTGGTACAGCTCGGACTACACAAATTGAATTACCGTAGTCTCTTGATGAGTCTCGTATCAGCCGCTCCGGAGCAGCTGCACAAGGGGGTGTCAATGGGGGCAGCCGAGGTATGGCGAATATTATTGGCCTTGGGAAATAAAGTTGTGAGTACTGTATGCCCTCTCCTTTTTGAGTCAATTCATACCCCCGGCAGTGATGCGGAAACTAGGGCCGCGTACGTACAAAGGCGGGTCGCAGTCGTGTCCGAACGACATTTAAGAAACCAGTTGTCTGTAATCAAATCGGTGATCCCTCAGGCCTCAGGAATCGAAACTTGTACATAACCGAGGCGTGTACGAGAGACATGTTGCATGTTGCGCAACATTACAGCACTGCGAGGCACCCGGAAGCTATAACAGCGTCATCTCACGTCAGGCGCCATACTAGACGCCGTATGCCCACTCCTTTTCCGATCTCCTTGCTTGAGTGTTGAGCGCCCCTTGTGCACGTGTGTCCTGGGCTAGGCGCTTACAGTAGCAATCTGAACGGCGTAATCACATAACGAAACCTTGTCCGGCAAACACACAATTTTTTTTTTGGGTTGACCGATGCCAGTGGGCCCGCGCGACAACGCGTGCGCTAAACAGGCCCCACGTCCTTACAGCAAAATCCAAAACAGGACCCTTGAGCAAAAATGGATGACAGCTGACCTCCAAATTTAACGTGCGGGGTTCATAGTTAAGCCTAGTTTGAAATTCTCGAGAAATTTGGTATCTCGCAAATATATAGTTATAAAATAGTTATCTGGGCATAAAATAATTATCGGGGTGAGAAAAAACTTCGGCATGGTTAACAGAGCGGCCTTTCAGACTCAGCCTGTACGTGTGGTCGCAAGGGGCCCCCTTGTTTTGGATTTTGCCGTAGCCTGGTTTGACATTCAGGGTGAGGTTTCAGTACTCTTAACCGTGTACATTGACAGTTAGTAGACAATGGACAGCGATCGAACCCAGCCCACTGTTAACAAGCAACAAGTAATCTATCATAGAGGACACCTCACTGCCTCTACAGCAGAATGATGTGACTGTCCAACGCCGGAGGTTCGTTGAAGATAAGGTGCAGCGAGTGCTCCGAACAAAATCATGAAACGCTTGGCGCGTGCAATTATAAACGGAACTGACCGAGGCCCATGCCTGAAGGAAGTACGGCCGCATGCGAAGGCGCTTAAATAAACCGACCCCAGTCGAGCTGGGAACTCGTGCTGGGAACTCGTGAAGCCCGAAAGATAGACACCCCGCAGCGCCCAGTCGCGGCCATATACCGATTGCTTGCCACATTTGCCAATACAGGAACATCATTCTAATAGCACGCGGCGAAATTGGAATTGTCATGTACTATGTCTCCTTATCACAAGGCGATCCCTTTTAGTTCTCGAAGTACACACTGTCTTCCCACCAACGGTTTTCCCTCTCTCCCGATAATCACCCACCCCTCTTGAATCTTGAAGGGGTGCGTAGTCGACCTTCTCCTCTGTCCACACTTCGCTCACAGCGTTGCTATCAGTAGGCTCGGACATATCGGTTTGCCGCACAGCTTGGCGGCATTGGTACCGTTCTTACCTATGGACAAACATTCGCTCACGCTGCAGCTGTTGGTCCCTAACCTGAATTTACTGGCTGTGTGCGTCCCAATTTCTTTTTCGGAGGTCGTGTACTGAGCGAGGGGCTTACTTGTTCGTGGTGACGGCATCTAGCGCTCGTTACACACCCTCACATGTGAGTGCGTTTCTCCCTTGTGCCGTCAAAGTTTACCAACCAAGACCGTTTCTAGCTGCCTGTACGTTCCCCCTAGAGGATCAGCGTCCCATCGGCGTATCCTGATGACCAACCTCCCAGACGTTGTCTGCTTCTATGACTGGGTCACATCGTTCGTTCAAACTTTTGAGACCCGGATTGAGAGTGCTTATCTTGACTCCTGTGTTTAGGCTAGACGAGGAAGTCGTCTTTGTAAGCTGGCACTTTCTTTATGCACCAAGGAACGGTTGATTGATTATTGACTTATACTAGGTATTGTCTGCTCCGTGGAATATTGCGAAAGCCACGTATTTATTTTGCCGGTATTACCCTCTGGCAGTCCGCGCCGTTTCACTTCTGGGGTTTTCTCGGTGACCACGAGCAACATGTTTGCGAGTCATACTTTCACGCACTTTCTGCCTGTACCGTACCTCCGGTGCGCTCACTCTCACTTCCCGTCCTGATCTTCCTCACGATTTAGTCATAGATACTTGCAGCACAATGTAAGAACGACTATCTCCATGTGGTTTACAAGCTGTTATTCACACTCGTGTCGGTCGTGTCCTCAGTCCTTTTAATGTTGCGTACATATGCGTTCTCTGGGAGGAAAAATGGGGTTCTCGCCGTTCTTTCGATCACCTTTTCCGCTCTGGTCGGCTATATGATTTGGGTGTCGTGGAAACAGATAATCTGTCCGTGCCGAAGACCTTATTTATCAAGATGTATTCCTGACCTTTCTATGGAACCGCAGTGTCCCCCCTGTTCCTCTTTGTCGAACGTACCGGCTGCCTCGGTATTACAGATATACCGACCATCAAAATAGCACAGGTGACCAGTGGAACACCGGGGATCAGTTCAGTACTGCCGCCCTTCGCCTATCACTTAGGAGTGCGTTTAGGGCATTCGCGCGCTCTTTTCATACTCACATAAGATTTTTTTCTTGGTCAGATCGTCTTCGTGCGACGTCATTGTCATTTTCTATCGCCTTCGCTGAAGCTTCTACTAGGCACTCACGTCCTTGTTCGATGGTCTCAACATGTTCGTGATGATTTGGGTGAGTTTGGTGACCGTTCCCTTATTTACCTGAATGATAATGTTAGTAAATCGATATAGCACTGTTATCGCGAGCGTCGTACCCTCGGCTCGCTTGCCCAGAGTATTCTGAAACAAGGCAAGTCTTAACCTGCATCATTGGCGTGGTCTGTCATTTTGATTCGGTTCTGGTCACAGGGATATTCATCTACATCTTCATGACGATATTGAACATGTTGACGTTTGGAACTTTTTTCAGGTGGGGAATCGTCAAAGACTATCCCGACCTCGATCGATTGACCAGGTCCTGCCGTAGCTCACGGGTATTGTATCAAGCCAGAGCTATTGGTCCTTGGTTCGCGTATATTCTACCATCAGTCCTGGTGATTGGTTTTTCTCTCCCCGGCTACGTTCACTTTGTTGATTATTATCGCTCGATCCTCTTGCTAGTCATGTCGATTGTACGTGTATCGCTCTCTGAAAAGTCCTTTTTGGTTCATCATTCTTTTCTTTTCTTTCTCTTTTTCTTTTTTGCAGAGTGCTGATGTTACGCCGGAAAGCGTCTCCGACAGAGACACAACTCCGTAGCCAATACTCTCACATTGTCGACGAAGCACTTGAGATGATCGCAGTAGAGTCGCATCCTGAAGAGACATCAAAAGAAACTGCGCTATCCGTCTCAAGGGGTGCTCACGCTCAACCTTGATGTGCGTGTGTTTGTCTCCTGAGGTATATCATAAAGAGCACACGAGCTGAGAGTAACGGTTAGTTGGTGAAGCGTGCCTGTGCGGTGCTGTGACTGGGGGTCATCGTACAAGACCATAAGCCTGTTGGCGGGCGCCGTGTACTACGGGTTCCATTTTCTCAATGAGCGCGGAATTAGCTGGAGGGTGAGGGTGACATGTTTTTATAGTAAGTAGTAATTTTACCAGATAAGCAATAAGTAAATAGTTACTATAAACAGTTTAATATGTGATCATATGAACACTTTCTCGAACTTGAAGACGGCAGGAACCTGACTCGGAAGCCGTTTCCTTACAAATAGAAAGCTTGCGATGGGTTCTGCCTTCGTAGATGACCGTGGGTGGAAAAAGTCACTCAACGGAGATAGTATGTTCCCCATTGAGTCCCCATGATAGCCAGGCGAAGGTGTCTCATGGATGCCATCTGTGCGATTACTGCGACTCGAGACCGGTGTTGGACGTGCGAATTCTGATGGTGATTCGAGCCGCGACCGTGTGTGGACAACAAGTGAATGTGCTACCGCGGGTTAAAGGATTCCATAAATCAAGAAGCTTGCGCCACATCGACAGATCCATGCTGCCGTTCGGTCGACGTCCTCCAGGGCGAGAGTGATGAGTAGCGCTCGTTTCTCCTGATTCACTCCCTGGCACCTCTTCGACACTGACTGACACCTGGCCCTTGCAGAGGCTTGAAGATCGAACTTGAAATGGCTCGTGCTCATGGTGCGTGTTTAATTCTAGTTAGCACTCGAATGGAGTACTGAGTTGTGCGTGGCACAGGAGAGAATAACAAACATGTAGTGACAATCAACATTCTCCCAGACGATATCTTGCTAGAAACATTTGCCTTATGTCTCTTGTTCTGTCGACCTGACCCTCATGCCTCTTTATACTCCATGAGACGTATGAGGGTATGGCAAAGACTTTTGCATGTCTGCGAAGAACCTCAGTCTCTGGCCAGACTTTCCTCTTGCCATTTCACTTTACATTCCGGAAGGTGAAGATGATCTCATTGCTGCACTTGAGCACCCTGGTCGTGTGTGCCGCATTGATATTATCACATCATGCTCGGACGTGTTCGCGGTGATCGAAGCGATGCAAGTGCCATTTCCGGCTTTGACACATCTCCAGCTTGTAGGACCCGAGAATGATGGGTATGACCCGGATGTGCTTGACATTCCCGATCAATTTTTGGGTGGGTCTGCCCAATGTCTACGACATATTTGCTTGGAAAACATTTCCTTTCCAGGATTACCCACCCTACTTTTATCGGCTCGTGACCTCGTTTCTCTCCAACTCGAATCTGTTCCCCCGACTAATTCCGATTATGGTCACATCTCACCTGAGGAGATGGTTAGTAGCCTGGCCGTTTTGACCAAGCTCAGAACCCTGAGTATCAAGAGATACCCATCTGAGGATTCTGAGCCATCTCCGATACCCTCCGATGAGCGAAGAAGGCGCCCAGATCCCACAATGCTGGCTGTCCTTCCTGCCCTCACCCAGTTTGTATTCGGACGTGATTTCGAGTATTTGGAGGACCTCGTGGCTCAAATCGACGCACCTCGAGTCGCGGATGTCAGAATAGAGTACTTGACAGAGGAGGTTCAAACTCGCCAACTTTCTCGGTTCATCGATCGCTCAAACCTCAAGCTTGCCCAGTTCAGGCGTGCACAAGTAAGATTTTATTCCGACCAAGTATACATCGACCTAAATCTCCCACAAGGCGAATGCCTTCAAGCTAAGTTTTCCATTATAATGACCTTGGACTATGCCACAACCGTTTCACCAGTTATGTACGTGGTCCATGTGCTTGGTCAACTTGTCGCTATGACCTCCAGCGTGGGTCACCTCCGAGTTTCCTTCTGGACCCCCGTCATCCCTCGTCAGGTAGGGAAAGATCTTCTAGAGAGCGAATGGCTGCCACTTCTCCGCCTATTCTCTGCTGTGGAGGTGCTGGAGGTATCTGGGGGATTAGCAGGGTGTATTGCTCCTGCGCTCGAAGACACTGCCGAGGAGACGGAGACGCTTACCATATTGTTGCCGGTGCTCCGATTGCTATGGTTAGCGGATGACAACTGCAACAAGCCAGAGTGGTTCCTTTCGTCACGTCAGCACTCTGGTCGCCCCGTAACCATCGCCAACACGCAAGATGAGTTCGTTGAAAGACTCAATGCCCATTGGAGGTGTCAAGAGTAAGTTTCGTAACGGATTGGTGTTTGATTGCCTTTCCCTAGTCTTCATTCGTGGGCCGTACAATTCAGGGGACTGTGACACGCTAAATTGGTTTCGTTCCTCGTGGTCACATATGAATATGTATAGACTAGTATGTACGTTTGTACGAATTCAAGTGCAGTGTTCTCAGCGAGTGTATACAAAGGGTCGCCGCACAATATCATCACAAGACAAGGAGCCAGCGGCATCGTACTTAGAGCGGCGTCAACGTGTCATTCACCTGCAAGTCTGTCTTGACACTCTTCACAGTTTCTGCCATGTGGCCCGCTGCTTGACGGACATGAATATGACATTTAATCTTCTTACTCATCCCATCTCTTGCTTCGGTTGCTTTGAAGCAGTCTTAAGTCAGGCTTTTTTTTCGGCGTTTATCGTCTCTATCTGTAGATTGGTGGCGTGCGGTTGTGGGCCAAAGATATAGTAAATTATGCTATGTATGTTCAAAGCTTAACACTATTGCGACCCCTGCCGTGCCATTACTATATGGTAGACCTGTGATATAGAGGAACCTGGTACAAAAAGGGCATCTCAGCTCATACGGAACCTGTCAGGCAGAGTCTGGTTGCAGGCTAGCCGTCCTTCAAGTTCCTACCACCGTGGATTGCTCCGGATGTCTAGGCCTGGACGGTGGGGACAACCTGGTTGTTGTACTCAGGCACACCGGTCGCCGTATACACAGATTTTTGCAACGTGCTCACCGTTACAAAAAGTGGCCATAGTAGGGCAGGAATCGTTTCCTGCGCTATCATATTCGGAGCATGCATTCAAGTTGGATCTTGACGGTGTTCGTACTCCCGGCATGCATATTCGTACGGACTCAAGCGCAATGGATTCAGACCTGGGCCCTCATGAATAGCAGTTCTTTGTGGACGAGCATCCTGTGCCATGATATGTCAAGGGCACTCCGAGTCCATGCGGGCCTGCCAGTGCAGAACGGAACGAGGTGCTGACCCATCTAACGACCTCACTTATGTCACCCACCTCGCATGGATTAGGCATCGTATACGAGTTCGCATCGCGCGCAGAAAGTCAATAGCTATGCTCTACCGGTGTACTAAAGCACTAACAACGACGATTACCCCAAGTCTCTAGTATTAACGGATACCTCGCTTACTATCCCAGCTCAAGTCAGCATTAGTTTAACTGTGGGCACAGAGGGCGGTCGTTGGGCAGATCCGTAGCCAGAAACCGCGCTCGAAGGAAAACGCGGCCGAGACGCGTGCAAAGGGTTATGACACTTCGTCGTGGAGGAGAACGTATTCTCTATTGGAAGTTCCAAATTTTAGCACTACACACAAAGTCAGCACCAGGTGACCCGCGACCGTGACCGCAACGCACCGTCGCTGGCCTTTAGCTCGTAATAGCGTGATGTAGGGATAGCCTCGCCGTTTACATGCGTGCCATTAGTTGATTCAAGGTCGATGACAAAGGGCCTATGGAAAGACAGGCAATGTCAGGGCACAGAACGACAAACGGTGACGCCTTACTTGATCACGGCCTTTGATCCTCCGAACTCGTCCTTCTGTTGAACCAGCCGATCTATTGAAGACCGAAATGAACACACGACGCGCAGCAGCAGAGAAGGCGCAGGTTACACACATTGGATCACAGCATGCTGCTTGGAGCATGACGGATGTTCGAGGGGTATGTCTGCGACCGTGCGGTCACGACCGATGAGGTACGCGCTCTGGCGCTGTATATGGAGCAGCTCTGCATGAACGAAACACGACATCCTGTCAGGGGCGTGCGCAGCTAAAGAAAGGATCAAGCGTGACGCACCAAGCTGTTCATCGCCCTTGAACACGTAGAGCCGCCACCCGACGAGGGGCTTGCGCGCCTCGGGGGGTTCGTTGTACTTGAGCAGAGTGCTCGTCCCGTCCGCATTTTTGACCGTGTTCGTCGCGGCCGCAAGCAGGCCCGACGGCGCAAAGTTGGGCTTCGCCTTGTCCTCGGGGGGTGGGACTGACGCCGAGTGCGAGCGGGATTGTGGGCGAGAGCGTCGGGGAGACGCAGAGCGCCGCGCGGATCCCCCGCGCACCTCATCACGCTCACGGCGGTCGTGGCCGTCTCGTAGAGGACGATCTCCCCTGTCGCGGTTGCGGTCACGGTAATCCTCCCGCCTCGAGCGGTAGTCGTCATCAGTGCGTCGGCCGTCTCTGTCGTCGTCCCTTCTCCGTCTCCCATTGTCGTAGTCATCTCTCCTTCTCCGCCTGTCACCATCACCATCGCCCCCACCATCCCTCCTTCGTCTGTAGTAGTTGTCATCGTCGTAGTCTCGCCGTCTGTCCCGATCCGAGACTTTTCCGTCTCTATCACGATAGTCGTCGCGTGGTTCGCCGTCTGCACCGCGGTGACTACGGTACCTATCTCTGTCCTCAAAATCATTGCGTCTCTTGGACGAACCAGGTGAGGGAGAGCGTCGTGGCATTTGTTGAAGAGTGAGCGCCTGAGCGGTTGTTGTTGACTGAATGTTGACTGAACCGGGAGAGGCAGGGCCGTGCATTCCGCCCAGGCCAACGACATTATCTGGCTTTTCGTTTTGCCTGGTTTCGAGCTTCGAGCCTCAGAGATCTAAATTGGCCCTTATATCTTGTCACCACATGCTTCCCGATATCATGTGGGAAGCTCGTACGATTGGGTCGCCTATTCGCTCACGGACGCCAGTCATAAACATTGCTAGTCGTACGCTCCAACCTGGCTTTGACATAGCGGCAATAAGTTATACAATCGTAAATTAATGACTGATTTGAAAAGGAATTATGGTAACCACAGGGCAAAAAGAGTTCCCAGAAATAACACAAAACCTTCCCCACGAAGCACAATGTAGTTCATGGAGTACATGCTTTGTTGCCGATGAGAATGCCATGGTAGGGACCATTGTGGTCAGGTACGTTCCCATCATTTATATCCGGCACCGCTAGATTGCTGCACTGTGGATCAACACCATCATCAGGCCCTATGCAGGAAACATTAGCATGGACGTGGAAACGGAGAGCGAGAACGTCTCACCATGACAAGCAATCACACTTCCGTCCTCCTGGATGTGTATTTCCCCACTTGGGTGCCTAAACCCAAGCAGTTGGCCAGGGACAATCGGGACCATGTCGCGGTTATTGTTCATCCTTGTAAAATCAGCGATTTGGGAGTCGAAGTAGGTAGCCCAGGCTGGGTTGCCAACGCGAGGCGTCCCAAATGTGACGCCGCGGACCGTCGTGCTTGCAGGAAGGTTAAGCTTCATGAAGAGCGTGTCGAGTTCCGCGAGTGCTCCACCCAATGAGTGACCGATCTAGCATGGTGGGATAACGTACTCAGCACAGCGTTCCGCTATATAACTATTGAGGATGACCTACCAAAATGACATGTGTCGATGAATTCTCGGCCATTAATCGCTTGACCTCTTTGAGGATTTGAGGTGCTGTCTTCTTGTGTTCCTTCACAAAGCCGGCGTGAACTTTGACATCACTCGGGATATTGGGAAAGAGAACGGGGTCCGGGCTTGTGAAGTGAATCCTTATGTCAGTCAGAACTGATAAGCTGCGAGAAGTTTAGTCTGTGAAATCAATTCGGGGCTAGGGGAGCATACAGTTCCGACGGGTTCGTGCCTTGGTGGGCTACGACTACTGCGGACTGAGCAGGCCAGAATCCGACATAGACTAGGATCGTTGATTAGGCTCCAGAAGTAACTGCAGTGGGGTAACAAGGTGAAAGCGGTGCTCACAATACTGCGTGGCGTCACCATCTCCGCCTGTCAGGGTTGGCGTGAAGTTGGGGACGGCGTTGCAAGCACCTATATGGCGGTCATGTCATTAAGTCTACGGAAGCTGTGAAGACATGAAAGGGCACTGACCGCCACATTGCCAGCCAACGATCTTGTTGGATGGACAGTACGCAGCTCGGGCAAATTGGACGTATGGTACGAACTCAGCATACTGGCTGCTGGTAAGCGTGGTCACGCCGCCTTGGCTTATGTTCAAGGGCTGCTGGAAGCGGTTCGCGATGCCCGCGGCGACGGAAAGTAATGGGTTGAATAGTGTCCACATGGTCCTGAGAGAAAGAAACGGTGATGAAGGTAAATAGGAAGGCTCGGATCATTATAAGCTTGCCACGGGAGCGCTTGCGCTTCCCCGATGGTGTATGCATTCCAAGGGCACCGAGGCTGGCGCCACACGGCCGGAATTTTCGTCCCCGACATCCAATTCAACGTGAGCGCGCAACAAGCGTGACAGTCGACAGACGTCGTGTTTTATTGCTCTTCTTGTTCGAATCAATTGCTGTGCGTCGGGGATAGCCCCATGTACAATAGCACTAGACTGAACATTATAGACGCCGAATATCGCAACGGGGAGTCTAGGGTGTTGGAGCGCCGTATCAGGGAAGCAACCCATAAAGAACGAACATATAACGGACAAAATCGAAGTGACAAGCAAACGCGAACGCCGCACAGTGGTCTCGCCGCTGAGAATGGAACTAGCCACGTCACGGGACATCCTGAGAGAATTTGAAAATAGACCGCGAAGAAGAAGGCACAGCACGGTAAACCAAGGTCACTGCCTCTCAGTAAGGCACGGGTCAAAGCTGGGAATACAGTACCGTAGTCCGGTACATAGCTATTGCGCGGCGGATGTAAAGGCAGGCAGGTGGCGGGACCTCACAGGCCTCACCCGCAACGTTACAATGACTCTCAGCGCTCAGCGCTCAGCATCCGGGGGGGAGAAAGTTCCCATCAGGGGTGATTCGCCAAGAAAACGCCGCTCAGCCACACAGCTCGGCGGTTTGGGAATGGGAGGACCGCGCCCTGCCTACAGGTCAGGCCGGGTGCAATTGGCGCTCAATGAGGAACGTTGGCATTTACAGTTGGCTATCGAGTTCGACGGGCCCAGGCTCAGTGACGAAGTAACGTCTCACAAACCGACGAGACCAAGTAGCTCTGACCTCGAAAGGGAAGGGAATAACATGGTAGACTGACTATAATGTTGGCCACAGAACGTGTGCTTGCTGTAAGTTAGCAGGCTTGGCTTGGCACAACTGTGGCTGTTTTTTTTAAAGCCCGCAGCAGTTGGTTACCGTAAAAGGTTACTTTGGAACTGTATTTTAAGCTTTACTGTAAGGAGGCAAACAGAACCTACAGTAGGACAAACGGTTCATTATGACTTGGACGACGACGTATCTGAATTTGGGTTGCATTTGATGGCGGCGGCACGGCGCCCAGATAGTACTCACTTGATGTTGTCTCATTCCTTCTTTCGATACAATGTTATGACCATGTTACTGATTACAGTATATGGTTGACTTGGACAATTTAAAGGACCTCGGATGCAGTGTCTCTTCCATCACGATCGTAATAATTACATGCTGCTCGGCCGAAGAGGGGTTTCACAACATCTCGAAACGAGACAATGCACCCTTAAATTGGGCATGTACTCAGATGCAAGGAGAGCATGCAGAATGCGTAAGGGGAGTACATCCGTAAGTTATGTGGCTCTGAGCCGACCTTCATCTCTCTGTGCTGCAGCTCATCTACATGCAAGTACCCTGCATGTGCCTAATTATAGCCATTCTTCGAGTCTATGTGGCATTTCCTTCCCAGTATTATCATCAACTTCTCGACAGCACTTGGGCAGTAAGCCTAACACCGCCTCGATGACAAACAACGTATTTTTGAGGTGGTGGGCCCATTGGCTGGTGGGTGGTAAGATATGCCTTTTCCACACCAGAGTCAACGACGCCAATGGACAAGCGCTGAACGCTGATCATCTGCCATCACAGTACTCCCATCAGCCACAACAGCCCCGACCCCGAGCATCGGCCATGCACAACGAGTCACAACGCACCCTTCTGATATTCCGGCAGGGCACCTGGCAGTTTACAAATCCGTGGCCTTGATGTTCTGCTGGGGCACCCGTTCTAGTGACAACCTAGGTCGCTCCTTGTGTTCAGTTTCGCAGCATCCTGCGCACGCCCCTAGTATTCCTTCCATACAAGCCAGGACCCGGTTCACTTCCGCTTGAGCGTAAACCAGGTTGTCATACTGTACTCGCCTCTGGTCCACTTGGAGTCGTTGACTCTTCTAACATTTCCTGGGCTACTCTCCTTGTCGATTAATATGACCTGGAGAATTGGCCAAGGAATTGGCTGTGGACTCGCACTATTCAGTGTTAGATTTATGATTACCTACCAGCCTAGAATGAAATGCGCGCTTCAAGTCGACGTTTGGACGACCAGCCCGAGCCGGTCTTGATTCCTGAGATTCGGCATATCAGACCCCCTTACCAGGTATAAAGCCGGACTTTCTCTTGCATCACTCAATGTCATCTCCATCCAATTACTTTGAAAACAATTCCACTGCTGACTCGAAGCGAGTGAAGAGACGGCCGGTTGGATGACCTTCCTAGCCTGACCTCCGTCTTCTTTCCGCCCTACTTCCACAAGCGGCGGCTAACTTAACCAGGTGGCGAATCATCCCAGACTCAGAATCCATTTCCCTAATCACTTCGAATCCACAGCCGTTCCTCGAAATCATTTTTCTCCTGATGATGGCGTTGATATTCGTCGTACCTCGGACTTCAGTGAATGGACCTATATGACAGGACTGAGGAGGAAATGCGACAATCTCTCAATAGAGTATCCCTCTCGTCTTATCAGCATCCGAACGACATCCCACCGCCTCGGAGTATGTACTTCACTGCTCCCCTGCGCCCAGGTGCGAGACGTCGCTACGGTCGCAAGGCAGCTCCGGAGGGTTGCTACGGAGTTTATGGTGAGGACGGCACATCGCCAAGCGACTTCAGGAGTGAACCGCCTCGGCACCGTGGTGTGATGTCAAATCTCCTCTCTCTCTCTCTCTCTCGTCTCTCGGACTCGACGTTGCCATGGGACGACCATGGAGTTGCCGCCTCCCGCACGGGATCTCTCGGAGAGCAGTTCGCAGAGGGGGGTAGGCGATTTCGTTTCTCGCGACTGTACTCACTTGGTGGCTATGATGTCGACCCAAAGATTACCACCACTCGACGAGGGGCTCGCGCGCTTCGGGGGGTTCGTTGTACTTGGGCAGAGTGCTCGTCTCGTCCGCATTCTTGACCGGGTTCGTCGCGGCCACAAGCAGGCCCGACGGCGCAAAGCTGGGCTTTGCCTTGTCCTAAGGGGGCGGGGCTGACGCTGAGGGCGAGCCCGAGCGCCGGAGAAACGCAGAGCGATGCGCAGACCCCCAGCGCTCCCAATCGCGGTCACGGTGGTCGCGGCCGTCTCGTGAGGGACGATCTCCCTGGTCGCGGTCGTGGTCACGGTAATCCTCCCGCCTCGAGCGGTAGTCGTCGTCTGTGCGTCAGCCGCCTTTGACGTCGTCCCTTCTCCGTCTCCTATTGTCATAATTATCCTTCTCCACCTGTAACCGTCACCGTAACCCCCATCTCTCTTTCGTCTGTAGTCATCGTTGTCGTCGTGGTAGTCTCGCCGTCTGTCCCGCTCTGAGACCCTTTGTCTCTATCACGGTAGCCATCGGGTGGTTCGCGGTCTGCACCGCGCCGCCTTTTCTGTCACCAATGCCGTTGTGTCTCTTGGACGAACCGGGTAAGGGAGAGCGTTGGGATATTTGTTAAAGAGTGAGCGGGTGAGCGGTTGTTGTTGTTGTTGTTGTTGTTGTTGTTGTTGCTGACTGAACTGGGAGATGTGGGGCCGCGCGTTCCGCCCAGCTCTTTGCTGTATCAGGCCATATCACACATTATCTGACCTTTTGGTTTGCCTGACTTCGAGCTTCGAGTTTCAAGTCTCCGAGATCTAATCTGGTTCTCATATCCCATATCCCATGCTTTCCCAATATCATGCGGGCCGCTCATACTATTGGATCGCCTATTCGCTCACGGACTCAAGTAATGACAAGCTTTGCTGGAGGTTCGTTCATACGCGTCAATCCGGGTGCTTTGGTCTGTCCAACACCCAACATGGCTTTGGCACGGCAGTCATAAGATATATGTCGTAGATTAGTGAGTGATTTACAAAGAGATTATGTCGGAATAACTACTATAGGACAAAAAGAATCCCCAGCGATAAAACAACGCCTTCCTCATGACGTACAATGTAGCTCATGGAGTGCATTCTTTGGTGCCGATGAGAATGCCATGATAGGGACCATTGTGATCGGGTATGCTCCCATCATGTAAATGTTGCACCGCCAGATTGCTGCATTGTGGGTCAACGCTGTCATCAGGGCCTATGCAGGAAATATCAGCACGGATGTGAAAACGGAGAGCGAGAACATCTCACCACGACAAGCAATGATACTTCCGTCCTCCTGGATATATATTTCCCCACTTGGGTGCCTAAACCCAAGCCCTTGGCCGGGGATAATCGGGACCATGTCACGATTATTGTTCATCCTTGTAAAATCTGTGATTTGAGAATCGAAGTAGGTAGCCCAAGCCGGGTTGCCAACGCGAGGCGTCCCAAATGTGACGCCGCGGACCGTCGTGCTTGCAGGAAGGTTAAGCTTCATGAAGAGCGTGTCGAGTTCCGCGAGTGCTCCGCCCAGTGAGTGGCCGATCTAGCATAACACACTCAGTATGTCGTTCCGTTATACAACTATTGAGGATGAAGACTTACCAGGATGACATGCGTCGATGAATTCTCGGCCATTAAGCGCTTGACCTCTGCGAGGATTTTAGGTGCTGTCTTCTTGTGTTGCTTCACAAAGCCGGCGTGAACTTTGACATCACTTGGGATATTGGGAAAGAGAACGGGGTCCGGTTTTGTGGGGAGGATCCTAATGTCAGTCAGAACTGGCACGCTGCGAGAAGTTTAGCCCGTGACTTCAACTCGAGGGTAGGGAACATACAGTTCCGAAGGGTCCGTGCCTTGGTGGGCTACAACTACTGCAGACTGGGCAGGCCAGAATCCGACATAGACTAAGATCGTTGATTAGGCTCCAGAAGCAACGTAGTGGGGTATAACAAGTTGAATGCGGTGCTTACAATACTGCGTAGCGTGACCATCTCCGCCTGTCAGGGTTGGCGTGAAGTCGGGGACAGCCTTGCAAGCATCTAGTATGGCCATGTCACTGAGTCTGCAGAAGCAGTGAGGGGGCGCAGAGCACTGACCACCGCATTGCCAGCCATCAATCTTGTTGGATGGGCAGTACGCAGCTCGGGCAAACTGGACGTATGGTACGAACTCAGCATACTGGCTGCTGGTAAGCGTGGTCCCGCCGTTTTGGCTTATGTTCAAGGGCCGCTGGAAGTGGTTCGTGATGCCTGCGGCGACGGAAAGTAATGGATTGAATAGTGTCCACATGATCCTGAGAGAAAGGAGTGGTGATGAAGGCAAGTAGGATTGTTCGCAGCCTTATAAACTTGCCACGGGAGCGCTTGTGCTCTCCCAACAGTGTATACGTACCAAGGGCACCGAGGCGGGCGCCACACCGGAATTTTCATTCCACCCAATTCGACGTGAGCCGGCACTAAGCTGTGACAGTCGTCAGACGTCGGGTGTTTTTGCTTTCTTGTTTGAAATCATCTATACGTCGCGGAATAGCCCCGTATAATACAGTAGCATTAGATTACTAGTAGACATTGTTATTGCACCGGCGAGCTTAGGGTATTGGGATGCTGTAACGGGGAAGCAACCACGAAGAACGAACATATAACGGACAAAACCCAAGTTACATGCAAGCGAATGATCATTTCAATAGAGCACCCACAGCACGAACTCCGCAGAGGTCTCGCCACTGAGAATGGAACCGGCCATGTCACGGAACGTCCTGACGGACTAAGGGGATTGAAAATAGACCGCGAGGAAGAAGGCACAGCACGGCAACCAAAGTCACTGTCTCAGCAAGGCCCAGGTCAAAGCGGGGAATACTGTAGTCCGGAACACAGTTCTTGCGGGGCGAAAGTAAAAGGCAGGCAGCGACGAGAACTGGTCCCCGGTCCCTGGACCCACGCACAACGTTTAACCTCAGGGCGATTCGCCAAGAAAACGCTGCCCAGCCACAGAGGTTGGCGGTTTGGGAATGGGAGGTCCGCGCCCTGCCTACAGATCAGGCCCAGGTGCATTGGCGACGCCTCACAGCCGTTCTAAAAAAGATGCGTTTTCGCCCATCAAGGCACGTTAAAAGGGTCATGCACCTTAGCTAATGTGGCACGTGGTTTTTTTTTAGTACGGCTGTGCCTGAAACGGAAAAACATCTTTTTAAAAACGGCTGTAATGAGGAATGTTGGCATTCACAATTGGCTATCGGGTCCGACGGGCCCAGGCACAATGAAGGAACGTCTCACGAACAGACGAGACCAAGTAGCTCTGACCTCGAAAGGACCTTGACAAGTAGTATAGACGAAGATAGTCATGTAGACTGACTATAAAGTTGGCCCCAGAAAGTATGCTGCAGTGCCATGGTCGCGTGGCACAACTGTGGCAGTTTGTTTAGAAAAGTCCGCAGCAGTCTTCAATTTGACACACTCTTGTCCTGAACAAAAGGTTACCGTATAAGGTCAGCACACGGAACAGGTTCGAAGTCGCGCGTTTCATGACATACATATAGTATTAGTGTGGCGTTTTCAAGGGCGTTTTGCTGAGGATGGTTGCGGAGTGGGGTCAGCCACGCGGCCACAGTGCAACCTCAGCTCAACTTTTCGGGCGTTCTGCGTGTGATTAGCAGCCCTTGCGGAGCTCATGCACTCATGGGATTATGGGCGATAGATTTGGAACAAGATCAGCGTACTTTGGGTCTGCTCTCAACAGTAAGTTATAGGGTAAACAAGCAGAACCTAGGACGGGGACGACGAATCATTACGACGACCTGGTGTTACCTCTAATAACGGCGCCTAGATGATACTCACTCGATGTTTTCATTTCCTTCTTTCGATACAGTATGACCATATTCCAATGTGGTGTCGGTGCACTCTAGCTCAGTGCACGTTGGTCTCTTCCCTTGTCTCTTCCCGTTAGGGTCGTGATAATTACATGCCGCTCGACCGAAGAGGTGTCCCATAACGTCTCGAAACTAGTGTTGCCGTGGCTCAGCTCAAAACGGCTGAGCCAGCCAAGCTGAGCCATCTTTAGCTGAGCCAAGCTGACAAATCGGCTCATGACCAAACCTGGCTCAGCTTGGCTCACGAGCTGGGCTGAGCCGCTGAGCCAAGGCTCGATTACGGCCATGACCAGATTAGGCAGGTTGAGCCTGGCTGGAAACTTGCACTGTCTGGCAGCCAGGAACGAGCCGGCTGAAAACGGAAAATGAGAATTGTGGGTTGCGCAGCCTGCACGTGTCCACTGAGCACTGTGAATTGCTGCTTGCTATACACCGGGTGAGTCACCTTCTCGCTTCCCTCGCTCTTCCGTCCTTGCCTACGCCACATCACTCTCCCCTGTCCCATCCTCCTCTCGCCTACGCACCGTCCCTCATATGCTACTACTCAGCCATAATCCAATTCTCGCTACGTCGTCTTCGTCTCTGTGCTCATCCTTTTCCGTCTCGTCATCATTTCCATCTGCTCTCATAGTCGTCGCTGACCTACCTCGACCCCCAGACACCTACGCCAAAGCCACCCAATGGCCTTGCCTTGGGAGCAGAGCCTGCTCAGGCTTCATTGCATCACCCATCCTCACGTCGATCACTATCAAACTCTTTCGTCCTGTCAAACTCTTTCACTGCACTCCACCCTCTTGTCTCGCAACCCACCATCTTCTTGGCTACCTTCAAACACCTGCAAGACACCGTCGGAGCACGCGCTTGACAGTGCGCCGCCGTTGGATTCGGAGAAGGATTCCCATTGTCGTGCGTCATGGTGTCTTGCCCCCCCCCATTGTCTGTTATCCTCATATGCTCACTTCCTTTACTTAGATCCGGGAAGGTGCTCTCTCATGGTCGTGCGGCTTGTGCCCATATCCCTTTGTCTGTCCGTGCCTGTGCCACTTCTCAATTCATTTCCCTACGCTTGTACCATTTCCCCCATCGCTCTCTACCCATCGCTCTCTCACTATACGTTTGACTTTGACTTGGAATGCGTCGCATACTGGATCGCATGTATATAAACCGTCTGCGTTGACTCGTTAATGCATCGTTGTTCTCCCTCTTCCTCTCATTGTTTGCCTTTAAGTCCCATTCTACGCCGCACCAGTCCAAGAAGTCTGCCACCATCTAGCCATCACCATCGCCATCGCCGCCTTCGCCCTCCGAGCCGCCAACCTTGGATTTGCCTGCCAAGTAGAAGCCATGCCGCTGCCACAGTCATAGCCATAGCCATCACCGCCTTTGTCAACCGAGCCACTGACCTCGGACCTCTAGCCTGCCGCTGCCTCATCACGCCCAGCTTTCACCAACGTCTTCGTCAACTGAGTCACCGCCCGGCCACGCCAATGCTTTCGCCATTGACCTCGCCTTCGTCATAGCAGTCCACCCGCCATTCCAACCTCCTTACATCTCACTCACTCTCCTCGCCTTGCCTCGCTTTCCCTCGTCTCGCTTCCGCTTGCTCTCAGGTCCTTCCTCCTGGCTCGTTAGCTTCTGTCCAACACCCCTGCACGGAGTCCTCTCCACCTCGAACTCACACGGACGTCGCTCCGTACAGTGTATCAACGACCTACTGAGCTTTGACTTTATGGACCCCTTGTAGTCACATATGTTGTATTTGATAAAACAAAAATATATTGGTTCAAACTACAATATACACGTCTACCTATCTACTGCCTGGGTGCTGGACTCCAAGCCGCATCAGCATCGCTATCTTTGCATCAGCATCGCCTTGAGGGCTTAGGTTGCGTTGTCATCGTCACCTTGAGGGCCCGGGTTGGCGGCATCGTCGTCACCTTTGGGCCATACGCTGCCCATCTCCAGTCCAATGATCCCGCTGCCAATGATGACCATCTTTTCTGGGACTTTCTGCAATGAAAGTGCACCAGTCGAGCTGACGATCTGTTGCTTGTCTATCTTGATAGCGCCACCAGGGAAAGGTGTGACTTTGGACCCTGTTGCGTGAGACCATTCACCGAGTCTTCTTTCGCTTTGAGCATTTGCTGAAGTCCCTCCTCCTCGCCCTAGCGTGGAAGGGGTGGGGGTAAACTGGGGGCTGGGGGCTGGGGAGACGTAGCCCTGGCAGAGGGGACTGAGGTGACCCACTGTCCCTCCTGTGCCCCCATTTGCGCGAAAGGAGGGAGGGTGTGGAAAATGGGGGTGGGTGTGGGCAGCACTTCATCTGGGCTTGGCCGTGCTAAGCGGCGGTTGGCCGATGAGTTCGAGTTCGAGTGCGTGAGCGACTCGAGGTTGCTGACCATGAACGTGTGAGTGCTTGGAGGCCGAGTTCGAGACTGGGATCGAGCCCACAGCGCCGAGCGCTGAGCGCGGGCTCAGGTGCGATCACGTTGAGTGCAGCGATCCCTGTTTAAATTTTTTAATATCAGTAATAAAAATCAGAAGAAGTTTGAGATGCACCATTGATACCGCGCTTCGAAGTGTTTGATGGTAAATGTGTGAGTTGTCGAGCATTGGCCTCAGGACTGATGCCGCCGCTGCCTTGGGGCTCGCACCATCGCCGCTGCCACCTTGAGGACTTGGGAGCTCAGGGCGACATCATCGTCAACTCCGGGGAGTTGTTATCGCCTTGAGGGCCCGGGGCTGGTCGCACCGCCACTGCCACTGGGTGTTCCATCGTTGTCTTCAATATGAGGGTCTGGGGGCAGACATCGTCATCATCGCTGCTATCTTGGGGAGCAGACGAATGGGAGCCAGGGGGAGGAAACGTACCTGGCATCCTGGATAAGCCGCACAACCTGACCAAGGTTCTCGGCCTCAGGGCTCGTTGCGGCGGTCTCACTGTAGCTGTAAGAAGCCGGACTTGTTGCCTGTGAGGGTGCGCACAGCAGTGTGCAAGTGGGTCAGTAAGTGGCCAGACAGAGGGGATCACCTCTTACCATAGGGCCAGGGGAAAGGAGGGGTGTGTCGTAGTTGTGTCGTTGTGGACTTGTGGTTTGTGTGGTGGGTTGTGCGTCTCAGTGACAGTGAAGTGTGAATTTTGCAGCCACTAGCCACCACACATACGCCACGCATTCCCACGCTCTCGTCTCTGCGTCTCTGCCGCATCTGCTGTGTTCTCATCTCTCCTCATCTCTGCCTGATCTCAATTGATCTGCTTCATCTACTTCTCAAATCATTCTTGTATTACTCTTGGCTTCACCTACTATGGCTGGATCTAGGAAGAGGGCCCCTTCAACACCCAAAAAGACTCCAAAAAGGCAAAAGACCACTAAGAAGACTCGGGCCAAACACCTTCCTGGTGGTGCTCTGGAGATGTCTTTTCAGCTTGATGGTATGTACCCATTTTTTAATGGTGTGTCCATGCATTCATACTGTGATTAGTTCCATCCACAGTTGCTCAGGCATCAACTGCCAGCCAGCATGTGCACTTTGATCTAGGCACCACTTCTGCAGCTTCAGGTGGCCCCCTCAGGCCCTCACAAGAGAATTTGGAGGGAGAGGACCCCTTTGCAGGTTCTTCACCTGCTCAGGCCTCCAATCAAGTGAGTATTTATTTTATTACTTTATATATATATATATTAATGAATTTAATATAGGGAGGCCTTAGCTCACCTCAGCCTGAGACTTTTGACCTTGGAAATGTGTCAGAGGGGTCTCAGGAGGGTGGCGCTAGTTCTAATGGCCATCAGGGAGGCAGCCCTGACCCTCCAACTCCAACCCGTCATCCAAGGAGGGCTCAAAAAGCTGGTTCTAGGCTAACTAGCATGGGTGATGATACTCTGAGATTTTTTCAAGTTGTTGAAGGGAAGAAACAGTGCAAGTTCTGCTTGTGAGTTTTTATTTTTATTTTTTATTTTTTTTCTAAAACTTTTATAGGGTACTTCATCAGGAAGATGTGTCTATCAAAGTACACTCATATCGCTCCACTACTGCAACAGGTCCACTGCGATCTCATCTGCTCAATCACCATGCAGAACAGTGGGTTGCAGAGTGTCAAAGGCTCAAAATTGAGTTGAGAGGTAAAGAGGGGGAAGAGGCTGTTGCAAGAGTTACTGGAGTTCCTGTGGAGCGCCAAGCTGCACACCACACTCCCTTCACTCAAGACAACTTTTTAGATGGCCTTGTGCAATTTATTGCAGCCACAGATCAGGTTTTTTTTTTTCTTTCTTTCTTTTCTTTCCCCATTTAATTTTTTTTTAAAGGCTATAATGATTGTGGACAGACCAGAGTTCCGCCACCTGTGTCTTCTACTCCGCCCTGAGCTGCGTGATGCAGACATCCCTCACAGGACCACTATGCAGAAGCGCATTGTGCAGAACTGTTCAGAGACACTTCAAAATTTGTCTCAGCACATTCAGGTAATGTTAAATTATTATATTTTAGTGCTTGAGGGCTAACTTATATTTAGAACAGCTGCCTTGGGAAGGTCTCTTTTACCACAGACTTGTGGTCTGACCCTGACCTCAAGCCATACATGGCTGTTACTGCTCACTGGCTGGAGAAGGCTCAGACTCAAGATGGCCAGCAAAAGCTAACCCTTAGAGCTGATCTTATTGGATTTCTCATTGCTCCTGGGTCTCACACTGGGGAGAGGTTAGCTGAGATCTTTTATTTTATTATTACTAGGATGGGGCTTGAAAAGAAGGTAATGTCCATCTTATCTCATAAAACAAATTCAGCTAATTTCTTTTTTAAAACAGATTGGTTGGATAACAACAGATAATGCATCCAACAACAGCTCTATGATGGAGGCATTAGAAACTCATGTGAAGAAGCTTTATCCTAACACTGAGTTTTCTGCAGAGCAGCATCACATTAGGTGAGTGTCAAATTATTTAATGTATCTTTTTATTGACAGTTCTTAGATGCTTTGCCCATATTGTAAACCTTGCATGCAAGGAAATGCTAGAGGGAGCAGTTGAATTGGGCTTTGACCAAGTTAAAAAGCTTCAGCAAATTATTGTTTATGTGAGTTTTTCCTTTGTTTCTGTTTTTTTTTCTAATTTTTTCGAGTTTTTTTCATGTTTTTTTCGAGTTTTTTTGTTTTTTTGTTTTTGTTTTTGTTTTTTTTTTTGTTTTTGTTTTTGTTTTTGTTTTTGTTTTTGTTTTGTTTTTGTTTTTGTTTTTGTTTTTGTTTTTGTTTTTGTTTTTGTTTTTGTTTTTGTTTTTGTTTTTGTTTTTGTTTTTGTTTTTGTTTTTGTTTTTGTTTTTGTTTTTGTTTTTGTTTTTGTTTTGTTTTTGTTTTTGTTTTTGTTTTTTCTTTTCCTTTTTCTTTTTCCGAGTTTTTTTTTTTGTTTTTTTTTTTCTAACTTATTTATAATAGATCCGCAATTCATCACGAAGGCGTGGATATGTTTTCTACAATTGCAAAGGAGTCAGATGTACCTCCTTTGCAATTAATTTCTGATGTGCAGACAAGGTGGTCCTCTTCTTATTTGATGATCAAGAGGGCACTTGTTTTAAGAGAGGTATATTAAAGTATTTAATAAAATTCTAATGCTAACTTGCATTAGGCAATTGATAAGTTTATGGAGGATCAGCCAGGGATGGACCCATTAGATAAGGAAGATTGGAAGATCCTTGAAGCACTTCAGAGAATTCTTCAGGTATGCAAATATTTTCTCTCTCTGATTGTGTATTAATTTATTTATTAGGTCCCCTTCTTGTATCAGCAAATGCTCTCTTATGAGAAGACACCAACACTTTGTAACACAGTTGCTGCATTTGAGGGCTTTATAAAGTCTCTGAATGCCTTGACTAATGCCTTGGATTCTGAGGGACTGGATATTGGTCTTATTCTTACAAAAGGTGCAGCCAAGATAGATTCCTATTGTACTCTGGCCTTTGAGACTCCAGCATATCTGCATTCAATTAGTGAGTGGCTATTTTAATATGCTGCATAATTTCTCATGCCATGTGGACACTGGCAGTTCTTAACCCTGTGTTAAAGCTTGAGTTTCTCAAGAGACAGTACCCAACACATATTGCTGAGAATGCAAAGCATTCCCTCCTTGAAGCAGTGAGTGCTTTTAATTTATCATGCCACTCTAAAACTAAAATCTTAAGTAGCTCAGGCCATTACACACACCATCTAGAGCCTCTACTAGATCAGCTGTACCCCCTCCACCTTCTGAAACATTTGGCATGCAAGCCACTTTGGCAAGCCTTGGTATTGGCCCAATGCCTACCACCAGACCACAGGGATGTTGAAGCGCAGAACTAACGAGCGAAACGTTAATAGCAATGAGCTAGACAGACAAGTTACTTCAGAGGGTGAAGGAACTCTATTGATACTACTACACACCTAGACAGACAAGTTCTAAGGAACGTCTATAAGTAAAAGGTAGTGAGGAGTAAAGAGAAAGGAACTTACACTTCAGAGGGTGAAGGAACTCTGAAGTGTGAAGGCGAAAACAGCAGTCCTTATATACAGGACGCTTAGCTAAGAATGGTCTGTGCGCACAGGTGATCCAAACACAATACAGGTGGTCTGTGCGCCAGAGGGAGAAATGCCATTGGAGGGCAGAGAACAATAGCTGCCTAAAGCAGACAATACCGGTATCTTAACAATAGAGAACAATAAGAGCCATATATGACTCTATCAATAAAGATAAACAAAAGCGGTCCGTAAGAGTCCGGCCAAGTCCAAATCAGTCCGTAAGGGACAGATACCGTATTTAGTAAATGGGATGACTCAATCATATCCCACGAGACATGTGACTTGAATCAGTCGCGTCTCAACAAGGGAGATACCTTAGAAGATGAACTTGATGACTATCTAGCAGCTCCAGCCAAATATGCCAATCTTCTTGAGTTCTGGGAGGTGTGTAGAATGAACCATTTTGTTGGGGAGTACTGACA
>JAKELL010000052.1:0-319854 GCA_021524915.1 Lactarius akahatsu | reverse complement strand
TGATCACTGACTGTTCATCCTTGTATAAAGGATCTGAGCTCTAGTCCCCTCCGCATTGACAGCACGCTTTAGCGCGTGATTTATCTCCGCGTTCGGGTTGAGTGTGCTCACCTGACGGTTCACTTCATACCTCACACTTGGACTCAACGTAGCGAGGTGTCATACCGCTACACACGTTAGTAAGTAGTAATGTGTCATGGACCTCACCCTTAGTCAGTAGTCGTAGTATCACGTGTAAACAGTACTATGACTCATTCCTAGGATAGCCGTAGTAGGGTTCAAGCTACTTACGCTACTCGTTGTCTTGGATTGGAGAGGAGCTTTAAAGCGTCCTCGTATCTGTATAAATAGTGGCCTGGCAAGACCAAGACACGCCATCTTGGTCTTCTTCAATTTACCACTTCCATTCGTCTCTCTACGCGTGCTTCGCTTGTCTCTTCCAGAGCAAGTCGTCTTCATCGATTATCAGATTACCTAGTGGCACAACTTGCCCTAGTGTACACTCAGATCACGTGCCTGTGAATGCCGTGTATCCCGTGATCAGGTCACATGACCTCAAAGAGATATCCTGCTAAGTCGTGAACGCCCTTTCGTGTCCAAGTCGGACTAACGCTAGTGGTGGCATTACATTGTGTATGCACTGCCCACCTTTGCGTTCGCAGGGTCGTAGTTTTGATGCCTTTCGTCTGACACGCAAAAGGGTCGAATGGGTAGGTCTTAGTCTTATTTCACGATCTGAAGCTCAGCCCAACGCTGAGTCAGTCACAATGGTGAACGCACAGGGTGCGGGCTTGGTACTGGGGCTGCGTACGATGGATTCAGTCAATGATGTAAGACTGCTTGCACACGACTGGGCACAAGAGAATGGAAACAGTAATGAATTTCCAAGACAAGCTGCAGAAGACAAGACTAAGACAAGGAAAATACAGTCTACACTACAGGTCTTTTATACTAGTAGATTTCCTATTTTTCTGTGATTTTCTATTGCTTTTCTCTTCAAAGCGCAGTCCTCTGTCGACATATGGCACCATTCGAGTCACATGACTATAAGTAAGGTTTTCCAGAATAGAAACGGAAACTTCCAAAACATGAGAACATAGAAGAATCTTGAAACACAAGAAGTAGAAGCGAGACTTTCAGAACTCTTCTAGAATTGATGGCACGATCCGGTGATCATGACAGACGTGACCTTGGAGCAATGCTGCATGTATTGCCACCCCACAAGCACAGCCTACAGCACTTACATACTGTGGGTTTTCGAGAGTAAGTGTTGTGACTATCTCATTGAATCCACAAAACACAGCATAGCATAATGGCGCTGCTTGAGGTTCCCTCTTGTCTTTGAGATCATCAGGACTGAATTTGACATGGATGTCATGCAACCGAACCCACACCGAAAAGTATGGCTTGTTTGTGTCAACAAGGTGTTGAATCCCACTATGGATGCATGGGGCCACATTCTCAACCTGTGTGTGAGCCACCCAGTGGCAAGCAGCATATCGGACTAGAGAAACGTTATCGGCGACATCTTGATTAACAGGGTCATGGAGTAGAACACTGAGACAAGTCCTGGCAAGCACCGTGTTAGCATCTTCCAGTACAATGTAGTACTGGGAGATGTCATTTGTCGACATTGGGAGGCGATCCGACATCAAGAACTCTTTCACCAGAAAAATGCGAAAACTGGACAACCTGGGAATCATCAGCGCCGATGATGGTGATTAGACTTGAGCATACTGAAAGTACCGCTTGTTCATGGTCTCGCCAACACCAGTCCATGTTCAATCTTGGGACCCCTTCCTTCGCGGCATCAAAGTCCAAAGCAAGCAGCTCCACAAGCTCTCACTGGATGGAAAATACACTTTTACCATTGACAAAATTTAGGCATAGCCAATAACAAAAGGTATTTTTTATCCACAATTTTTCATGCACAAAATGTTGATAAGGTAACCAAATATTGTCAATGCAATTTTAAAGTACAATATGTAGACAATATAATTTTCGTTTTCCATAATATTGTCAGAATATTATAGAGGTTATATTATGTACCTTGTTAAAATATTTCACATGGTAATATCTTCAACAGTGGCTCAGTTCAGAGGGTTCAGGTGTCACAATCCATTGATTGTGCCATTGATAGGAAAAGATCTCGGTTTCTCAGCTTTCGCTTCATGTTTCAGGTTCTGATTCTCGTTCCATTCGAAAGTTCCCGACTGCGCATAGATCGTGCAATCGTTGCGACAGACTAACGTGTTTGATCTATACTTAGCTTCTCGCTTACGCGTCCCCAGAAAATAGAAGGAAAAGCACATAAAAATGAGATTCCTGTAAGATACTTAAGGAGCCAGTAGTTTACCTTGTAGCCCTCGTACTGGTCTTGTTCTCGAATATAGCCCATCTACCATACCTAGTGCCCTGCTTAGTGGTATAAGCAGCTTCTCCTCTTGGAAGGATCAAGAATATCTCTAGCTTGAAAGACAGCTACCTGAGGGTATCGAGCCCCTCTCCCAGGCCCCAGTCTCCGTAACCACCCCGCAGTCCTCGCCATCCAAAGGTATCAAGCCCTTCCCCCAGGTCCCAGTCCTGAGTAGTGTTCAGAGCCCCGCGTTGCTTATCGAACGATCCAGGTGATCATAAAATCAGGCAAGGTTAGAGTTCAACCACAAAAACATTTTATCAAGATATTACCATGTGAAAAATTTCAACAAGATACATAGTATAACCTCTATAATATTCTGACAATATTATGGAAAAGGAAAATTATATTGTTTACATATTGTGCTTTGAAATTGTATTGACAATATTTAGTTACTTTATCAACATTTTATGTAAGAAAAATTGTGAATAAAAAATACCTTTTATTATTGGATATGCCTAAATTTTGTCAATGGTAAAAGTGTATTTTCCATCCAGTGTCTTCAACAGAAAGCGGTTGGATTGCCACCGTCAGGCATTGCAGCATACAGTATGCATGCGCTTGGTTTCCCTTCTTGATATCCATTATGATTCGCTCATAGGTCTCATCTAGCGATTCTGGAAGTTCCTTTAGCATCCGCCGCACACTCGATGGGAAGCAATGTCGCAGTGCATCTAGTTGACAGAACACCCATCGAAACCTGGTTCAACACATGAGCAGCCATCATGAGGTCAGAATGACACCCTTACATTCTGTCCGCCTTCTCTGACAGCGTCTCGACAACCATCTTCTTATCCCCATCTCACCATCTCTTCATCATCGTCTCAGAGTCAGAGTAAACTACAGCATTCACATAGTCGACGATATCTTTCTTCTGTCCACTTTGATCATGAAGGGACACACGGTGAAGCGCCAAAGGCCCAAGAGTAGTTCGAATATCAAATTCAGGACGACTCGTGACGCATATATGCAGATATGTCAGGCGAAGTTCAATGAGCTCCTTGACAAGGCGAAGGACCTGTTCATGAGGTGATGGGATCCCAGACAAGTTTGGACACTCATCGAGTGCATCCAAGATGATGTAAACAGGGCCTTGATTGGGGATCATGAACATATCCTTGAGACATTGCATCATTACACTATCACTGGGCATTTGTCTGCCATTGTCGTATGCAGAATGGAGCTGGGAGAGGATGTTGCAACAAGGACATGGCTGAGCAGAGAGCTGGATCAGGAGGGATGGGAGGAGGTTGCAACAATGTTGCTTATCGAGGTCCTTGAAATCAAAATAAAAGTACGCCATAGAGGCCAATCCTGCCACCCGTAGTGTCAAGATATCTTGAATGACTGTAGAGCTAGAGGGTAACCTAAGTTTGTCAAAATATATGGAAGGTGTTGAGTGATGATGAACCAAAGGATAATCTTGCCAGAGCCAGCTAAGAAGGAATATGGTAATCAGGAATTGATCGCGGAAGAGTGTGAAGAACACACATTTTCTGTAAATCCATAAGAGAGAGCCAGTGGACTTCCATTCGGCAAAGATACTGCCTTGAAAGAACCACTCAGCTGTTCCCCCATGGTAGATGTCATGTGCGGCGTTGTGATTCGTTGAAACGGATCTGGAGGAGTAACCCATCTTCGGAGGCTCTCTCTCAATTGGTTCCCTGTGAGGACATTAGACTGTCACCAGCAGCGAACGGGTTCAATCACTAACATTTCACATCATCTATACTGTCCGAGGTTTGCTGTAGAACCACCTTTGCATCCTTTGCGTCTACCCACATCAGGAAAACCCATGTTTTACTTATTTGTACTTTCTGTTCTTTTTTCTCTTTTAGCAAGGGAAAAAAGGACCCTTTCAGAAAAGTACCAACTACTTAAGAAAAGAAATCCCCTCTTCTTTTTCTTTACTTTTCCTACTTTTTAGGCATATTTCTGGGGAAATTTTGGATTTTGGTCTGATTTTGGTCCGATTTTTTGAAATTTTGGTCCAATTTATTACCATATATGGAAATTTTCGGACCAAAAAATAAAGTTTGGTCCAATATTTCCATTTTTGGACATTTTATTTTGTCAATTTTTGGTCATTTGGTACTCTACTTATCCTGTACTTTTTTTGGCAGCTCAGCAAGTAAAAAAAAAAGAAAGAGGGATGTCTTTTTCTTACTTTTTCTACTTGTTTTCTGAAAAGAATGAAAAAGTATGGAAAAGTATGAATGAGTAAATACATGGTTTTCCTGATGCAACATATGCACAATCATAATAGGACCTTGAGTAGCGAACGTGCTCGCATACTGCTTAAGACAGCATCCACCTTGGTGTTCACACCTTTGATTATGTGTTTGGCGCTGTGGGTGAGCCTCAGGATCTGGGCAGCTGCCATCTGAGCTTCCTCTTGTGTCAATTTGTCTAATCTCTTCAGTGCATCTTCCACATCCCTCTTTCCAACAAGCTCCTTGAGATATTTTTCTGAACAGAGATTAGCCTGCATTCTGGGAATCTCAAGGAGAAACACACTGGCTCAACCTTGCTTCATCTCCTTTGTCGCAATTGCGAAGACGTTCAGAACTTCAACCATTATCTTCACAATGATATCAATCATCGCATCAGTTGGTGGCACTTCTGTGTAAGACTCAAGGTGTTTGAAAAAATACTTGATATGATTGAAGAGATTGACAAGGGCTTCTTGAGTTGCATCCACATCCTTGGCAGCCTGGCCAACACCACAGTTGAAGATCCTTCCATAGAGAGATCAAGGACGATGCTTACCAAGAGTAAGACCACTGTAAGACCCCAACACCTGCCAAGATTACTTTGGCAGGTGAGAATATTTGAGAAAATGATTAGGGCTGGATTGAAGACAAGTCGATCAGTTGATACTTGCCAGTCCAACACCTTCGCCCAGGGTCATGGAGAACGCATATAGGACATTGATAGTTGGATTCAGCCAACTTAATGATCTTTCATCACCACTCTTAGACTGATCATGCTCTTCAACTTTGTCACGGAGAAGAACAAGGATGTCAGCAGAAGAGGTGCAGGATTGTAGCTGTGCTGCAAGTGGATGTTTGAGAAGGTTGTTCTTTGTCTTTTTCTCATATGCATTCAGGGCAGCAGCAAAAATGGAGTGGAGATTGGAAGAAGATATAGCTACAGGAGAACTGTGAAGCATAATGACCACAATTTGTATGAGCTAGTTAGTGATGGGAGCTTGAGGAACTTGGGGGCAGCAGGGGACTCGGAACCTGAGGATGGAAGTTGTGCAGACTCAGTGGACACCTGATGACAAGTAAGTTACCGTACAGAGAACGATTGTAACGTTCCACTGGACGTTCTTCTTGTACTGCAGACAAGGCTACCGAAGCGACCTTGCGATCACCAAGATATGTTGAAGTCATGTACTCAATCAACTACTAGCTCGTGGACGAGATGTAGTAGGGTGGCCCAAAGGATACAAAGGGGAAAGTAGATGAGGAGATGGGAGAAGTAGATGGCGAGCACACCCATGGTGGCTGGAGATGAAGGGGGATGGAGCAGATAAGGAAGGGACAGTGGCAAGACAGCGCACACAGCTAAGGATGAGGAAACCTCCAGGTATGGCTCAAAAGACAACATCGATTGATTACAGCCAACAGCCTATACAGCTACTAGAGTAGGCACTGGGTGGATAATCCAAGAAGTCAAGCTTAGGTCTTCAGCGACCATAAGTTTTACAATCACCCGGATCGTTCAAGACTCCGTGCAGGACTCGGGGATAACTTCGGGGAGGGGACCTGGGGGAAGGGCTTGATACCTTTGGGGACACACTTAAGCCACTAAGCGGAGTGCCGTCTATATAGCTAGACAGAGCCTAAGACAACTCTTGAGCTTCCAAGAGGAGAACTGCTTATAATGCCAAGCAGAGCACTAGGGGTGGTAGGTGGGCTATGTTCGAGAACAAGACCAGTACGAGGAATACAGGGTAGACAACTGGCTCCTTAAGTATCCTACAGGAATCCCATTTTTCTGTGCTTTTCCTACTATTTTCTGGGGACGCATAAGCAAGAAACTAAATGTAAACCGAGCACATCAGTCTGTCACAATGATTGCGCAATCTATGCACAGTCAGGAATCTTCGAACAGAGTGAGAAGTAGAATCTGAAACATGAGACGAGAGATGAGGAACCGAGAACTTTCCGAGACTCTTCCTATCAATGGCACAATCGATGGATTGTGACAATAAGCCAGAGCCTATATACACGTCCAGGGAGGTTTGAACCCCAGTTTGGAACTCCGAAACCCTAATATCCGGATCCTAGGAATGAGTCACAACAAGTCAGAGATAATCAGAAACCAATGGCATAAGGCCTGTCACGACCGCGAGAACGGACGCTTACTATACGGATATGACCACGTTAGTAAGTAGTAATGAGTCATGGACAAAGGGGACAGTCAGCACAGTAGTAGAATCACATGCCGATGTGGCATGTACTTATCACATGGCAGCTGTAGTAGGGTTCGAGCTACTTACGCTACTAGTCGTACGATTCCAAGAGTGTCACGGACGCGTATATTATTTTCCTATTTTTCTGTATTTCTACAGAATTATTTAAGGAAGATATAAGGGCCAAAGTATGAGACATCGTTAGTCACATGCTGCCACCATGTGCACCTACAAGCACGTGACCCTGGGATAGTTGCACCCTTAACGGGACAACCTAATCTGGTCACATTCCATTTACGTACGGACTCCCGTGATTGGTAGATAAGGAAGGAACATTCTAGATAGTTCTAGAACTCGCTTAGTAGTTTACGCTTACTCGCTGTATTAGGTTTTACTCAGCAAGATAAGGCATTCGCGTCAGCGCTATGACAAGTGCATCAGTCAGCACAATAGATAGCGCTATTATTAGACACGACGCGTCAGCTCCTGAGTCATGGAGTCTTACTGTACACTTAGTAATAGTGTTTAGACTCAGTTAAAGCTCAGCTCCAGTAGCGTATATAAACTCCCCTGTAGCGTCCTGAGTAGAACCAACTTGTCCTCTTGGTTTCTACTCAGGTGCGTATCTCCCTTGTACTCCTTACTCTCCAATCTAAACTTGTCCTCTTGGTTTCTACTCAGCTTACCACTGTGTGACACTGCAAGCTGTGCTCCTGTATAAGGATCACCTCTGACCTTGCGTGCTCCACAGTGACTGTAAGTTCGGCGCGTGATTTATCTCCGCGCTAGGCTTGAGTCCTGAAGACCCGACAGTTCACTCCATCAACTCTTTCACTTGAGCTTAGCGTAGCGAGGTGTCATACCGCTACAAAGAGGAGCTTTAAAGCGCCCTTGTTGCGATCGGACTCATCGGTACGGACTACAGGCTCATGGGGTTCTGACTACCCTAGTATTAGTCAGGGACAGTCGTCTCAGTCAGCCGTATTGGCTGTGTTATCACATGTACTCGCTATTGGACTTGACTCATACCTAGGACAGTTGTAGTAGGGTTTGAGCTACTATCGCTACTGGGTACCTTACGTTCAGGAGGAGCTTCAAAGCTCCTCGTCAACTGTATATCTAGCTGGCTGTACGAAGACCGAGCTCCTTAGCTTGGTCTTCTTGAATCACCATCGCACTTCTCCAATCCCTTCTCCTTTGCCTTATTCTCTCCATCTGTCTGCTAGTGCGTCTGTCCTTTGTAAGGCAGATCGCCCGACGACTTGTACGCCTGGTGGACGCCGCCCCAGTGCCTGAGACGATCACGGTCCTACTAAGGACGTGTATCTATATTCGCTAAGTCGCCTCCGTTACAAGGCCACTCTGTCATCGCTCAAGTTGAGCATCGTTAGGACGGGCCTAACGCAACAGTCCTCATACATGTATAAATAGTGGCTCGATAAGACCAAGATATGCCATCTTGGTCTTCTTCAATCACCACTTCATTCTCACCTCTTCTACGCGCAATTCGCTTGTCTCCCTTCAAGCAAGTCGCCTTTATCGACCATCGGACTACCTAGTGGCTCGACTTGCCCTAGTGTGCATTCAGATCACGTGCCATATAAGCGCCGTGTATCTCATGATCAGGTCACGTGACCACTGAGGATATTTTGCTAAGTCGTGAACGCCCTTTCGCAGTCCAAGTCAGGCTAACGCCAGTGGTGGCGTTACAGCCCTCATGGCATGAGTCAGAGATAACAATCCGCAGTCGTATGGGCGCAATCGCCAACCAATCAGAATGTGAGAAGCATATGGTACACATCAGAAACCAGGCACAATCAATAGCACATACGAGTCATCAAACACGAGGCAGTTGAGACCAGTCCAGGCACAAGCTCATCTGGACCCTTCTGGTGCGAGTCTAGCCAGGTCACATGCCAGGGTCACATGACAGGCGCTTGCATAAGATCACATGATCTAGTCCCAATAATCCTGAGGCCTTTGAGCAGTGCCCAGGGTAGTATCGGTAGTCAGGTGACTTAGCTCATTCTTGGGCGTCTAAAGCCACAATCTTCATAACTTTGGCTTCCTCCTCTGCCAAATCGGCACATGATCGCTTCACGGCAGTGTTCCGGGGTCGTACAGGGGGTGTCCGGGGGTCCGTTACGGGCGAAACCGTAACAACGATTGACGCTACTGTATTGACGCTATCATATCTGAAGTGTCAATGTCACGGTCGGTGTGACCTGTGACTGCCCCGCGACGGTAATTCCCGAGACGAAGGCGACAAGTTACTGTAACTGCGTCTTTTCCTCATCATGGAGCTCGCCCAGTTTGACCCTCTAACCCTCCTCACCCTGAAGTACAGTGGTAGGAGTGTCGCTGTCATTCGTGAACACTGCCTTAATCACAAGGTGAGCCATGCCATTTGTATCCCTCTGTGCGCGCTTAGCTAGAATATCCAATCGTATCGATGGTACACTAGAGCCTGCTTGCCGTCGCCCGACGTACCTTCCCATCCCTGCAGGATGTTTCTGCAGGCGATATTGTCCTGGTAGCGCCCATACCCGGATCTCCCGACACCGAGCCCGTAGAACTCTTGCCGGAAACCTGGACGACCGTTTGCCACGTCGTGCACACAGTGACGATTGCTCTGGAGTCAGGTATATCGCGGTTTGAAATGTACACCCGACCATAGATAGAATTAATCTTCCTTAGAAATGCAGAGTACCTACGGCGGAACGACAGTCCGTGGCTCACCCGTCTCGTCCAAAACACATCTTCCTGGGGCGAAGACACCCCCTAGTCTACCATATCTCCCCTACCCAGCTCTCCAGCCCCCCCGACAGGGATTCCGTTCTCTATTCAGGCTGCCTTCAATACGACGCGACCCTCCAGTCCAATCCGAAGCTGAACAGTTCAGCGACGTGCTTCAGGCCATTAACATCTCGTTTCCAGCGCACCTCAGTCCTGCGCCCGCTTCTTTTGATATCAGCGAGCCTGGGCTACTCGGGAAGAAAGTCTCCCGCCTCTACGAGCTAATCGGCCTCAAAGAAGGCTTTTCAGCCTCTAACAGCGATCTCACCTTCGGGAATTCGTTCCTGAATATCGAACGGACCTTTTCCGATTATGGCATCGTCTCTGGGGACACCATCATGCTCAGCCCAAAGCCGAGTCCGCGAAGCCGTTGCAGAAAGCCTGTGATATACCTCTACCCCCCGTCGAGCCTCGCGGATGTCACTGTAGATCTAGCATTGGCACCTTCCTGGCGTTTTTCCGCGGTCCACCCTCCGCCGCGGACTACCGTTCCACCTGGAGAGCCTCACACGGCCCAGTCCCTCACCTGGATGGTCGCAGCGGAGCCCAACGGCACGCTAGTCGACAAGACCTCTGGGATTGAAGTATCTTACCTATACTGGGAAGCTATGTGAGACCTCACTCTTCTTTACCAATCACCCTTAACCCATTTTTCTTTTTCCCTTTCCATAGCGCGACCCCACAGCCTGTGACGCCAGGCGCGTCCCGTGCGACCACACCCATAACAGACATATTGACATTTGATCCCGCACGCCCTTCCGTGAACCCGGGTGACTCGGTCCTTCTCCCGACGAGCAAGGTTCCCGGCTACCTAGACCTGGCGCTCAAGGCGCTCACGCTGCACACCGAGGCACGCACCTCATTCATCACGTTGCGTATCCTCCTTTTTCGTGGGGAAAATACAACTGACGGCGGATCTTATGAACAGATATTGGCTCCCGGACATGCTGAAGCACGAGTATGTCGCGCTGCGCTTCGTTGCGCAAGACGCGTACGAGCAGGCCGCGCCGATGCGCATCGTACCCGCACCGGATGTCGTCACGCGCGTGTTTATGCTCTTCCGTGGTGTCCCGGTGGGCGACCTCGGACTCTGGGAGGCAGCGAGCGCGCGCGCACACGCGGATGGGGCAAGGTTGTGGGCAGACGTCGTCGGGGTCGATGCTGTGCGGGCCGCGGATAGCGGGTTATTCCGTGTGCTGGAATGGGGTGGGATGGAAGTCCGGTGAGGTGTGCGAAGTGCTATCGCCTTGCTTTCCCCCCTCTCTTTCCTTCTCTGTTACTCTGGGACTGTTTTTTTTCTTTCTTTTTGGTTCTACACGTCATTTATTGTCACAGGAGCCACTGGATATTTCAAAACTACCCACTCGCGCCAATGATTATGTGTTAACTGCAGGTACCGTTGTAAGGCCAGCGTTCCGGCTGAGCTCGAAACCACCTATTTTCAATTCGCCTCGGCCACGCGTCCTTTCTCGGTGTTCCTGTATCTTACCTGTGCACTTTTCCTTTTCCTCTTTTAAGTACAGCCCTCCTTTGTATTTAAACGGGATTTCTACTTTGTGCTAGGAAATCAAAATAGAAGACGTTCGCTTTCCCCCTCTCGTGAATATCCCAGAAGTCAGGCCCAAACGCGGGCACTCGAAGGACACATTCCCACTCTCCCTTCCCCTTCCTTGGAGGTAGATCCTCTCCGCCTTCGAACTCACCTAGGACCCTCACGTCCTTACACCGTGCCACTGCTTAAGTTGGCATGTGCATTGTCAGATTCATCACTTTTCGGGTCCTTGCTGCGGCTCAACTCTGTGTAATCTTCTGCTGCTCCGCCAGTTCATCGGACAAGCTGACATCAGTAGTGAGACAGCATCACTACAGTACGGCGCGGGGGCTATGTCCTTGACAAAGCGGCTTGCCACGTTGTTGCTCAGAGCAGGCAGACGAAGTCCACCAGATGAAATGCACCAGCGAAAACACGTTGTACGTGACGTGGAGGTCGGCTTGAGCACAAGAGGTGCCGGACACAGCTCCATCATGACGTAGCCAGTCGCGCAACAGCTAACCAACACCGTTCGCGCACCAACAGAGCATCGGAGGTTCCATGCCTCGGAGACTTCGGCATCGAGAGAGAAGATCGCCTATTGTACGTCACATAGCCTGACGGAGACGATGGGAGAGAATAAACAAAGTAGACTGCGATAATAAGAAGCGTCTCAGTCATGCCAAAGTGGGAAGCGAGAAACAACAACGAAGAACTGAACGCGAGGAAATCTAGAGCTGGATGGCCATCGTCCACATTAGTATCGCGGATATAGGCCACGGTGGAAAGGGGCGACTGACGAGAACAAGCCAAGTTGTTGTAAAAGAGCAGTCGAAGAAGGCGAAACAGTCGCGAAGGCGGTGCGTGTCTGGGAAATTGGTCCCCATACTCTCTGTGTCCTGAGAGCAACAACCCGTTTTTTTTGTCGGAATCCCTTTGCGACTCTTCTCAAGGAAATGGACCGCTCGTGGGGACAGGCACGGGATGAGGAAGGGCGAAAGAACCCAATACCCCAGCTCGAGAGAATACGACTGATCTACTAGTAGTAGTCGGAAAGTCGGTATTTGTGGCTCGGTTGTGGGCGCATGAGCCGAGACCAACAGCGCCTCATCAGGGTCTTCGGAACCGGCAAACCTTGGACCAATCTTGACACTTAATCGGACTTGATACAAACCGTACGCGCTGGAATAGACTTTATAGTACAGGGTTGGGGGAATATAGGGCATAGCGTGGTGAATACTGAGTGTTTATGGGGCAGGTAGACTATCGAGCGGTAATTAGCAACGAGAGCGAGAAAATTAGCAACGAAAGCGAGAAACAGTCAAACAACACGAACAGTGCTATTCCGTCGAAGTCACACTGCAATCGTTCTCACTTAGAATTAGCCACCATCGTGGGTGACATCGCCATCATGGGTATGGATCCCGTCTTGCATTCCCCAGTGGTGGTGGCGCAGTGGTAGCAGTCGGGGTCGGGGTTGTACACGGCCATGTTGTCGCATCACGAGTGCGGTGGCAGAAGTATCATCGAGATCCCATGTAGAGGTGGCAGCATCGAAGTCGTCACAGTTGGTGTCTCACGCTGAGTCGCTCCACGACAGTGAGAAGATGGCGAACACGACGGCACCAAATTAGGCGCCTGATGTGGTTCGTCAGCTTCACATGTGTGCCACGGATATGGCTGGCTGGCTGGGCTGTGGGGTCTCTCGATAACGATGACTGCACATTCCCTTGTTCTGTGTGGCCCTCCAGTGTCCGACATTTTTTGTGACGGGCCACTTGTTCCAGAACTGCCTGGTGATCGTCAGCTAGTTGAGACAGCATCTTCAAGGGCTGCACGAGTTCTTTTTTCTCTGCTTAAGAATTTTTTTGTGGGAAGAGCATTCGTGATTTCGTCTGTTGTTAAACTGCTGAGAACAGTGGGCAAAGGCATGGGTGAATATTAAGTGTACGGAGGACAGTGTTTAAAACACAGGATCAGAGTGGACTTCGAACGTTATCATGTACAGTAACGAGATTCACTTTGGCTTTGTTTACGATTCACCCGGAATATCGACCTGCTATATGATTACTAGTAGCTGCGTCTCTTGCCGCGTCTTATTAGCTACATCTTTCCCTCATCATGGAGTTTGACCATTTAACCCTCCTCACCCTGAAGTATCATGGTAGGAGTGTCGCTGTCATTCGCGAACACTGCCTCAATCACGAGGTGAGCCACGCCATTTTTATCACACTGCGCGCATAGCTAGAGCATCCAATCGTATCTATGGATAGAGCCTGCTTGCCATCGCCCGACGCACCTTCCCCTCCCTGCGGGATATTTCTGCGGGCGACATTGTCCTGGTAGCGCCCGTCCCCGGATCTCCCGACACCGAGCCCGTAGAACTCTTGCCGGAAACCTGGACGACCGTTTGCCATGTCGTACACGCAGTGACGATTGCTTTGGAGTCAGGTATATCGCAGTTTGAATGTACACGCGACAATAAGTGATGGAATGTTTCCGTAGAAATGCAGAGTACCTTCGGCGGAACGACAGTCTGCGGCTCGCCCGTCTTATCTGAAACGTATTTTCCTGGGGCAGAGACACCCTCTAGTTTACTATCTCCTCTGCCCCCTCATTCGACTCCCTGGCAGCCCCGGAATGGATCCCGTCCTCTCTTCAGGCCCCCTTCGATACGACGCGACCCTCCGGTCCAATTCAGCGACGTGGTTCAGGCTATTATCATCTCGTTTCCAGCGCACCTCAGTCCTGCGCCCGCTTCTTTTGCCATCAGAGAGCCTGGGCTACTCGGGAAGAAAATCTCCCGCGTCTACGAGCTCATAGACCCCCAGGCGGGCTATTCGGCATCTAACAGCGATCTCAGCTTCAGAAATTCGTTCCTGAACAACGACCGGACCTTTTCTGATTATGGGATTGTCTTTGGCGACACCATCTTGCTCAGCCTAAAGCAGAGTCAGCCAATACTTTTCAGAAAGCCCGTGATCTACCTCTACCCCCCGTCGAGCCTCGCAGATGTCACTGTAGATCTAGCATTGGCACCTTCCTGGCGTTTTTCCGCGGTCCACCCTCCGCCGCGGACTACCGTTCCACCTGGAGAGCCTCACACGGCCCAGTCCCTCACCTGGACGGTTGCAGCCAAGCCAGATGGTACGCTGGTCGATAGGACCTTCGGGGATGGAAGTGTCATACTTGTACTGGGAAGCGATGTGAGCCTGGTTTTCTTTTCTCCGTAGTCCAACCGTGATTAAGCTGTTTTTCTTCCCCTTTCCATAGCGCGACCCCACAGCCTGTGACGCCAGGACGCGTCCCGTGCCACGACGCCCATAGCGGATATAGTGTCATTTGATCCCGCACGTCCGTCAGTGAACCCTGGTGACTCGGTCCTTATCCCGACGAGCAAGGTTCCCGGCTACCTAGACGCGGCGCTCAAGGCGCTCACGCTGCACACCGAGGCACGCACCTCATTCATCACGTTGCGTATCCTCCTTTTTTGTGAGGAAAATACAAATGACGGCGGATCTTGTGGACAGATATTGGCTCCCGGACATGCTGAAGCACGAGTATGTCGCGCTGCGCTTCGTTGCGCAAGACGTGTACGAGCAGGCGGCGCCGATGCGCATCGCGCCTGCACCGGATGTCGTCACGCGCGTGTTTATGCTCTTCCGTGGTGTCCCGGTGGGCGACCTCGGACTCTGGGAGGCGGCGAGCGCGCGCACACATGCGGATGGGGCGAGGTTGTGGGCAGACGTCGTCGGGGTCGATGCTGTGCGGGCTGCGGATAGCGGGTTATTCCGCGTGCTGGAATGGGGTGGGATGGAAGTCCGATGAGGTGTGCGAGGTGTGCTCGCTTTGCTTTCTACCCCTCTCTTTCCTTCTCTGTTACTCTGGGAATCTCTTTTTTTCTTTTTTTTTTGGTTCTACGCGTCATTTATTGTCACAGGACGATAAAGTGTATTATCGAGACTCGTAATGGGAGCCACTGAATATTCCAAAACCACACACCCGCGCCAATGATTATTTGTTAACTGCGGGTACGGGTACCATGCCACTGCTGAAGTTGGCATGCGCATTGTCAGACTCGTCACTTTTCGGGTCCTTGCTGCGGCTCAACGCTTTTCCTCCTGTACAACAGATACTCTGACAGAAACGGCGCCATCTCGTTACGTCCTTCCGCCGATGCCACCAGCGAGTGATGGGATTCTTCCTTCCTTATCTTCCGCATCTACATCTATGCCACACTCCAACAATTGAACTCTTGCAAAAGCTTGTGGGCACCCGGACGTCGTTTGGGTCTTACTTGATCGCCATTCGGATGTCAACCGCCAGGACACCGACAACCGGATCCCATGCATTGCAGGCCCTTTCAAAAGCGATCTCGCCAGGTAGTGGAACTCTTATTGGAGCATGGTGCGATCCATTGTATTGATGTCGTCTTCGCAACGACGTCCGGCCCGAAGTCGCGCATATCTAGTGGTGTGAAACCTTGAACACGGTGATAGGGAGGGATAGAGATAATGGGACATTGCCGTGTCCCTGCGTACAGCAGACTGATTGACGCCGAGAGTCATCGATATCCCCATCCTGAATGTACTGTACAGCGATATCCTGTAATGCTGGCACGAGCCAAGGTATGGTATACTATAAATGATTTCTCGTGATAAAAAACTTCGGCATAGTTACCAGACACCCTTTCAGAGTCAGCCTGTCTACGAAAGGGGCCCCCATTGGATACAGTATCGCTGTAATCGTGAAATGACGTGTAACTTACAGTACAGTACAGGTGTACAAATACAACTGCCCCCGCAACGGGGATTCCCGAGACCGTAGTTATAACTAGCAGCTGCGTCTTAGTTAGTAGCTGCGTCTTTTCCTCATTATGGAGTTTGACCCTCTAACCCTCCTCACCCTGAAGTATCATGGTAGGAGTATCGCTGTCATTCGCGAACACTGCCTCAATCACGAGGTGAGCCACGCCATTTGCGTGCGGGTCATAGCTGGAACATCCAATCGCACCTATGGATAGAGCCTGCTTGCCATCGCCCGACGCACCTTCCCCTCCCTGCAGGATGTTTCTGCAGGCGATATTGTCCTGGTAGCTCCCGTCCCAGGATCTCCCCACACCGAGCCCGTAGAACTCCTGCCGGAAACCTGGACGACCGTTTGCCATGTCGTACACACAGTGACGATTGCCCTGCAGTCAGGTATATCGCAGTTTGAATGTACATGCGACCATAAGTGATGGAATTCTTCCTTAGAAACGAAGAGTACATGCGGCGGAACGACAGTCCGCGGCTTGCCCGTCTTATCCGAAACGCATCTTCCCTGGGCGGAGACACCACTCTTCAGACTCCCTTCAATAAGACGCGACCCTCCCGTCCAATCCAAAGCTCAACAGTCCGACGACGTGCTTCAGGCCATCAGCATATCGTTTCCAGAACACCCCACATCTTTTGACGTCAGCGAGCTTGGGCTACTCGGGAAGAAGGTCTCCCGCCTCTACGAGCTCATCGACCCCGAAGAAGGCTATTCGGCATCTAACAGCGATCTCACCTTCGGAAACTCGTTCCTGAACAACGACCGGACCTTTTTTGATTATGGCATTATCTCTGGGGACACCATCTTGCTCAGCCTAAAGCCGAGTCGGCGATTCCTTTGCAAAAAGCCCGTGGTCTACCTTTACCCCCCCTGGAGCCTCGCAGATGTCACTGTAGAGCTTGCATTGGCGTCTTCCTGGCGTTTTTCCGCGGTCCACCCTCCGCCGCGGACTACCGTCCCACCGGGAGAACCTCACACGGCCCAGTCCCTTACTTGGACAGTCGCAGCGGAGCCCGATGGCACGCTAGTTGACAAGACCTCAGGGATGCAAGTGTCCTACTTGTACTGGGAAGCGATGTGAGACCTTTAGTTTTCTTTGCTCCGCAGTCCAACCATGGCTATGCCTTTTTTTCTTTCCCACTTTCCATAGTGCGACCCCACAGCCTGTGACGCCAGGCGCGTCCCGTGCCACGACGCCAATAGCGGACATAGATACCTTTGATCCTGCACGTCCGTCCTTGAACCCGGGCGACTCGGTCCTTCTCCCGACGAGCAAGGTTACCGGCTACCTAGACCTGGCGCTCAAGGCGCTCACGCTGCACACCGAGGCGCGCACCTCATTCATCACGTTGCGTATCCTCATTTTTCGTGGGGAAATCACAGCTTACGATGGGTCTTGTGGACAGATATTGGCTCCCGGACATGCTGAAGCACGAGTATGTCGCGCTGCGCTTCGTTGCGCAAGACGCGTACGAGCGGGCGGCGCCGATGCGCATCGCGCCTGCACCGGATGTCGTCACGCGCGTGTTTATGCTCTTCCGTGGTGTCCCGGTGGGCGATCTCGGACTCTGGGAAGCAGCGAGAGCGCGAACAGTGGGCACTGGCACGGACGGGGCGAGGTCCTGGGCGGACGTTGTCGGCGTCGATACTCTGCGAGCGGCGGATAGCGGATTATTCCGTGTGCTGGAATGGGGTGGGATGGAAGTCCAGTGAGATGTAGTACAATCGATTTGCTTAAATTGTTGCTGTATTATTGAGACTCAGAATGTTCTGAAGACACGCTATCGCGTCAATGACCATGTGCCGACTGCAGGACTGTACTGCTTGACATGCCACTGTGCGTTGTCGGATTCATCACTTTTCGGGTCCTTGCTGCGGCTCAGTGCTCAACTCTTCCTCCTGTACAAGTAAGGGCCACTGGCATGGTGAAACAAACCGGGATTGAAATTTGAAACGGGGGAACGATTTCAGTGAGCATGACCTGAATAAATGATAAGAGGGCCCAGGCTTGGACTTTGATTCACTCGTGGTACACTGCAACTATGGCAACTCTGTGCGTATATCCTGGCGCCCCAAATCTCCGGAATTCGCGAGGGTTACTATCGACACAGCATACAACGATGAGGGTCATTCCTTGTGGAACCTTTTTTGGTCAATGTGCGTCGATTTTGATCACAGCGGTCAGGTCTGGCAGGATCGGGCCATGTTCATCCAGATACCACAACATCCGAAAGGTTCAAGTATTGACCAAAGGTTTGGGATAAGACGCCCCAAAACCAAAGAGACATAAACAATTGAAGTGCTTCGAACACTGCAGCAGTCAATTTACATTGTGCAATTCATACAGTTAACGTACATATAGGCGAAACGGACGGTGGATAAGTGTATGGGGGCCTGAATAACAGAGATTTGCGCTCTGTGCCTTCATCTGAGTCGGACGTGAGTGAAGATATCGCATGGGAATGACGGAACAGCCCGGATACCGAGGCAATTCCTTCATGGTCCGACCCCGAAAGCCTAGACAAACGCTTCCAAGAAGAATTCCCCATGCAAGTGCCCGAACGTGGTACCCCTCTCTAAAAATGTCCCATGGCCAAATCAGCGCAGGGAATCGGAAGGGGAAACCTACCAACCCCGTATGCCCTTTACAAAGCAGTTCGCCACGTGATTTGCGTGGAGGCAGACACGGTGGGCAGGAGCAGGTAAGCGGAATTTGCTTATAGTCAACTAAGGGGTCAATTAATGTCCAATATATTGACCACTTAGTTGACTTGACTGTTATCATGAACTGTATTAAGACAATGGAATAATTTGTAGACCTCTCTCTATGTGTCAGACAATTATAAATAAAAATACTCGAACAATTAGATATTTGCTACTTGCTCAAGAGAGCTCTGATTATTTCCAAATGTATTTAAACTTAGTTGTCAGGCACCAGCCAACATAAACAATTAAGTGTAAATATGCTCGGAAATAATTAGAGCTCTCTTAAGCAATAGACTAATATCTAATTGTTTGAGTATTTTTATTTATAATTTTCTGACACATAAAGAGAGGTTTATAAATTATTCCATTATCTTAATATAATTTGCAATGACAATCAAGTCAACTTAGTGGTCCATATATTGGACATTAGTCGATCCCTTATTCGCCCTCCACTTATCCGCTCCTGCCCGCCGTGAGACGAGAATCACGCCTGGTGACCGGTGAGCGCTGAGCTGGCACAATCGGAACCCGCACCACGTAGTCAGCTTGCCTGTGCTCAAAACTGACGAGCATATCGTAATAGTTGGCAAGCAACATGCGTGACACGACTATAACACGTGTCGGACGGGTGAAGGAGACCATCACAGGTGCAACTGTTCGTTGCGAAGTTAACAAGGAAGGTACCAAAAACGTCAGACCGAAGAGTAAGTCGATTGCCACTCTTGAAAGCAAACATCGCTTAGGACAACACCTTCCGACAGAAGGGCTGAGACAGATGGATGGGCTTTAGAAGACACCATCTACCTCGCTAGTAACAGCGCTTTCGTGGAAAATTGAGAGAGAATGGACCTGACACTCCAGCCACAGGAGCAGCTAGGCCTGGAAAACTTGAAAGAAAGGTAATCGTCGGAGTTTGGGTGGACATTCGATTGGAGAGTGTCGTCGTACTCGATGTGAAATTGCTGTGAAGTGAGAACTGGCAACATCCGAAGAAGGCGAAGCAGTTGCGAAGGCGGCGCGTGATTGGGAAATCGGTCTCCATGCCTATGCCCCGAGAGTAACAGCCTGTTTCTTGTTGCGACCCCTTCGTGAAATGGACCGTCTGTGGGGATGGGTACGGGACGACATTTTGATCCTCGCAGTAGGGTTGATGATGTCAGAGAGGACAAGCGGGTGAGGCCGGAGGCTCAACTGGAGCAATCGGGCACCATTCATCATTTAAGAAGATGGACGAATCGAAGGGTGGAAGCCTGAAGAATCGAGGGAGGGTGAAAGACTGGGGTAAGTCACGGTGTGGTCGGTTCGTGGTGCAGGCCGCGGCTGCCAGTCGGCTGCCACAGTTGATCGACGTTGATCGCCAACGGCAACGGAGCATCGTCACGACGTCTCCGCGAATCGGATCTCGACCAAGAACGTCTATGATCGACTCAAACGGGAAATCCAACTTCTATATCGAATCCAACAACTGATTAATTCAGTGATCGTACCCAGGAAATTGTTTGGTCTAAAGTCTTTGCTAACCTCAGGAACGTTGCAATGCGCCTTTTCTGCATCGGCGCAACGACATCAGAACCTTCCGTATATCCACGAAGAGCGAGATTACGCATTAATTTTCGTCCAGACGTCAAATCGATGCTCTTCGCAGAATCAACGTTGATCAACGGCTGTGCATTCCCAGTGAGCGAGTGACCTTCGCGGTTTTCTCGGTCTCTATACTCACTCTACTCCAGTCTTAAGATGGACCGTGATAGTGAAACATATCGCGATATTCGGACACATTCATCTGACGACGGACTTCTCTGTCAAAGTCAAAATCCGAGTCTGGCCATATGTTTCCTGGGAACATCGACGACACATCAGTACACTATCCCAGGATCCTTTGCATGATTCCGCACTTTTTTAGCCCTGATCTTATCGGTGCAGAAGAGAAGGAGTCGAGTTTGCGATTAATGGCCACGGTTCTCGGTCCTCCTTTGCCTATAGGGTATGTGTTCGCACAACGTAAACGCCATTGTCGGTCTAAGCATTTTCTAAGTCCAAGCAATGTATACAGATTCCTATCTGTCAAATGGAGACATTTGCAGAGCGTTCGTCGACCTGTCGCCGGCTGTAGATAGGACGACTCTTTCAAGACCAACGCTCGACGACGAGACTCTGACACCCGTCGGGTTGGATGATTGGACATGATCCTTCTCTAATTGAATCGAGTCCTAGGACGTATCGAGGATGATGGACACTCTTGCAAGATCTCGTGCGTCTGTACGGACAAGGCGATTTAAGAGGATGGACTGCGATTGTGATGGATATTGTTTGGAAGGCGCTTTGGAAATTGTTAAGCCAGCGCCTACGGGGTCCACCCCTTCCCCCTGAATCCGATGGACAATAACCATGTCGTTATTCTCGTCGCGTCGTTCTTCCAGGAGCACCTCCGTCTCTTCCTCTGCCGCGATTTATCGATCTAGGTCCGTAGACGTCTCCCATTGGTCGTTCCGTTCCCGTGATGTCTAGAGAGGATGCCAAGCTCAAGTCATGGCTGTGCGCATCGGTTGGGTGGACTTCCACTATTTAGCTTCAAGGACATGATTCGTCCTTCACCTCGCTTTATCATCGACCAGCACCACCTTCCACCTCTCTTCCCCATACATTTTTGAGGCTCAGCCACGTCATGCTACCCACCCTGCGCAACATCATTCGACTTCTCTCGTCGACCCTGTTCCTCGTCGTGGTCACACTTTCCCCCTTCCCCGCGTCGGCAACCCCAATCACCTCGCGAGACCTTCCTGCGCTCTCTGAAGACCCGAGCCCCAAGTCCTCCCACATGGATCACAAAGCCATCTTCGGCATCGTCTTTGTTCTCGGTAAAGCAAATGCTTACAGTTCGCCCCGGGACCCCTGCTCATCGTTATTGCGCCTTTAGGGCTCTTCCTCCTTATCGAGGTAGCCTATGCACGCGTAGGGTCCCGAGTACGGTTCACCCGGTTCATCGAAGTTAGCAATTGTGCGTTCCTTCCTCACCAGCGAAGTTCGTCTCCTTACAGCACGCCTCGAATTACACAGTAGTATGTGACACCCATGACACAATGATGCAACGATTATCTTCGTTCCGCGTCTTCAAGTTCATCGAGAAGGCCGCTGACGCCTACGTCGACTCCGGCTCATCCACACTGCCCACGCATGGCGGGAGCGGCGGGACGGGCAATTTTCCGACCACTTCTCATTCGGCTCAAGTGCACGTGTGGACGTAGTCATGACCCTTTCGAGCATCGCACCATCACTTTGTGACAGGGCCTGACCTTCACAATCCGGCTGGATTTGGTCGTGTGGGGAGGGCCTCTCCGGGTCGGAACGGAACGTTGACCACCGAGCGCCCATTACGTCACCGGGACAGCGGGGACATTTTGACTAGTTTCGACCTCTTTTCCTCCTTTCATGCATTTTTCATGCCTTGTGACGCTTTTATTGTCTGACCCCATCTGTTACATTTGACACGCCTCGCTCTTTGCGTTGGGTCAAAGGTCTACCTACCACCAACGTACTACTGCACCCCTTCATTCGCTATTATCAGTATGAGACGGCCCGGCTCGGGGGCTCCACTAGTAGCACGGCTAAGCACGCAGACTTGGGCGGTGGCTGGAACAAGCTCGGACACACCCTTTTTGACTGTATTGTCTCTGTGCTCTCCCGGTCATCTGGTAGCTAAGTTAGCAGGGGAGTTGTGTGTCACTCTGACGCCTCTGATATGTGCATATATGCTCGACAATGGATGACTGAAACATGCTGTCTTGAAAAGGGATCGTCCAGGGTCAAAATCACCACCCAGCAAGCACATAAGGGACTCGCGGATGTCCATACAAAGAAAGAGTGGCCAGATTTATACCAGACGATTGACGCTGAGTGGCACCGATTATGAAGGTATCGATTTGCCGCTTGACCGCGGCGACCAGTGGCCCGAGCACCAGACGCTGCACGACTACCCCGCTCAGTAGACATGTATATCTGACCGGAGAATATGGGTGCTTGCTCCACATACGATGGACCTCGAAGCCTGCTTAATGTCTGCGTCAGCGAGGGTCTACAACATGCGCCGGATGTCAGTGCCGCGAGTGATAAGGCAGTGTGGTCACACGGACCGCCACTATCGCCTTTCCACAGAGCTTGAATAGATTCAACTTGAGCCGCTCGGCAGCCTGCCCTGCGAAGATCCTCCCAACACGGTCACTCACGGTGAACCTGTCGAACGCACACGTTGGGAAATACAAAAGAGAAGGCTAAAGGTACGCACTGCTATCTGTCTGGCTGCCGGCAATTATCTCCGAGGTGAGCAAAAGTGTGTTCTCCAGGGACATGAGCAAAAAGTTAAAAACGCCCACGGGAAGCCCAGCCTAGAGCTAGAGCCAGCCTGGTCACTACCACGTGCTCAAGTAAGTTTAGGGACATCCTGCAGAGCGTCCGCAACGGGGGCGGTGTATAGGCAGAATTCCGAGGGACGAACCACGGCCGCGTTGCCACAAATACGTGGAAGCACCACATATGTGATTCTCAGCAGAATCGGAGCATTCCATGGTACCACCGTGTATCTGCAGTTCCGGTCAGTGCCATGGAGGCAATGGATAAGTAACAACGAGCGGGTGCAAGTAGGGAGCGCGCAGACTATCCCGAGTGTACTAGTATGAATACATGTCCCGGGCTTCAAGCTCCAGGATCTGCACAGCCACCACACGAGCCTCATGTGTCAAGTTTACCAATCTCTTCAACGCGTCTTACACGTCCTTTTTCAACCAGTTTCTTGAGAATTTTTCTTGAAATAGATTAGCCCATAGTCATTTACTCCCCTGCCAGGGAGAACCATACTAGCTTGGCCCTCCGTCGCAATCAAGATGTTCAAAGACCTCGACCATGATATTCACGATTATGTCAGTCATCTCCCCTGTTGGAGATACTTCCATATAAGATTCGGGACGAAGTTTTCGACGCGCTAGAAGTCAAGAGACCGACAAGGCCACAACAGCCTTGGCGGCCTGATAGATATCGCCGATTAAAATCCTCCCACAAAGAAATCTAAAAAAAAATGCTCACCCAGGGGACGCCGACACCGCCAGAGATTAATTTTGCGGGCGAGAATATCATTAGGGCCGGATAGAAGACAGGTCGACGTCGACGAGTTGAGACTTGCCCGCCCAACACCTTCTCCCAGCGTCGTGGTCCCGCGGGGAACGCATAGAGGAACGTTAATTGTCGTTGCAACCCCTAGATTGATTAAACTCGTTGACCTTGTCATAAAGTAGCGTCACTAGAAGATTCACAGGCCGCAAGGAGTGTAGCAAGGAGTGTAGGAAACAAGAGGGTTCTGGACTGGAGCCCGGGCCGGATTCGCCGCCGGAATAATCATTTGTTAGCACTTTGTTAGCGCTCTGCCTTATGTATGTCCCAAACGTGGCCCTGCGCAAAGATGGCGACCAGATGTAGATTTTACGCTGAGCAATGGTTCGGATTAGATCTCCGCGTCAACTATATCTCAATCTGAAGATTCAGAGAGGTGCTCGAGCCTGAGTTTGTCGTCAAGTTTGCCGTGCAAGACCCTTGGCAAGACCTCTGTGTCTTACCTGGAGACGCAGCTCAAGCGATGGAGGCTTGGCCAACTTCTTCGTGTACATATATGCCGGAGAATGGTATACTAACGCTGTTTTCCCCTTACAGCCAAACTTACAGCACTTCCTTGTGTTCAAGTTCTCACACCTAAAATGGACACTACCCTTCCATCCATATACGTCCATTATGGGACGCACGTGAAACTCAGGACGAACTTGTCAGTCATCAAATCCGACGTTAGGTGCATCTCTGCCACGTCATGGCTTTCAACCCCCGAGACGTTCTCGTCCTGAGGTATCGCGACAGAAAACTTGCAGTATTCCGCAAACACTGCCACTATCGTGAGGTGAGTTTCCCAATTACGCCAAGAGTTGTCCGCGCACTAGTCACAACAGCTCAATGCGTCTGGATAGAACCTAATTTCCGTCGCACAACGCCACTTTCCGTCCTTGCAGGGCATTTCTGCTGGCGATGTGGTCCTCGTGGCAACCATCCCTGGACATCCTGACACCGACCCCATGGAAATCGCTCCGGAACTCTGGTCGACCGTGTCCCATGTTATCGACATGGTGACGATTACGCTTGAGTCAGGTATGTCGGCGTATTGCAAAGCGACGCTTGGTGACGGACTTGCCTTTCCTAGAAATAAGTTCCACAGCCTGCGACTCGCCGGTCTCACTCGAAAAGGCCCTCGACAGAATTGTGTCACCCAAGTCCCTCAATTCGTCATTACCCCCGCTCTCTTCCCCTCACCAGCAAGCGCGCCGGGACACATTGCATACTCTTCGGCAGCTTGCAACTCTCGGGCAGTCTGCGACACTTCCTCAAGCTGATTCTCCTCGTCAATCCTGGACCCAAAAGTCTGGCCGCGCCTTTCAAGCTGTTAACATCAAGTTTTTACCAAGCACCAGTTCTGCTCCCTCATCTTTTATCATCAACGAGCCTGGTCTACTTGGGAAGAAGGTCTCTTATATCTTCGGGCTCATCGAGGCCAAAATAGGCTATTCGGTGTCTATCAGCGAGCTCCTCTTCGGGATTTCGTGCCTGGACAACGAGCGAACCTTATCTTCTTATGGTATTGCCTCTGGTGACACCATCAACGTCACCCTAGAGGTGGACCGGTTTATGGGAAAGAAGCCTGTGATCTATCTCTACCCGCCTTCTAGTCTTGCGGATGTCACCGTTGAACTCGCTCTTGCATCTTCCTGGCGTTTTTCAGCGGTCCACCCTCCGCCGTGGACCACGATCCCCCCGGGGGACCCTCATACGGCCCAGTGCGTTACCTGGACGGTTGCGGCGGAGCCAAATGGCATGCTTGTAGACAAGACTTCTGGGATGGAAGTATCGTACCTATATTGGGAAGCGATGTGAGTTTAGCCTCCCCTGTTCTGGTTGGAAACTTCCTTCAACCCCGCCCCCAATACAGCGCAAAATCGAACCTTGTGATGACGGATACGACCACTGTCATAGCGAACACGGAGGCGTTTGATCCCTCGTGTCCGTCCGTGAACCCTGGAGATTCGGTACTTCTCCCTACGAGCAAGCTTCCAGGGTATCTAGATGTGGTGCTCAAGGCACTTACTCTGCACACCGAGGCCCGCACTTCATTCATCACGTTGCGTATTCTTTTTCCTTCCGTGGGAGCACAAAAAAGGTGACCCCAATTTGACCAGATACTGGCTGCCGGACATGCTGAAGTACGAGTACGTTGCGCTGCGCTTCATCGCACAGGAGTCGTACGAGAAGGCCGCAGGGATGCGCATAACCCCCGCCCCGGACATCGTCACCCGCGTATTCATGCTGTTCCGCGGAGTTGCGGCAAGCGACCTCGCACTCTGGGAACCGGCGCGTGCGCGCGCGGCAGAGGCGGATGGGGCAACGTTTTGGGCGGACGCGGTCGGTGTCGACGCTGCGCGCGCGGCAGATAGTGGGTTGTTCCGCGTGCTAGAATGGGGTGGGATGGAAGTCCGTTGAGTGTGGTGTATCAGTACCGCCTTTCTTCACGACTCCGGGTCGTTGTCTTGTTGTATTTTTCTTCGTTGTCTTTCCGTGTGAAAATGTGTAGGACAATAACGTGTATGTTTGGGAATCTTTTTCTTTCTCTTTTTCGAACCAGTTCAAGCACAGGATGACTAATCGTCTCCACCTTTTTTTTTTCAAGTCTTCACCGCTCTTGCCGCCTCTTCTTCTCCGCCGCGTCCACCACTATACTCCCGACTAGTAGAAATGCTGTCATGGCTAGAAGTCCTTCATACGTGCTCTTTAAGCTGAAGAGCGAAACGTGTTGTCTCCCTGTTTTGATTCGGACAACCTTCGGGCGAACTATCTACTCACACTTGAATGGCCTGGCCACATAATACTCCCTGGGAACGCTGGCGACACATTAATACAACGTAGCAGGATTTTTTGCCTGGATATATGCCTTATCAGCCCTGACCATATCGCTGGAGAAGAGAAGGAGCCAGCGAGTTTGCGATTATGGCCACGGGCGGTCCTCTCTCGCCGGCCCCTTGGGGTGGTACGCGTTCGCACATCGCAATGGCACTACTTGTCTGCCTAAGCTCTTTTCGAGCCCGAGTATTTATCACAGATTCCGAGTCTCTACTCCTCTCCGCACTGCAGGCAGGCATCACTAGTTACCGTTGACGAGTACAGTATGTGGGAGATTGACGCCGAGGGTCTCGACCATATCTTCACCCTGAGCGCTAATGTGCTCGCAGTAAAATGTCGCGTGCTCTGATTGACATGGATCAGCGCTTCAGCTTCAAGCTTCGCTCGCGTAGAACAAAGTGTGCTTACTCTTTTCATCCTCTCGACCGTCTCTACGATGTTGGTACAGTCCCAGGACACGGTTCGCGAAAACAGTGAATGTGAGGTCGAGGATGGGCGAGGGTCGAACTGCTTCGCATCTATGGAAGCTCGACGGCGAGCTCGAAGCCATTCTTTTCTCCCCTAAGTCCGCTCAGCTCGGTTGTGGACGCCTGCGACAGCAAGAACTCGAGCCCGTAAAGTCGTATTATGGCTGTCCTGAGTCTGTCATCTCACAACCAGGACGGTCAGGACATCGAGTCACGCAATTGCTTCTCCCGTGGAACGAAAGCGCGGGAGCGCCGGTACAGATCACTGGCAGATGGATCAGACCTCATTCTAACTGGGAAGCAGCGATTGCGGAAAGTTACCAACAGGTCGAACAGTTGTCGTCAATGCAGGCCAGAAACAGGGAAGTTGACGTGTAGGGCGATCATTTGGGGCGCACCTAACATCCACTGCTTTGAGACCAGGCCGGGCCACAGGGTCATGGGCGTGATGCTGATACTACTATGGCCTCGAAAGTGGAAGTCTGGGAGTAGGCCGTCACTAGTATCACTACCGGTATCGACCGCCCGCCAGTTGTTTGTCTCCACCCCGTGACGAACGAAAGAAATCCATGACTGCCAGAGTGGGCACAAGGATGGCTTTAATCCGCCTGTTAACTCAATTCCACCATTCCACTCATTTCTCATAGCACTGGAAGACGAGATAACAGATATACTGTAATAGGGCAGGACTAGGCAACCAGATTTGGCACAAGGAAGGATCGCAGCCCTGCGGTAAATCAACGTAATAGGAGTGTTGAGCCGTAATACTTACTATAAGGCTCATTACGTAGGAATGACAGTACGATTAGTTATGCTATACACGTAATTCGGAGTATTTAGTCATACGGTATACGTACAGAATCCCCTTAAGGGATTATTCCGAGTCCACCAGTGATTAGACATTAGGCGACACTGAAAACGTGATATTGTGGACGCCTCTACTCATCACTTTTCCCCAAACGGACATGGGTGGACCATAGAGTATATAAATCCTACTATAGGAGCAAGTACCTATACACATCTCTCTCCACCCCACTCTGAGCTTCCTCTGCTTCACTCTAAGCCTCGTCTAAGCTCTCTATTCAGGTAAGGGTCTACCTGTACACTGCGTGCATTGCTGCGCAACAGGTTATGGGCCCTGCCATAAGTTGCTTTGCACCTTCATTGGCTGCAACGACGGCGGGTTACCTTTAGTACCTGCAGTGGGGTTGTCGCCTTCATTGGCAGACATTAGTCTCCTCCACTATGGGGAGACTATGACAGTATGTCGCCTTTAATGGCAGACATTAGTCTCCTTATAAGGGGAGACTATGCCGGTTTATTTTTCTGTTATTAGTCGCATATGGTGCTGACTACTCTCTATTCAGAAACCTATTATCAAACATGTCGACTCTTACTACTCTTGTCCCCATTCTTGACGGTAACAACTACCAAATTTGGGCTAAGCAAATGGAGGCTTTCTTGAAGTCTTCTGCGCTGTGGGATGTAGTGTCTGGGAGGCGTGGTGCCCCCAGCGCTGTAGATGAAGACAAGCCCACTGAAAAGGAGCTTGAAGCGTACAACGCTTGGGCTACTGATGATGATCGTGCCCTTGGCTCGATTGTGCTGCGCCTTTCGCTGGCTATTCAACGCCAGGTCGAAAAATATGCGACTTCTCGCTTGGTTTGGGATCATCTCAAGTCCCAGTATGGGGGCGTTAGTGCTGCTAACGTCTACCAGGACTTCAAGCGTGCCATGACGTTCCGTCTGGACTACGCCAAGCATCCTGGCCCCCAGATCGATGAGCTTGCAACGATTTACGACCACCTTTCTGCCAACTCCGCCAAAGTACCCGACGGCCTTCAGGCCATGATGCTTCTTTCGAAGCTACCTGCCAAATGGGAGTCATCCCTTGTCCCTATCCTCATGTCGGGCACTACGGCAAAGAAGCTTACTTTGACCAACATCTGTACTGCAGCGGTCAATCAGTGGGAAATCGAGCGTACAAAAGGCCAGTCCTCTAACAAGGAATCGGCCAACAAGTTGTCGGCGGTCAAGTGCAAGCGTAACGACCCCGACTTCCAGCAGCAGCAGCAGCAAGGCTCTTCGGGCCAGCAGAACAAGAAGCGCGGTAATCAACAGCAGCAGCAGCAGCAGCCCCAGCAGCAGGGAGGGAACCATCGCCAGCGTAGTAAACGCGCCAGCAAGAAGTTCAAGAAGCAACATACGCAAGGGCATACACACATTGCCGACGTTGCGGCGCTCCCAGCGCCAACCTCTACGACCATTGCGCATATCTCGCCTTCTGGGCTCGAGCAGCGCATCTCCTCTGCTCCTCCTGCGAAGAAGCGCGTACCAGGACATTATAAGTCCCTTAACAAGGCTCTGGACGTCACCCAGGCCTTAGAAACTCCTGGTACAGTACAGACAGTAAAGATGCTTGAGCAACGTCTTGGGCAGATGGTCGCGGATTCTCCGTGGACCAAGAACCCGAACACCTTCGCAGAGGACTGGGAAATGTCAGATGAGGATGAGGACCTCCCTACAGGCTGCAGTGCGCCCATTAATTCGCCTCCAGATACTCCTAAACTGACCTTGACCCCTTTAGTCTCGCCTGCTGAACAAGAGGCGCGTAAAGACAAGGGCAAGGAGCCCATTCGCACGGTTGAGCCTATCGAAGAATGCCCAGATAGTCCTACTGCGGTTGAAATAACCAAAATGTGGGAAGGCTTTCATAAGAAGGCGGCAGTATGTGCCCCCTCCCCAGATATTTCTCTGGATTGGGGAAGCGAAGCGGACGATGATGACAACGTCTACAATGACTTCGCTGATACAGTCGGACAAGATGACTTTACTCCCTATGAGGACGGGTTAGTAACTTTCCCTCCCCAAATAAGCGAATCTGACCACCCTACAGTGCTACTGGAGATGGCGCCGACTGGCGCTTCTAGAAATAGTAGTTACAGTGCACTTGTAAATAAATTCATAAATAGCGCTAATCTATGCACTCATGGTCTTGATTTCGCTTTATGCTCGAAATGTAAGGGAAAGAAAAGTCAAACAGAGCGAGAACCTACTTGGTTACTTGACTCTGGTGCGTCGGCACACTTTACAAACAATAAACTGGACTTTATAAGTTATACCCCCCTTTCACAAAAGCCTATGGTAAAGACGGCAGCCCATCCTCTTTATATACAAGGCAAAGGCTCAGTCTTACTAAAGCATTCTGTGGAACACAATGGCATTAAAACAGAGCGTATTACACGCATATATCCTGTCTTTCATATACCACAGATGACAACTAAGCTATTGTCAATGGGGGAGTTTCTTCAACAGGGATTGCGCGTTCATGGGGATTTGCAGCATATATCTCTATTCTATAAGGGCAGTACGACGCCCATATTACAAACAAAACCCCTAGCAGATGGTCAGACACTTTACTGGCTTGATGCCGAAGTCACGCAAGTAAAAAATGTACATGAAGCCCATAGTACAATCTATACTGCTGACTACGACATTTGGCATAGACGTCTAGGACACCCTTTGAAGGAAGTACTACGTCGTGCCAAGGATCACACTAAGGGATTCCCTAAGGACCTTAAATATCCTTCTGAGACACCCATATGTCCTGGTTGCGCTCAAGGGAAAATGCCTGCTTCAACGCATAAACCCTCTGAGACGCGTGCTAAGAAGCCTTTTGAAAAGATTCATTCCAATCTTAAGAGCTTCCCAGTTGACTCGTACCACAAATACAAATACTTCATTAGTTTCTTTGACGACTTTTCCTCCTATGTGTGGGTCGTGCTATTACGCACCAAAGCACAGGCCATCAATGCGTTAAGGCAGTTTATTGCCATGGTCAAAAATCAGCATAACGCTACTATTAAACAGTGGATGTCTGACACTGGAGGAGAATACAAGTCTGATGAGTTTACTAAGGTACTGAAAGATATGGGCATTACTATCCTACAAAGTGCACTGCATACTCCCCAACAAAATGGTCGTGCTGAATGCTTCATGCGTACTTGTATGGATAAGGCTCAGGCTATGCGCCTTGAAGCCTGTCTCCCTCAATCCTGGTGGGAATTTGCGGTCCTACATGCAGTACATTGCTATAATAGGACTCCAATAAGTCGCCTTAATTGGCAGACACCCTATATGAGCTTGCATGGTGAAGCACCTAGTCTTTCACACTTATGAGTGTTTGGATGTGGTGCATATGTGCACATACCAGAAGATCGCAGATCGAACAAACTTGACCCCAAAAGCGAACAAATGATCTATATTGGTCATACTGAGGGCATAAAAGCATATAGATTCATGCGGATCAAAAACAACACAGTGTTCACCAGCACTACTGCATTATTTGATGAGACCGTATACCCTAAGTGTGAGACACAAAGGATGCGGGGTACAACCCGCATAAATGAGCCAGTAGAGAATCAACCTCCTATGGAGGATGAACCATCACCTACACAGCCCATTCCAAGTGGTTTTGACGATGATATGCCTACTCATCGTCCCCCTAAACAGAGGCAAAATAGGGAGGATGCGCCAGACCGCGACAGCGGATCTGTGGAACCAGAGGAACCAGAAGCGCAACAGCCTCCGCCTCCTGCGCCAGAACCAGCACTACCACGACGGTCTGCGCGCTTGAGGAAAGTACCTACTCGTCCTGGCAACGTCTATGGGGAAGACAGGCACCCCACAAACATAACTAAAGACGTTGAACGGAGTAGCAAGTGGAAAGAAATGGTTGGAAGACAGCCTGGTCACTCCAGAACTGATAGTACGCCAGGGCAAAGGCAGATTCCAGGAGGATTTCCTGAGACAAACCCTGACCCTCCACCTGCTGAGAGTGAAGCTCCGCCAGAACCCTCAGAGGATGAAGTAGATGATTTATTGTCACGCCTTGCTCAGGAAGGGGGAGTAAAATTCCTAGATCATCTGCTTGCCAAGGCAGTTCCATCTAATGATCTGGAACCACTGGACACTTCCAATATACGGGAGTGGACCTATAAAGATATAATACGCATGCCTGCAGCACAACAAAAGGAATGGAAGACTGCTTGTCGTGAGGAACTAGAGGCACTTCGCAGACGTAATGTCTTTGAGCTTGTGGAACCCCCTAAAGGGAGGAAAATAATAAAAAATAGATGGGTCTTTGATCAAAAGACTGATGGTCGCAAGAAAGCCCGGCTTGTTGCCAAAGGCTTTTCTCAGGTTGAAGGCGTTGACTATGATGAAATATTCTCACCAGTAGTGCGCTTCGAGACTGTCCGGATGATGCTCGCGCTTGCAGCGCTAGAGGATTGGCACATCACTGGACTAGATGTTAAAACTGCCTTCCTATATGGAGAGCTCGATGAAGAGCTATACATGGAACAACCTGAGGGCTTCAAAGCCAAAGGGCATGAAAATAAAGTATTGCGACTAAAACACGCCATTTATGGACTTAAACAAGCTGCTCTAGCATGGTGGAAAGCGCTGGATAAGTCCATGGCTGCGATGGGCTGCAAAAGGCTATTATCTGACTCAGGACTCTTTACCCATAGAGGAAAGAATGGTGCCCTTGTAGTGATCATTGTCTATGTTGATGATGTGATCTTTATGGGATTGGACAAAGCCCTTTTAAATGAACTTAAGAATAGGTTCATGAAGGCTTGGGAATGTCGTGACTTAGGTGATGCAAAGGAATTCTTGCGTATGCGCATTCAGCAGAAACATGGAAAGATCTTTTTAGATCAAACCGCTTACTTAGAAAAGGTGCTGCAACGCTTTGGACTCGCAGATGCGAAAGCAACTGCGACTCCACTTCCTGAAGGGTACCAACCTGTACCTAATAATTCACCAGTCAACCCAAGCGTCAGGAGCAAATACCAGCAAGTTATAGGTTCACTCCTATACATAATGCTTGGGACTCGCCCTGACATCGCCTATGCAGTTGTTAAACTATCACAATTCGCTGCAAACCCCTCAGAGGACCATTTAAACAGAGCACTCTATATCTGTCGCTATTTGCTCGGGACTTCTTCATACTCTTTGGTGTATGATGGAAGATCAAATGGAGGCTTAATTGCCTATGCAGACTCTGACTGGGCTTCAAACCCAGATAATAGGTGATCTACCACAGGTTACATGGTTAAACTGGCTAATGGGATATTCAGTTGGAACTCTAGAGCGCAAAAGACAGTCGCATTATCTTCCACTGAAGCTGAATATATGTCGCTGTCGGATACTAGCAGACAATTAGTTTGGATAAAGTCACTCTTTACTGAGCTTGGCATCAAACTAAGCCCAATACCACTCTGCGGTGATAATCAAGGGTCCATCTTTATGGCCTCAAACCCTGTCCAAGAGAAGCGTATTAAACATATTGATATACGCTATCACTACATAAGAGAAGTAGTGAGGGACAAGAAAATAGAACTATTCTTTATAGATGGTTCAGAGAATCCCGCAGATATGTTTACCAAGAACCTAGGGCGTATTAAGTTCGAAAAATTCAGAAGTCAGTTAGGACTTGAGTTTTACTTGTCCAACTAAGTCACAAGGCAACAAACTTGGCCTTGAGACAAGCCTGAAAATTCCATTAATACTATGGAAGGTATATCGAGCGACGCTTGAAGACATTGTCTTCCGCATACATAGATTCTTCTCAACCAGAGAATCACAACATTTCCGCTCATTATACCAAAAAATCAGCCCAATGAACTGTAATAGTTCAAAAGCTGAAATGGGATGGTGAAGAGAACTCGGTCTCGAAACCGCTCTCATGGTTCCGAGATAGACTCCCTTCTAATCATGGCTAGAATATTAATTCGCCTTACACACTTGCTTAGAGCGCTTAGTAGCTGCACTTAGCAAGGGGGAGTGTTGAGCCGTAATACTTACTATAAGGCTCATTACGTAGGAATGACAGTACGATTAGTTATGCTATACACGTAATTCGGAGTATTTAGTCATACGGTATACGTACAGAATCCCCTTAAGGGATTATTCCGAGTCCACCGGTGATGTAACGCCACCACTGGCGTTAGTCCGACTTGGACACGAAAGGGCGTTCACGACTTAGCAGAATATCCTTTCAAGGTCACGTGATCCAATCACGAGATACACGGCGCTTGTGGGCACGTGATCTGAACGTACACTAGGGCAAGTCGTGCCACTAGGTAATCCGATGCTCAAGGAAAGACGACTTGCTCGGAGAGAGACAAGCGAGACACGCGTGAGAAGACGAGTAAAGGTGGTGAATTGAAGAAGACCAAGATGGCGTATCTTGGTCTTCCTGGGCCACTATTTATACACATACGAGGTGGCTTTAAAGCTCCTCTCCAACCCGTACGGCGAATGGCTAAAGTAGCTCGAACCCTACTACAGCTATCCTAGTAATGAGTCATGCCTTATAGGCATGTGATTCTACCGTCCTTTCTGACTAACGCGACTGTCCATGACACATTACTACTTACTAACGAGGTCATCACCGTAAGTAAGAGTCCGTTCCGCGAGCATCGTGACAGGTGATTAGACATTAGGCGACACTGAAAACACGATATTGTGGACGCCTCTACTCATCACTTTTCCCCAAACAGACATGGGTGGACCATAGAGTATATAAATCCTACTATAGGAGCGAGTACCTATACACATCTCTCTCCACCCCACTCTGAGCTTCCTCTGCTTCACTCTAAGCCTCGTCTAAGCTCTCTATTCAGGTAAGGGTCTACCTGTACACTGCGTGCATTGCTGCGCAACAAGGAGCACAGATCTCCTGAAAGGATAATTGATGTCCTAGCAAAAAACCAATAATTGGAGAACGAGAACTTGAACGGAGAACGGGGATAAGGTGCAACCAAAGTGCAAGTTATTGCGTGCGCCGAGCGCTAATCTCTCTGGCGCTGTCTTATCCAAGGTCACGGTCTTATCACTTCTCTTGGGGGAGAAGGCAGCGCCCAGCTGGTGATGCCTTCGTTCGTTGTTGCGTACCACGAATAGTAGCTTGATCGTGGAAGTCCCATCCACGTCGAATCTGCAGATACGAGTAACAGTAGTGTGAGCCCTACGAACTAGTATGTTAACTTGGACACCGTCACGGTGGTGAACTTCAAGTTGGTGGTGAATATGACAAATTTTGTGAGTAAGGTAAGGGCCATCAGGAACCCACATCCCTCTCTACGACTTGTTTCCGTTTTTCTCGTTCAAATAAAAATATTTTTCAAAAATAAAACAGGAGAAAGAAAGATGACCTTGTTTCCTTTAGGTCTCATGTACTACATTTTACTTTTGTGTGAGTGAGGGAGGAGAACTTGAAAGCAGAAACAAGTCATAGAGGGGGGGTGCGGGTTCCTGATGACCCCTACCTTGCTGTAAGTAACGGTCAAGGCCCAGGAGCCATAATCAACGTCAATCGTCTGGCACAAATATAGCCTTTCTTTCTTTGTATGGACATCCACGAGTCAGTGCTCTATGTGTTTACTGGGTGGTGAGTTGGACCCTGAACCAAGCCCTGGACGATCCCTTTTCTTTGCTTCAATCTGCTTTGAAGCATGGCGCAGACGTGGGTACGTGGGTACGGGGGATCCAAGGAAGTACCAAGAGCCTTGCCGCGATCGAGAGGGAAGAAGACAGCGTGTCTCGGACGTCCATTCTCCAGCATATCAGGGACGTCAACTTGAAAGTGTGTGTGGGCCCACCACTCTGCTGCTGACTTAGCTGCCACATAACTGGGAGAGCATAAAGACAATATAGTCAAAAAGGATGTATCCGAGCTTGTTCTAGCTGCCTCTCAAGCTCAAGTCTGCGTACTACTACTCAGAGCCCCCGAGCCGGGCCGAGTAATCACTGTCATACTGATAACGGTGAATGAAGGGGGTGCAGTGGTACGTTGGTGATAGGTAGACCTTTGACCAAGGCCGCGTTGAAAACGCAAAGAGCGAGGTGTGTCAAATGTAACAGATGGGATTAGATAATAAAGGCGCCACAAGGCATGAAATTTGCATGAAAATGCATGAGAGGAAAAGAGGTCGAAAAGAGGTCGAGACTAGTCAAAATGACCTTCGGGGTGACGTAATGAGCGTTCGGTCAACGTTCAACGTTCCGTTCCGACCTAGAGAGACTCTCCCCACACAACCAAATCCAGCCGGATTGTGAAGGTCAGCCTCGTCGTGAAGTGATAATGCGATGCTCGAAAAAGCCATGACTACGCCACACGTGCACTTAGGCTGATTGAGAAATGGTCGAAAAATTGTCCGGCCCACCGCTCCCGCCATGTGTGGGCAGTGTGGATGAGGCGACGCTGACGTCGTAGGCGTCGACGCAGGCGTCAGCAGCCTTTTCTATGAATTTGAAGACGCGGAAAGAAGATAATCTTTGCATCACTATGTCAGAGGTGTCACATATCGCTGTGTCATTCGACGTGCTGTAAGGAGACGAACTTCCATGATAAAGGAAGGAACGCACAATTGCTAACTTCGACGAACCGGGTGAACCGTACTCGGAATCCTACGCACGCATAACCCACCTCGATAAGGAGGAAGAGCCCTAAAGGTGCAACGACGATGAGAAGGGGTCCCGGGGTAGACAGCGAACGTTCGCTTTACCAAGAACGAAGACGATGCCGAAGATGGCTTTGTGATCCATGCGGGAGGACTTGAGACTCGGGGCCTCAGAGAACGCAGGAAGGTCTCGCGGAGTGATTGAGGTTGCCGGCGCAAGGAAGGAGGAAAGTGCGACCAGGTTCGACGATCGAAGTTGAATGACGTTGCGCGGGGTGGGTAGCCTCAATAATGTATGGGGAAAAGTGGCGGAAGGTGGTGTTGGTCGATGGGAAGGTGAGCTGAAGGTCGAGTCATTTCCTCGACTTAAATGGTGGAAATTCACCCAACTGATGCACACGGCCATGACCTGGCATTCTCTCGCATGGATAGACATCACGGGAACGGAGCGACCAATGGGAGATGTCTACGGACCTAGATTGATAACACCGCGGCAGAGGAAGAGACGGAAGTGCGGCTCCTGGAAGAACGACGCGAGAATAGCGACACGGTGATTGACCATCGAATTCAGAGGGAAGAGGTGGACCTCGTAGGCGATGGCTTAATAGATTTCCAATGCGTCTTCTAAACAATGTCCATCACAATCACAGTCCATCTTCTTCACGAGATCTTGCAAGAGCGTCCATCATCCTCGATATGGACTGGGACTCGATTTGGTCGCAGAAAGATGTTGTCCAATCCTTTCACCGGACGGGTGTATGAGTCTTATCGTCGAGCGTTGGTCCTGAAAGAGTCGTCCTAGCTACAGTCGGCGACAGGTCGGCAAACGCTCTGCAGATGTCTCCATTTGACAGGTCGGAATCTGTATACAATGCTTGGACTCAGAAAGTGACTAGACTGACAAGTGCCTTTACGTTGTGCGAATACATACCCAATGGGCAAGGGAGGACCGAGAACCGCGGCCATCGATCGCAAACTCAACCTTTTCTCATCTACGTCGATAAGGTCGGGGCTTAAAAAGTGTAGATTCACGCATTTCCAGTGGCAAAGGATCCTGGGACAGTATACTGATGTGTCGTCGACGTTCCCAGGACACATGTGGCCAGACTCGGACTCGATTTTGACAGAGAAGTCCGTCATCAGATGAAGGTGTCCGAATATCTCGATCTGTTTCACTATCAAGGTCCATCCTAAGACTGGAGTAAAGGAGTGAGTATGGAAACCGAGAAAACCGCGAAGGTCACTTGCTCACTTGGAATGCACAGCCTTTGAATCTGTGAAGAGCACTGATTTGACTTATGGATGAAAATGAATGCGAATTCTCGCTCTTCGCGAATATACAGAAGATTCTGTGCCGACGCAGAAAGTGCAGACCGTACCGAGGTAGCAAAGGTGTTCAAGTTAGCCTGAGACCTATGCTGACATAATTCAAAGCACTCACTGAGCGCTGATCTCCTCTCCGACTCCATCTTATCGCTTCTCCAAGGCAGCGCCCAGCTGGTGATACTTCCTTCATTGCTACGTAGCATGAATCACTTGCCTTGATTTCTATTGTTGGAGAGGTGGTTCTGCCCGCGTCGAATCTGCAGATACTAGTAACATGCAAGGCGTGAGTTCGAGTCCTATGAGGGCCCGGCCCAAACTAGCACCGGGGCGATAGTATTGAATGACGAAGGTGTTACCATCTCGACTCGTGGAGTTTATGCCCGCGACGTTCGTCCACCTCCGGAGCTTCGTATGTCCAGGTCACGAACTGCTCATGGGACATCGCCGACTTAATCGTCGAAGTCAACCGAGGCTTCTCCGCAGCGTGATCCACCGGTACACGCCACAACGTAACACAGCTACTGTGGTTCCCTGGATTGCGCCCGTCGTACTGAAGCCTGTTGGGTCATTTCTCCACCGCGCTATTGTCATTATTTGTCACTGAGTTATCGTTGCTGTGCTTGGGAGTCCTAGGCGCGACAGGGGCAGATTGGAAGATGTCTGGAGGTAAAAACACTGGCACCACATATTGCAGGACATACGTGTCGCCTTGGACCCATACGGCGCGCGGCGAAGCGGCTTGCATCCTTCTGGCGTCTTCTATTCCTTCCTAAGTATATCTTAACCGGGTCCAAAGACGGGCTGCAGTTGGTCAGATAGGTACAGAGTTCCCATTTTGTATTAAATCCTTACCTTGAGCATTAAATGTCACATTACAGTTGATCTGATGACGGCAATCTACGTATTCTGACCGACTTACTTGACGCACGCCGTTAATCACGCCGTCTTTTCAAACCGGCCAGCCCTCACTCCAATAGCACAGGTAAGGAAAACACAATAATTGTGCTAAGCGCCGCGATGGAAGGCCTCGGACGGATCCTGCGTTCTCGGTGCACCTTCACGTTCTGGCGCCGAGATAGTCCTGCCAGTGGTCGTCGGTTGTCCGCATGGTATCACAGTGGATACGTCCCATCTACGCAAAGCCACAGAACCGATCACCGCTGGATTCGTTCTTTCATCGCGGGTGGCGCTGAGAACCCCTACTTGTATGTCTCACGACGCCGCTGCGCCAAAATTGCAAGCACAGGACACGGTCCGAAGTTGGCGTGCTGGCGTTAGGACAACTCCGGCGACCGTCGCTTGTAAGGTGGATCGCGGGCCTCGGTAGTTAGGCTCTCGGAGCACTCGGGCATGAACAGATACGGCCTTGGGTCAAAAGGTTCGCCGCCACCGTCATGAGGCCCCTACCATTCACATAGACAGCGCTTGTCGTCTTTTCAAGTTGTTTTGGACGCATTGTCCGTTATGCATTGTCCATACGTGCATTGATCGTAACAGAAAAGCGATCAGATATGATGTGTCTATAACGGTGTTTGGGCTACAGTCAGACCCGCCAAGCGAAATGAGAAGACTGGGTTTGCGAAGATCTTTGTTCGCCAACCTACAGTCGAGCGGTGATGGTGAGTGAAACAACGTAATAAACACAGGGAACATTTAGGCTTAAAACCATATTGCGACTGGAACACATTATTATTTGAGTGAGGGCACGATACGGCCCAATCTAAATTAGGGGAGATCAATCCAGTGGTTCGCTCGTAGAGTCGAGCATCCCATTGGGTTATCGAAGTACTATTATAAGGAAGCGAACACCCGGCAAGTTGTCGGTGCAAGAGCGAGCAGATATCTGATAACTAGAGAGAGGATATTAGTACGAATGCGCACAGAACTATCCCTAGGGTATTCAGGGAGCGCAAGGACAAGGGAAGAGCGAGCGACTGAAGGAAGGCGAGTGCCCGATTTGCAAGTTTTATCCTTCGAGTGGGCCTTGGCCTCGAGAGTCACACAGGTCTAACAATGGGATGGGAGGGAAGCAACGGTAGTGAGTACTCTTTCAGCAGGTAGCGTTTGAATACAAACAGAGCCAGGGTAGAAGGTGTAAAGTAGGGAAACAGTGAGGTAAAGAGGGAAGAAATGGATAGTCTAGAAAGGACGATACGAGACACAGGGCAGAGACGAGACGAAATGGAACATGGCAACAAGGCATCGAGGTACAAGCGGCTGAGACGCAAGACAAAAGGTGCCGAAGCAATCGCGCCATTCAAGACAAGAAGGATATAGGCGAATGCAGGAGAAGGGGAGGATGCGGGCCCGCGTGGCCTGTCTTCGAGTGTCCTAGGAACCGTGGTCGTGGCAAATATCAGAGAAAAGGGATGCCCCCGCGAAAGATGAAGAAAGAAAGGAAGGACAGCAAGAGGTAGACTTCGGAGGGGAGAGAGAATAGAATGCGAACAAGGCAACGATACAAGAACAAGGTGAATGCGGGAAAGTAATGGTAGGCGAGCCGCACGGTTAAAAGAGAGGATCCGAGAATCCCGATAGTGTCTAGGCCTCGCAGCAGACTCCTTCCCATCCTTACCCACTGGCGCATAGAAGACACCCATGCCCACGCCCTTCTTCCTGTTATATCCCAACTTTGCGTCTTGATTCTCTGGGTACTAACCAGCGGCATTATAGGGCTGAGGATATCTGACTGAGCGTGCGCGACTATCGAAGAACCGCCTGGATCAATAAAGTCTTTGATGTTAAGGGGGCGAAGTTGAACGCCCTACGCAGAACATGTTGCTGAATAGATCTAATGTAAGGGAACACGTACGCACCTCGCCTTGGCTGCGAGCAAGAAGGTCGGCGCCAACGTTCCCCTGGCGCACAAGCTCGCGGATGGGCGACGTCGCAGCATTTCGACACAACTCTTTCATGTCCGAGCCGGACATTCCCCTCGAATGCTCGACTAGGACCCGCATAGGAAATCTTGGAGCAAGCGGCACATCCCTGAGCAGCTACAAAAAAGTATTAGTGCATCAAGGACAAGCCAAGCCAGAGGATGGCACGGAACCGAGCTTGAGATTGACGAGGCAACTTACCAATGTCAAGATCCTCTCTCGCTGCGCAGCGTCAGGTAAGGTAAGGAGGAATTGTTTTGGCATTCGTCTAAGGAAAGCCGGATCAATGTCTTCAATTCTGTCGTCGCGCCCAGGATTGTTATCCTATCTGAGCCCGAGAGGAGGCCGTCCCATAAGCTGCGATGACATCAGATGTCTGAAAAAACAAAAGAAACCGACACACGTCATGAACTCAGCTTTCATCATTGCAGTGACCTCGTGGTCGTGCTCGCTCCGCTCACGGAGAAGCGAATCGATCTCATCTATGAAAATGATACTGGGCTGCATCTTTCGTGCTAGGCTGAATAATCCAGCAACTAATTTGTTCGATTCTCCGAACCACTTGTTCGTTAACGCCGATGGTGTAATGTGAATGAACGTTGCGCCAGACTCCTTCGCCAGGGCTTTTGCGAGCATCGTTTTTCCGCAGCCTGGTGGCCCATGAAGCAGGATTCCTTTGGGTGCCGTCAAGAGAGCGGATGATGAACGAAACAGACCGCGGTGCAGAAGGGAGATGATGACGGATTCTCGCAATGAAGATATGATGTCTTCCAGGCCACCAATATCTATAGCACGGGCTTAAAAGCCAAGGAGAAAGAAACATCGGCACGGAGCATACCTGCGAGCCGGACATCGATATCATCAGGGTGAATAATCCTGGATGCAATTCGCTCTATAAAGATCTGTAAATCTTGCAGGCCGGATCGAGATGACATGAACTCACTTTCGTATTCATTCAATCCCAGCCCTCCGTGTCCAAGTTTCTTCAATGTTCCCATCGCTATTTCTTCTTTCAACCCTTCTGGCCTATACGAGTTGCGTAGCCACTGAAACTCCCATTGAACTTGTAAATAGCAACGAATGAGAGAGCAAAACTGACCGTGACTGACTGTGGGACGTTTACTAGTAGGATTTCCGTATAATTCATTTGCATTGGCGGAGACGCACCTGATAAGCTAGGGACGTTACTATTACCCCTACATGGCGAACAAAAAGGGTCAACGATCCACAACGACCCGGACTCTGGATCAACTCGCCGTCAATGATGTAACGGTAATATGAGGCGACCATCCATTTACGACGGTCTGGATGATGTAGCTGCACGACGAGCAGTTGAAAAAGACTGCCCACTCTGTTGAGAACGAGTTGGAGTTGTGCGTTGAAATGAAGTTTGAATTAGATCAAAAAAAAAAAAAAAGTTTGAACCTTGGCTTGAACAGCCGTATGACGGTACGCGATGGCCGAAAGTGGTGGTAATTGTTGGGGAGACGACGCGCGCGCTTGCGCAAAGCCGCCAGAGCATCGCCATACTACATATCTATGATATAACTTACGACTGTATACAGTTCCATACCGTAATATGGGTCGGGTTGTCTCTGAGTGGTCCCGCAAGAGGCGGGCTTTAAAGCTTTGAAGTTTGAACGCTGCTTACAACTTGGTTGCAGCAGTGTTTTTGCACTCTTCTCTTCCCCAAACGGCTGTGTGTACTTGCATCGTCACTTCCCTCCCCCTTTTTTTCAACGATGCGATGTCAACTGTTGTGCAACTAAAAAAAAAAGAGTTACACGCCACTGCGGTAATGAATTTCGCCACAGCTGAGTTATAACTGAGTTTGGGCTTCACTCACTCACGTGAGCTGTTCTGTCCGCGGCTACGACGAGCCTGTCATTGCGTCCCCCCACCCCTTTTTTGAGCTGTGAAGCTGTGAAGGCTTCCAGTGATTTATTCTAAGTCCCAGAGCAATCGGTTCACGATGGCGGTGCCAACATGAAAGTCCGCTGTCTGTCCGAGCACATAATCCTGATCATACACTTTTCTCAACCCTGCATCCCTTGCCTGCATCGCTATCGCTCACCTTTGCATGATGACGAAGTTGGGGATTCGCCCTCAATTCTGCAGCTTGAGTCATCCCGAGACACCCCCCGTAAGCTATATTTCCGTAACGGAGTTGAACAAGAATACCCTTCCTGGTGTTCATCCTTGATCGCCCCCTCGATGTTTACCCCCCGGTTACAGTTTACAGAAGAGCGCGCAGTGTGCTTTCTTTCTCCGTCTTAACGTCGTTTTTGGCTCTTCTTCAGGTCCCTTTTCCTCACTCTTTGCGGCCTCGCTCTCTAACGTCGACGATGCTCAATCTGAGGTATTCTTGCGTCCCTAGTTTCACCCTCCCCTCTCATGCTCTTTAAGCCTTTTCCTGCAAATCACGTCGATGCACGTCGCTTGGAGAGATCGGGTTCTAAATGTAAATATTGCCACACTCTGCACTGGCTCACCGAAAGATGCGTAAGATCTCCTGTTAAAATTGGTTCTTACTATCATGGAAAATCCGGGCATCTCGACTTTGATGACCAAGGACCCCCGACATACAAAAGTCCAAGGGGTCATTCTTCATCAGATCGGACTGTCGCAACGGCGCAGAGTTAGGGCGGTCTGGCACACCAGAAGCGTTAGAAACGACTGGGGAGCCAGGTGCGCATAAGGCGACTTGAGTATATCGTAAAGAGCTCGTATATACATGTGAAATCATGAGGACGGGCATCCGCCCTCCCCTGGAAACGAACTAAGTAGAAACAGGGGATTGTCCCTGATCAATATGTCCAAGTACCAAGGTGATAGACGATCATGATGCGAGACCACACCCGCGTCTCACCTCTTCTCATGCCCGACGCCGAGGCAACTCGCGCGTGGACGCTCGACAATTCAACACGGACCCTTTTACCAGTCGACTTTCCCGCTCCTTTTTACAGCCAGCTTTGCATCTACGATTCTTTAGGACGAACGACTTTTTTTCCAAAGGATTTTTGCGGATCCTGACATGCCCTCCTAACTGCGTCGGCTTCAATTTCCCGCCTCGGAGACATTTACGATGATGGTTGACAAGGCACAGGGCTGACATGCAATAGAGAGTCGCGATTAGCTTGCGTCATCCAGATACACCCTTAAGTAAAAAGATTCACTATGTTCACGGACGAGTATTGAAGAACAAATCAGTAATACATAGCATAGTAGGGTTCTGTGCACGGATATGGAACTCAAAAAAACGTATCCATTGTGCGTTGTCAATCCAATGGTTCTGCAGTGTCGAAAGCATCCAAGTGGGCGTGCACGGCTATCAAAGTACCATCTGGATTAACAAAGTCTTCGATCGTGAGGGGACGAAGTTCAAGGCCCTGCAGAACATGTTGCTGAGCAAATCAACTAAAAGGAAACGCATACGTACCTCGTCTTGGCGAGCGAGAAGAGTAAAGTCACCGTTAGCCTGGCGCACATATTCGTGGACGGGCAACATCGCGGCACTTCGACACAAGTCTTTCAAGTACCTGCCCGACTTTCCCCTCAAACACTCGGCTAGGACTCGGATAGGAAAATTTGGAGCACGTGGCACATCCCTGAGCAGCTGAAAAGGGTGTTGGTTCACCGAGGACAGACAAGCCAGCCAGGGGATGCCATGGAATCGAGCTTGACATTAACGAGCCAACTTACCAACGCCAGGATCCTCTCTCGCTGCGCAGCGTTAGGCAAGGGAATGGGAAATTTGTTCGTCATTCGTCCAAGGAAAGCAGGGTCAATGGCCCGGATTCTGTTCGTCGTCCCTAGGATTAATATCCTATCAGAGCCTGAGAGGAGACCGTCCCATAAGCTGCAAAGACATCACATACCAGCGTCACCGCACAAAAGGAGCCGACGCACGTCATGAATTCTGCTTTCATCATTGCAGTGACCTCGTGGTCGTCCTCGCTCCGCTTACGGAGAATCGATTCGATTTCGTCTATGAAGATAATACTCGGCTGCATCTTCCGTGCTAGGCCGAATAACCCAGCAACTAATTTGTTCGATTCGCCAATCGACTTATCCAATAACATCGATAATGCAATGTTGATGAACGTCGCGCCGGACTCCTTTGCGAGGGCTTTTGCAAGCATCGTTTTACCACATCCTGGTGGCCCATAAAGCAGGACGCCCTTGGGTGCCGTAGAGAGAGCAGACGATGAACGATAACGACGGGGATGCAGAAAGGGGATGATAACAAAATTTCGTAACCAAGATATGATTTCTTCCAGGCCGCCAATATCTATCGTATAGGCTCAAAGCCAAGAAGCAAGGAACATTCGCACGAAGCATACCTGTGAGCTGGACATCGATATCATCAGGGTGAATGACCCCGGGTGCAATTCGCTCTATAAAGATCTGTAAATCTCGCAGACTGGGCCGGGATAACGTGACCTCACGTTCATATCTATTCAATGTCAGCGTGTCGTGTCCAAGCCTCTTCAATGTTTCCGTCGTTGCCATCCTGGACTCCTTTGACCCCTCCGGCCCACCCGACTTGGATTGCAGCTAGAGCGCGCATTAAACTCGAACATAGTGAGGAATGGGGGAGCAAAACTGACTATTATTGGCCATGCCGCAGCCTGTGGGACTAGTGGTAGACCTCCTAGTCCACTTCATTTGCATTGTCGAACACTCACCTGAGCTAGGACTAGCGCCGCTACATAGCAAGCAGAAAGTGTCAACAACCCACAATGACTCAGACTCTGTGTCAACTCACCTTCAATGGCGTAATGGGGGGGGATGGACATGGGCATCTTTGTACGACAGTCTGGATGATGTACCTGCACGACGAGTAGCTGCAAAAGATTGGGCACTCTGTTGAGAATGAGCTGAAGTTGCACACTAGACTGAGCAGCCGGGTGATGGTCAATTGTAACCCTAAGCCCAGAGCAGCCGGCTCTTTAAAAGACGAAGCATGCGCCGCAGGCGCAAAGACCAACGCGGCCGGAGCATTGCCGTATGGCACATTCGAGTATTATAGTAATCCTGCGATATACAGTAAAGCTGGGTTTAAAATACTATTGCGTTGGTGTTCCCGATTTTGACCGGTACGGTAAGTCACGTCCAAAAACGGTAGGACGTCTGACTCGGAACTCCTGCAAACACTTCAAGTTGGTATATATGCGCCTGTCATACTGCCTCGCTCGTCTCTAGACATTCCGGCTTCAGCAACTCCAAGACCCAGGCGCACTTCAGACACTTTGTGGGTGACCTTTTATCGTCAATACTTAGTCGATACCCAAGCAAGTACCCAAGTCAATAGTAGTACCACTGTACCACCTTCAAGTTAGGCGAGTCTCTGGTACAGCTCTTGCAGAGGGTGATCGCGGTTCTTTCGTCGGGCCTTTGTCAAGTTAGTCCCTTCATGGAGCTGTCCCCTACATCATTCAGCTTTGTCTTGGGCAAGGTCTTCAAGTTGGGCCCAAGGTTGGGCCTTGAAAAAACTCATCGGAACCTGTTACGTGACGTAAGCAAATTTTATCGCCATCGGCGCTTACATTCCATTGGCACCTTCTGAGAGGGTCAATGACCAGGTCTTTGTCCTCGTTCTTCCATCTCTTCATAAATTTACCCACATCAGAGTAGACGACAGATCCGATGTAGTGCGCGATATCTTTCTTTTGTCCATGTTAGATCGAGCCTGGAACAACCCGAGGCCAGACCATACAATTAGATAATCGCTAAGTTACTCCAGACACTCATATATGAGCTGCCAGTTACACTTAATCCTAACAGTTCACCTTCGGAAGGGTAATCGCGTGAGACGCAAGAAACTCGAGGGAATCTCCGATATCGATCTCCTAGCGACTAGTAACACATATATGAAGATTAGGGAGCCGATGCATATTACAATCTTATGTTCCGTGTCACAGCAGATAATTATTCGGTTAGACAAGGAGAGACTTGGAACACAGCATGATGATGACAGGGCTTGAGTCGGATGGTCGAATGGGAGAGTGATGGGAGAGCTTTATAGCTATGTAGGACGAGTGTTTGACCTCGCCTAGCCTGGCAGTGTTGGCGTACATACATACACAAAGACATGTGCGTGTCGAAATCAGAATGTACACATTACTGCGCTAGGCATCATGGTCACACATTTGACTTGATCGTGCCAAGGACTGTTCGTTCTTATTCTTGGTTCATTCAAGTTCACGGACATGGAACTTAGAGTTTAGATCCTAATCGAAAGTCTATATCACTCGGAAGTGTGAATCCTGTACAGTATCCCCTGAAGGGCAATTTATTTATGCAAGATAATATGCTGAGGTGCCAGTGTTGTAAAAAAAGAGTATCTGTTATACCATGACGCGCCATCCATTACTTTCTCCACTCTCACGCCTGGGCACGCCCAGCCCTTGCGTCGGCTCTACGGTCTCGTGCTTCTCGGGTATCCTTGATCCACTGCTCAACATCGTCCACTGCCTGGAAGGGGCGTACTTTATACGACATCAAGTACCCTTGCAGACTGGCCATCGAGAATTCGCGCTCGGGTATCTGCGACGCGAATCGTTCCGCGAGGTGCTCGACCCGCTTCCTCGATAATTTTGGCGCGCTCGTCGAGTGAGAGGCACCGCTGTAGTTGGGCGGCGCGGTTGGTGCGGGACTGGGACCCTCCTTCGTTGGCGTGACATACCCGGAGTCGCTAGTAGCCACCGCATCACCTTCGCCCTCGTCCGTCGAGGCGCCTTCGACCTCGGGGGTGCCCGGGAGGTAGAAGCGCTTGTACAACTCACTGGCTTGGTAACGGCTAGCAAGACGGAACTCGACGTGGAGGTCCATGCGGCCCGGACGCGTGAGTGCGGGATCGAGTGTGTGGTATCGATTGGTAGTTGCAAACAGTATGCGGCCTTCCTGCGCTGAGATGCCGTCAAGCGCATTGAGTAGCCCCGAGAGAGTGATTTTGCATCCAGAATCGACGCCGCTAGTTCGTGCCCCATCCCGCTTGTCATTGGGGGAATCCTCAGGGTTATCATCGTCGCCCTGTCGTGATGGATCGCGGTTCCGGGGATCCTCGAGGTCTGTACCGGATATATCACGAGTAATTCCATGCGTGAACGCCGCATCAATATCCTCCATGATCGCGACACATTGCTCCGGAAGTGAACAAATCAGCGAGTTCAGGCTGGCATCATCAAGGCCAGTTTTGGAGAGGGAAAGTATGTATATATCAAGGCCGAGCTCCCCAGCAAGACTGTGAATGATAGAAGTCTTGCCAGATCCGGGAGCCCCATACAAGAGGTAACCACGCCGGAAAGGGATGCCTAAATGTATGAGTTAGATACCATAAAGCCGAAAACAAGACAAGCGACGTACCCCGATCAGCATACCATTTCTTGCTTTTCATAAAGTCGCGTGCGTCGTCGAGAAGCAGCTCCTTGGTACCTTTGTCCAGCACGATCGAATTCAAAGAACGCTTGGGCCGCGAAGCGACATGAGCCCAATCATCGCCGTACCTGGTATAAATAACATCAACAAACGATTCTTTTTGGAGATTACCGGACCAACTTTTCACTGGCGTAATATCGATCTTGTCGCTTCTTGCGGACATCCATTTCTCCCTCGCTTCAAGGATCATGGTGTCAAGGACAGAGCGGTCACGAGAGAAGATGCTGTGAGAGTAGTTTCAGAGAAGAGGCTGCTGAATAAAAGCCAAAGATACGGACGTGATGGTCAGGGTCGACTTGTCCGAGTACCAACGACTTTCTTCTTTGACCCGAGAGACTGTGACATATCTACCCTTATACCACATCCGATAACTTGCGTTATAAGAGGGCAGATATCGGACAGATCGTTTTCTCCGTTGTTGCAAGTGTTCGTCATCGTCCTCGTAGAGCGTTAGGGCATCTCCGCCCAGAGCAAGGTCCCCGGTGCTGACCGAGAAATCTCGGAATTGGCGCCACTGAGGAAGAGAAGAAAGCCAGAACATCATCCAGCCTGAACCCTCAATCAGTCGGATAAATAAGCCGTGAGGAAAAGGCTGCTTACTGAATGCCACGTCTTCACTTTCGAAGGTCGCCGTGATGAAGAACCGGTCCACGAGATTCGAGTAAGAAGCCGAATAGAGACGACGAAGGGTCTCCAAAGCACCACCGAGGACAATGAGCTTCAAGTAGTCGCGAAGGGCGGATATGGAGTATATGAACCCCATCAGTGACGAGAAGTCGGTCGGCATACGCAAAGGTGCATCCGACGCCGTTGCATTTTGCGTTGCGTTTGTGAATGTGCTCTCTTGCGTGGTCTCGACGCTGTTGTTTAGTAGCGTAAGAAGAGGTTGAACGATATTTGTGAGCTGAACAAGTGAGGACATGGCGTCCGGATGAAAGAAACGGGATTCTCAATCACACATTTTATACCCGCAAGCCAACAAGCTGGACGCGATGCCCCAAGCGTTGCCATGAGGGACCGGAGAGAACGAGACCCGGATGACTAAGTGAGTGACTCGCTCACTGATCCGAGTCAACGTGCACGTGGTTACGGGAGTCAACGTCCGGCACCGAGAACAGCCTAGTGGCGGTACAAGTGGCAGTACTGTGTAACCTATTCAGAGCAGGGGCCTGCAAGGCCTGTGCGTGATCTTATTTCCATGTAAGTTGTCCTGCAGCCTCCCCACGCAAATGGCCGACTCAGAATTTAAGATGCACTTAGCTGTAACTAGTTTACGGTTAGTGTCTCGATAACGCGTTTTTTTACGTTTTTTACGGTGTCTTTACGCAGAATATAAAAAATCGCGGTATTATAGGCTGACATGTGACACCTTGCTGATCTGACCAATGCCGGGACTTTCCAATCCCAGTAGCACGCATAAGAAAAACACAATGAATGTAGTAAGTGCAGCCTCAGACAGATCCCGCCTTCTCTGCGCACCTTCACGTTCTGGTGCCTAAATGTCGTCCTACCAGTACAATAGTCGTTGGTGTCTGCATGGTATCGCAGGGGATACGCGCCATTATGCAGAGCCACACAAGGGCATCTGTAAAATCGGAGACTGCCAGGGACCGATCTGGACCGCTTTGACAGGCTCCAATTTTACAGATGTAACCAATCACCGCAGGATTCCTTCTTTCGTCGCGGGTGGTGCTGAGAACCCCTGCTTGTACATCTCACGACGCCGCCGCGCTGAAATTACGAGTACGGGATATGGCCCGAAATTGGCGTGCTGGCACTGAAGAGTTTACTTGTAAGGCGGCTATGGGGGCTCGGCAGTTAGGTTCTCGAAGGACTTGAGTATGAACCGATACACTCTTGAAGCTGTCACTGGCATGAGACCCCCACCATTTACATACACGGCGCTTATCGTCTTTTGTTTTGACATATCATATTGTCCGTTGTGCATTTGCCATACTGTACATGCATTGACCGTAATGGAAGGGCGGTCAGATATACTGGATCTAGATCCTTGAATATGACGGCGTTTCGGACCACGCCAAAATGGCAGTCAGAGCCGCAGAACAGAATACCAATTTTGCGAAGATCCTTGTTTGCACCAACCTGCAGTCGAGCGGTGATGGTAGGTGAAGGGATATAATAGGGTGCAGGGAATGCGTAGGCTCCGCACCGTACTGCGACTAGTACATATTAATTATTTGAGTGGGGGTACGATACAGTCCAATCTAAATTGGGTGAGGGGGTCAATCCAGTGGTTCTACAGGATCGAAAGCATCCAACTGGGCGTGCACGACTATCGAAGTGCCATCTGGACCAACGAAGTCTTCGATCGTAAGGGGACGAAGATCAAGGCCCTGCGAAGTAATGTGTTGCTAAATAGATCAACTGAAAGGGAGACGCGTACGTACCTCGTCTTGGCTGCGAGCAAGAAGGGCGACGTCACCTTTGGCCTGACGCACAAGTTCGCGGACAGGCAACATGGCAGCATTTCGACACAACTCTTTCAAGTCCGAGCCCGACTTTCCCCTCGAATATTCTGCAAGGGCCCGTATAGGAAAATTTGGGGAAAGCTGCACGTCCTTGAGCATCTGAGAAGAATATTAGTTCATCAAGGACAAGCCTTGACATTAACGAGCCAACTTACCAACGTCAGGATCTTCTCTCGCTGCGCAGCGTCAGGTAAGGAAAGGGGGAATTGTTTCGGCATTCGTCTGAGGAAAGCCGGGTCAATGTCCCGAATTCTATTCGTCGCGCCCAAGATTAATATCCTATCTGAACCCGAGAGGAGACCGTCCCATAAGCTGCAGAGACATCAGATACTCGCGTCACAGCATAAAAGAAGAAAATGCACCTCATGAACTCCGCTTTCATCATTGCAGTGACCTCATGGTCACCCTTGCTTCGCTCGCGGAGAAACGAATCGATCTCATCTATGAAGATGATACTCGGCTGAGTCTTCCGGGCTAGGCTGAACAGCCCGGCCACTAATTTGCTCGACTCCCCGAACCACTTGTTCGTTAACACCGATGGTGCGATGTTGATGAACGTCGCGCCGGACTCCTTCGCGAGGGCTTTCGCGAGCATCGTTTTACCACAACCTGGAGGCCCATAAAGTAGGACGCCTTTGGGTGCCGTCAAGAGAGCGGATGATGAACGAAAGAGACCCGGATACAGAAGGGGAATGATGACGGATTCTTGCAACGAAGATATGATGTCTTCCAGACCGCCAACATCTATCGTACGGGATTAGAGCAAGAATGAGTATTCGCACAGAGCATACCTGTGAATTGAACCTCGATATCATCTGGGTGGATTACCTCGGATGCGATTCGTTCTATAAAGATATGTAAAACTTGCAGGCCGGCCCGAGATAATGAAAACTCACTTTCGTGTTCATTCAATTTCAGTTTTTCGTGTCCAAGTTTCTTCAATGCTTCCATCGGTTTTGCCCCAACCTCCTTCGATCCTTCAGTTCCATACGAGTTGAGTATCCACTGTAAATTCCTTCAAAATCAAAAATAGCGACGAATGAGAGGGCGACACCGACCTGGACTGTGTACCATGCCGCAGCCTGTGGGGCTGTGAGTAAATGCTTCATCCGCATGGGCAGAGACGCACCTGAGAAGCTATGAATATTGCCACTAATAGCAAGCGGAAAGGGCGTCAGCGGTCTACAATGACTCGGACTCGGGATCAGCTCACCGTCAAAGATGGCCTTCCTTGTGGTAGTGGAGATGGCCATTCCCACACGATAGATGGTTTAAATGATGCAGCTGCACGAGGGGCAGCTGGAAAGGACTGAGCACTTCTCTGTTGAGAAAGAGGTGGAGTTGCGTGCTGGCGCTGTGTTGAATGGCTGCTGTGAGTCAGTGGCGCGGTCGCCGAACGCAAGCGACCTCGGTTGTGACCCTAACCCCAGAGCGTCTGCCTCACCCCAACTCGAACTGCATTTTTCAAATTTACCAAAGAACCTACGAAGCTACAACACTGTCCGACAATGCATTCAACGTTCAGCGTTAACTATTAAACCCCCGACCTCTTCACCTTCGGCACAAATATATCACTAACAGGGAGAGAGAAATCGTTTCAAAAAAAGAGAAAAAATAGGAAAAGTGTTGGGAAAAGTGCAAAAAAAAATAGTCGAAATCATGTGACAACCACCGCCTTAACGCCAATCTCATGGAGGGCCCTATTCAGATCTTCTAAATATCTCAGATCAATTCTTCCTTCAAACGAGCGCGAGTCGTGAACCAGGAGGTAGTACAGAACCCCCCGGTGCCTTGTCCCTTCTGACGGGTGGCATTGATGACGCCGCGGAAGTGCTAGGCGAAGGGACCCCTCTATAAAGATGGCCTCTGGCGACGCCGGAAACTGGAAATGCGATCTTCGTCGCAAGGTGCGGGCGAGGATGCGACGGTCGGGTATTGTTCTCTTCAACCGATGGTACCCTCTGGGCGCCGCGCTGGCAAGCGAGATATAAGAAAATGCCGAGGGCGAACATGAAGAGCACTGCGTCGAGTCAGCCTTGTCCATGCTTCTCTAAACAAAGAATATACCTCCAGAACCCGCTACCATCCATTTAATGGTAGACGGAGAGTCGATGGTGCTGTTGTTGGTGGTGCTAGTTGGCGCGCTCATGTGAGGGAAGGGTTGGGGAGAGAACGAGAGGTGGTGGGGTGAGAGGTGGGCCCTTCAGATGATGTCGTGTCGTAGCCTTATAGGCGATCTGGGTCCAATTCTGTGTAGTGTACCCCACAACACGTAGAAAGGACCCGGTGAACGGCGACTCAGGGGCGGTGTAAGAGGAACAGCCTCACTTGGAAAAAAACAATCCAATAACACAACCTACTATAGGGCACAGAAGCCTGAGCCTGTGGAGCCGCACTAGTGAAGGAGGCCTGGACCGCGACCAACTACTGAGTGCTTACTAGTCTACCTGGTCAGGAAAAAGGGAAAATTGCTTCTGCGAGAACCACTCCAGTACTCCTCGATCCGAGCTAACCCGACGGCGTGAGGAAATGACCGAGGCCATTTTCTTGCTGCGGAGAGTAAGGCCGTAAGAGTATCACGATCGGCGCAACCGCCCCCAGCCCTAGAGTACGTAGTAGTGGCGAATAACTACCAGAGAAAATCGTTCAGCAGGCCGCCGCCCGGCGGACCGTACTGCAGCTGTATGATTTTCGAAACCGCAGATGGAAACACCAGCTTTCAGAAGGGTAAAATAGCCCGATGACGATGGTAACCAGACCGCGGGCATACAACTATCCCGCAGAATACCATCTAGGGATCCGAGGACTCATTCTTCGATTGGCCGCCCCGTCTTGGCGTAGCCCCGGCTGAACACTACACAACCCGAGCGGAGAGAAGAAGAGGCCGACGGACAAGATGACGGAGGTCAAGAAGCACCGTTCGACTCCAGGAGTGCAGTCCCTTATCTGATGTGCTGACCATTTTTGGTCCGCTCTTCGCATTTGGAGACCGTCTGGCCGACTACATCCTACTGGGGACGCGCGGCCCCGCCACCATGTGCACGAACGCAACCCTAACCCTAGATCTACAATACTGGTTTTCTCGCAGTGATGTGGGGGAAAAGTGGAGATTACTTACCTTAACCTTTGTTTAATGGGAAACGGTCTCGGTCAGCCCGGAGTTTATTGGATCCAATATCGAGCCAATCACATCCCTCGTGACTAGGAAGAGTCGGGAGCAATATGGACAGTCTAGACCCAGATAGATGCACAGACCCGACGTAGGGCGTACGTACGTACGTACTCACCCCTCAGAGACAGTTAGGCCCCCAGAGCCATAGCACTTCATTGGCTTGGCGGTTCCCAGAAGCAAGACCCCATTCATCAAATCAGGTTTTCGGCAGGGTTTGCCCCCGGCGGCCCAATTCGGGTTGCCCCGCACACCTTACCGCCAGCCCTGCGTACATCAACTTCGCATGCGCGGATCATGGGATCACCAGACGCGATAGGCTAACGAGCGTGTGCTATTAAGCGCCATGATTACACGATGAGGCTAGGCAGGACGAATGGTAAATTCCGGGCGCGCACCATTTGAACGGGCGAGTATTCGGCGGGGAACTGCCCAGGGGTTCAGACCCCAGTTGTCTGCCAGGGTCAGTCGTTGAGTCTAGGCCCGGGTAAATAGTGCCGCACTGTACCATGGGACAGACACGTGGTCAACTGAATTCGACCTGTCAGTCAAAGTGCAATCGATCGAAGTGAAAAAGAACATTAACTTACCTTGTAAGCGTCTTTTTGCTTATGCGCAGCAGCAGTATACGGTAATACACTGTATAGATCGAGGGCTAGAACCGATACACAAAATCAGGCGCTTGCCGAACCGTCCGTAACGATAGCGATAATTGTTTGTTTGCTGTTTGAAGGGTCGGCATCAGCCTGCGGCTCTTGGCAGTGTGCTGTCGAACCCGCACCGACGAGACGCACAGCGTGTCGAAGAACGTAGCTGTCGCGCGCGAACGGCGGTCCCCTAGCGCCGCAAAAAACGCTGTATTGCCCCGTCAACAACTGAAACACTAGCGTTCGCATGGAAACGACAAGACTACCAATGGTTTCGTTTCCGAGTTTTGGAAATGTATTAGCTTACGGAGCATGATGGTCGCATAGCCGGCGGCAGGAGCGCTTGGCATCCCCGCACGGTCTGGTTTGGTCGTTGGCTTTCTCGAGATCAGCTATGTTCTAGAACATTGAGGTCATGACAGCTAACGTTCAACTGCCAGAAGGGGATGCCAACAAACCTCACCTCCGTAACGGTGACGGATACGACGAGTTCTAAAGCGACTCAACCCACACATGATTCATCTCGGATGACAAGTTCAGTTCATCGTGGGCCGTAGTTGAAAACGCCGGCGGTAAGAGAAAATAAGTCAGGGTAAATCCGTCCCCAGCGTACGTCTTCCAGAAACAAACAGGCCGGATCGAGATTCGAGGAGCGCCTTTGGGTTCTTCAGAGGTCACTTCACACAAGAACGCAGCCCAAATAGCCCACTACAGGCGGTCATTCCCATCTGCGCCTGGGTGAGGCCTAGACCAGATGTTCACTGGCAGCGCCGGATGCCGTGTACATGCGATAAAATACAGTTATGCGAGAAAAAATCCCCATGGTCCCGGTAGTCGCCGCGCAGCAAATGCCCAATCACGACAATACGTAGACAATTTGTCGCGCTGAAGAAGTCAAGGCATAACGTTAGGTCTAGAGCAGCGCAAGGCGGAATCAATGAGGCCAACAACGCGCCCCCGAGGTTGATGGGGCAGTCTCGGCTCAGAGTATTGAATCCAAGCAGGCCCAGAACACGACCATTCAGCACTCGATATCATATCGATGATCGCTGACGGTGTTCAGCAAGCTGTTAGATATTCTGAGAGGTGAAGAAGAAATTGCCATGAGAAAGGTCCCCAGCGCCGTAACGGATTTATTCCCTAAATGGCTTCAGCCGAACGTTTTAGTTACTTGCTCCGGGGATATAATAGTAGAAAGAGGCCGTCAGCAAGGGCGCGAACGAAACGGGGAAGAGTCAATCTTAGCGATTACGGACCTTTTCTGCCATACGTTTCTCGTGCGTGAGAGAGCAAGGGAACCGCACCCTGCGCGAAACCCCAAACGAGATTTTTCCTGAGACTATTGTGGGATCGGAGCAATTGTGACAACACTTCGGGGCCAAATAAGTAACCATTGGTCAATTGACTAATTTGATTCTGAACAGGAGTGGAGGTACAGCAGAAACAGCTCAGGGTTAGAGTCGTGGTCTAGACCATCACGGGGGGACTGGTGTTTGATTGGGTCCCTGGATGAACGCCTTGATGAAAACGGTCACATGTCGGGAAGAATGGAGGGAGGAAGGTCTCAGAATTCCATTCATCGCGAACGACGGCCTCGAGATGATGCACTCTGGACAATCGAGACACCTATATGCGGATATAATGCAGGTATTATGCTCTGCGTAGTGAGGATAACACGAACGGTCGAGACCGGAGAGATATTATTGTTGGGCGATATTATTAGGAACCCCCAAGGTATTCCAAGGAGACGCCGGTCGTTGATCAATAGCGTGGGAGATCAAGTACAATGAGCCTTCTAGCCTCGACCCGACAGGCAGTGTGCGCGGCGAGACGACCCCGTTGGGAATGAGCTACAGACCAAAGATAGTTAAAACTTGGACACATCGCTATTCAATGACACCAAACGGGTGGTGTTTAGGAGCCCCTAGAACAGGCAATCTAGACCATGGCGCGAAGAGAAACGGCCTAGTCACCAGTCACCGGGCAAACGGAGGCACCAGGATGGTCGAGATATTCCCCAAGTCAACCAGAACCGGTCGGCAATAGGGTTAGCAAGTCTCGACCCATGTAAGATAGATGTCTAAACCGCTAGATCGAGTAATATCAAACCCTGTGGACAGCGTTCGCATACGACGTGGAGGATAGAGCCAATAGCAGGTCTGTCAGTACCTAACTTGGATATCGGGTGTATTGCCTTGATTAGGCATATGTTTATATTGTGACTAGTGCGCGAGGTCCACGCCGTCGCGTGGTGGGTGATGTTATAATATGTCGCTGGTGCTTAGTGGAACGCCGTTTCCTCGTATCACTCAAAAGTTGGTGCCTTCTTCAAGTCGTGATCAAGAGATTCAGTAATGGCCATGACAGTCTCCACCTTTTGACAGGGCGATGAGGTGTTGGTGGGACAAATATCCTCAGAAGAGGACAAGGGTGACAAAGCCAGAAACATTTTCGCAGGTAGGAAACCGGGTAGCGGGACATTTAGGTGAAATTTCAAGCTTTTTTCAAGTTGGAGCTCACGTCATGATTGAAATCGCCACGGCGTTGGCCGGATCCACTGACTCGGGTTAGGGTCTTATCGATCACGTATTGATCACGGGTTTCCATGAGACTTGTGTGTTCCTTTACGAAGTCCACCGGCTTGGCTTGGCTTCTGCGCCGACAAAATCGCACATTGGCAATGAGGCTCGGGAGATAAAACAAAAGGCCAATCGCGCTCCACCCATTCGGGTTGGCCGCGCGAACTGCAAATACCCTTTTCAATTGAGATTGTCACTGGCAGACTTTGAGCGTCAATGTGTCCATTAGTGGGTGACATTTTTGCCTTCAGACCTTCCCTCCCCCCCGGTGACCGGATGAATCGGCCAGGCAGGTTTGTGGCGCCGCTTTCTCTCGTCTGCACTACCTATGGTCCTATGGAAGGGTATAGCGGAACTTTGGACAAGGATCACATCGAGGTACGTTTACGTTCGTTACTGTATGTGACGGTAGGTTGATCCGCGAGACTATTTTAGCCACGTCCACGTCGTAGTTTTACGCCAAACACCTTTTGTAGGCCATTGACATTTCCTCCATGCGCCTTTTATAACGTTTATAGTAGTCTGTAGCGGACGGCACGGCGTGCGCCCCCTCGTCATGTCACCTACGCCCCGAACAATGCAGACCATTACCCAGCGTGCCGAATCGGATTGGATATAGCCGGCTGGAACTTCGTTTCAGACTTACGAGACCTCTGAAGAGCATATCTCACCATTGCAAAACGTTGTTAGCTCCATTGATCTACACGCCGGTATATTTTCCCCCATCAGCTACGAGGCATTGGTGACCTGTCTATCTTTAGTGAAGGGGTGACGTATTTCTCGTGTAAGTTCCATATGTTCTGGAAGCCTGCCCACGTTATCGGGGGTCTGATTGGAGACACACAGGCTAGGAAAGTGAAATACTCGGATGGGCTACGATAATCTCCGATTCACATCTTGATTCTTGGTGTCGCTTTCGCTGCCTTATGCTACATAGGGCTACTATGCCCGGCTGATTTTGGTTCCCACCTTTGCAATAACCCCGAATCACCGTTTACAAATTCCTGTCGCTTCACAAGGTGCCCTATCCGAATTGCTTTAAACCCAATGCCATGAGAGATATGCTCTTAGGAAGGGATCCCCGTGACGCGGATAGGCACCCTAGCGTGGGGGTTTCCCCGTCAACAACTGCGAGAGTAGACTATTACGTCTTGCTCGAGGGTGATGATGACGCCACACATTAACTGTTCCTGACATGCCGCACCATCGTTTGTCCAACGTACTGTAGCTAGTTGAACATGAAAGCTACTTATCTCATTTCCGTGTCGCGAAAAGGTGGTGTTTCCGCGGGTCCAGCCGCGGCGAATGCCCCCGTGAATAACAGTGCAGTGGTACCCATAGGGGGAGAGGTAGATCCTCTATTCTGATTGGCCAGAGCATGCTTGACAGGCCGGGATATAATTGGGACATACCTGAGAGCGGAAGCAAGACACCCATCGAAAGCGCGACGTAACAGTGTCGCATGACCTGGACGAATAACAACACTAACGATATCTGATATCAGGCCAGTCAGTGATTCGCTCTGCGCCGTGGCAGCACGCAATGAAATGACGGCTTATAGACCAAAAGGAGAAACACGTGCATGGGAGGAGGAAGAGAAGAAGAACGTCGGATCAGTGGTCACGTGCAACGATTACGGCATGAGCGTAAAGTCTTGAATGAATCGCGACCCGACCGTCAGTCATCGTTTGTTATATTACCCTTCTCCTTCTCTCCCATCACTCCTGTTCCGAATCTGTTCAATCGTCTCAATTATCTTTTAAGAGATTCTGCGCGTGCAGTCTCACTTATCGTCCCGGCAGCCCTCAATTCACGCTCTTCTTCTACTATCTCGAAGGATATGGCTCCTGCTACCTCAAATGGAATCAATGGCACTGGTGGCGCAAACACTAAAGGTAGTCAGAGTCCAAAGATGCACTCCAAAGTGGTGGGTGTCACTTTGTTCCCGTTTTCTCTCTACGAGCGGGTCTTCTTCGAGTGCGTCAACTCGACATTCTTGTGGATAGTAGGGACGTCGGGACGGCATTTGAGTGGGATGCTCACTGTCGAGGAAGGGGCAATAGGCACACTGCGATGTGATACGCGGAACCTGATTCTTGATGATCTTTGCGCCCAGTTCAGCCGCTGACGTCTTCATTCATCCCAGGTGATCATTGGCTCCGGGCCAGCGGGTCATACGGCAGCAATTTACCTCGCGCGGGCGAATTTGAACCCTGTCCTGTTTGAAGGATTTATGGCAAATGGCTTCGCTGCGGGTGGTCAACTGACGACGACGACGGACGTCGAAAACTTCCCTGGGTTCCCCAGTGGAGTGCTTGGTCCCGAGTTAATGGACAAATTCCGCGCCCAGTCTCTGCGTTTCGGCACGCGAATTATTACCGAGACGGTGTCAAAGATCGACCTCTCTCGCCGACCATTTCGGTACTGGCGCGAGTACCAGGAGAACGGGGAGCCCGAAACTGCCGACACGATTATTATTGCTACCGGCGCAAGCGCAAAGCGTCTCGGCCTCAAGGGCGAGCAGACGTACTGGCAAAGTGGTATATCTGCGTGCGCGGTGTGCGACGGTGCGGTTCCTATCTTCCGTAACAAGCCATTGGCGGTCATCGGTGGCGGAGACTCTGCGGCGGAGGAAGCGACGTGTGAGTCTTCGCGTTATTATTGGACCGGCTGAGCGTGTTCACATGCCTTCGCAGACCTCACGAAGTATGGCTCACGTGTCTACGTGCTTGTCCGTCGCGGAGAACTGCGTGCTTCCAAGATTATGGCTAAAAGGCTCTTAGGCAACCCAAAAATAGTGCGTATCAGCAGAGCCAACGTTCCTTCCCGCGGGTGCTGACATGGCCAAAGACGGTCCTATGGAACACCGTTGCAGTTGAGTGCCAGGGAGATGGTGACCTCTTGAATAACCTACGCATCAAGAATACTCTCACGGGGCAGGAGTCGGACCTTTCTGTCAACGGCTTGTTCTATGCCATCGGTACGCCTGCTGAACCTTCGTGCAGTGCTCATCTGACCCGTTGCAGGCCATGAACCAGCGACGGCACTCGTCCGCGATCAACTGCAGACAGACGTAGATGGATATATCATTACCGTTCCGGGGACAACTCAGACGTCCGTAAGAGGTGTATTCGCCGCTGGTGACGTTCAAGACAAGCGGTATCGGCAAGCCATCACGAGCGCGGGGAGCGGTTGCATGGCCGCTCTGGAAGTTGAAAAGTTGATCGCGGAGGAAGAGGAGCTCGGTGAAGAGTAATCGTGAAGATCCGACGTTTGTTTGCATAGATGTATAGTTGTCATTGTCGCACGTGTGGTGCTGATATCCCCACTAATAATCCGTGGTTCGTCACTGTTTCAGCTCTTTTTCCCTTTTTCCCTGCTTCCGTTTGTACTGCTCTCACAACTTCTTGTATACTTGTCTGAGGGGGGGTAGGAGTTCGGCAGGGAGTTCTTAGAGGCGGTAGTCCGGGGCTTGCCAAGTACACGAGGCAAGTACTAGCAACACTACGTATTGTATATATCAAAGGCAACACATGCATCACACGAAATAGCCCATTCCATTAGTCCCGCCCTCTGCTGCGATCTCTTTAGAGATACAACTGACGCCACATCAGCACCACAGGTTCTTTTCCTCCCAGAGGCAAGGAATCTTTAAGGAATTGGACATGTGTGTGCCATTCCAAGATCCAGGGAGAGGGACTTTTTGATTGATGATCATACTTGCTCTCCCCCGAGTTCCGAGTCGGGAGTTCGGGGCAAAGGTGTTCGCACTTGATGCCGGCGAACCATATACAGTACGGCTGACTCAACAATTTATAGGTTATATGTGCCACATTTCCTATGGGACGTGTGCCAAGCTTGGCACGTGTAACAAGTGCGATCCAACCGACTGCCACAGCGAGCAAGGCGATGCGGATATTCGATCTGTGGCTCTGCTGTTGGGCTCCCTCATCCCCTCACTGCCCTTGTACTTTTTTTGCTTGGTCATTAACGTCATAGTACACGTTGTTCGTGCGAGGCTCATCTTGACGTGATACACGCGACACTCTCGCGCACACAAGCATCCGGCCCATTGGGCGCCACCGACTCGACCATAGGTTGCATTAGTATGGCCGGCATGGATGCGCGACGCGCGACAACAGCGAGCGAACCGGACGAATCGAATGCGGCACTCGCTCGCTCGCTCGCCGTCCCGGCTCGGAACGTCGGCTCGGGCTGCTGCGAACCGGAACGGCGCAAGTGGTTGCCCAAGAGAGGGCTCTCTCCAGCATACAATTGCTGTGATGTGATATGAAATGGGGCTTCTAGTTATCATTTCATTTGGCTGAGATCCGACTCGGGAGGAGGAGAGGGAGAACCGAGCGTGCGCCACCGCAGAAGACGCGTCATCGCGTCATCCCCATCACACTTTGTATGAATTTCGATGATTTAATGCCAAGTTTAATGCTGCCGCTTGCAGTAAAGGTCCATTGTTTGCATCTAACCAACTGGAGATAATCCGGCTTATTTGCCTTGCCGTTGTGGTACTGGTTTGCTGCTCTGCTGCGGGATTGGCTGCGGGACTGTGCTTTACAGTACTAGTAGTTCCTCGTTGCCCTAACCTTGTTCGCCACGGGAAAATATGCACGGGCAGAACACACGTTCCCAAAGAGTCCCGAGGTCCCAGACTGTGGCGATTAGGAGGTCCGGGGTGCGATCATGGACATGCGTTGTTCTGCTGCGCCAACTGAACTGCCTTTGTGGCAATCTCGTACTAGTGCCCTCTAAATTGGCAGGCTTCATTACTGTGACTTATTACGCTCCCCCTTGAGCTAAGCCGACCACAGTTAAGCGATAGCAAGGCCACAATTGTATTGCACAAGCGAGTGGCGGCGCTACTCTAAAGTGCCTTCATAATGGTCGTTATATCGTAGGAGTGGGCGTAAATAGTATTGTACATATACGGCGATGGAGGGTGCGGCAAACGTAACGCTTGACAAAGAGCACGCACTCTTTCTCCGACATGTCCGTGCAAATCGACGTCAACCTCGGCGACAAAGAACGTCGAACGCAGGTAACCGTCGGGGAAAAAAAGAAGGAAAAAGATAAATAAAGAAGAGAGCGCGCTGCGTATAATGTTGTGCCACCGGGGACAAAACTTGAAGAGAATAAGGTAGCAAAGGATGTGCGAAGCACTCTTGGAAGGACTGGTCATGCGTCGTGTGTCACGGGACCACAAGCTGCAAGCCACGGTCATCATGATGGAAGGGCATGACGAGTCAAACGCGGAGCCCAACGGCGAGGTACGGTTGCCATTGGTGCGGATATCCTTCCCCGGCGAACGGGGACGCGGCGCTGAGTGCCTCGGCTGTCGAGAGCTAGAAATAGGGAGGGGAGACGGTTGATGGTCTGGTGTAATGTGGCACCGCCTGTAGGACGAGATATGGCAGTGAGAGAGGGTACGGAGAGAGTACGGGTGTTTGGACGTACGAGGTAGCCTTGCTATGAAAGCAATCGTCCTCGTCCCACCCATTAATTTCATCATGTACGCTCCAAGGAAGGAGAACAGGAGAGCTGCCCGGGTGGAAAGGACATCAGGGATACTGTACGTGGAGGATATGTGGAAGTACGCGTCTCTTACCCATCGTGAAGATGGATCCGAACCCCATTTCGAGGACGAAGACGCTCGGTGCCTCCAAATGAGAAGCGCGCTCAAACGCAGGGGGAATGGGAAAGGCCATCGCATCAACAGCTCGGCACATGAAGATAAGAGACAAAACAAAGGTAGAAAGGAAATCCATCGAGAGCGAAGGAGGATTGAAACGAAAGAAGGTTGGGTGAACGTCAGTAGAAGCGAGGGATATAGATGTCAACTCAATCGGGGGAACTGCACAGTATTTATAGAGACGGCACCAGGGGTTTGGGAAGATATCAGGTTCCTATTTGAGACGGTTAGTCCACTTTTCCCATCTGGGAGATCAGCCCGCAGCTGTACTGCCGGCTTCGGGTTTGACCACTCTTTGACCACTCGCAATGCTGTCAGCGCTTGTACTAGTCCGTTTTATTTATTCCATAAGGACATCATTCCAAGCTGTGGGCTAGCATCATGATGCGAGAACAAGTGCGGGAAGGTCAGCGGTGCGTGCCGAGGTGGTCGGCACCGAAACGAACCTTCCCCATATCACCCGATCCAGCTTAAGACAATTGAACCGGCAATCATTCGTCTGGCATGCCATCATGTCGATCCTGTGCTCCCAATGGCAAATGTACAATCCTATGCGACTTAGTCCTGAATATGCAAGACCGACGTGCGCAGTATCGGACGGCTCACCCTAATTGACAAACCCCCCTTTGGCACCGCACCTCCGCGCCCTTCAGCAACAAGCCAGCCAAGCCACCTCGTTACTACCGTGGCCCCTCACTGTAACGCCGAACCTGTTTTTTTAATAATAATAAACCTGTTCAACGCATAGCGTTTCAACGGACTGGGACCCGAACTTCAACCTAACCGGTGCTAGGAGAGCCAGAGAGAGTGTTGTTGCCAGGTTACCACTTTGTGCGGAACGTCGTACAGGCAAGGGTGAAATCCCGAACCCCGTCCTGACAGGTGCGTCGCTACATACCTGAGCGTCAAACAGATGAAACGAATGCGGAGTTGGCACGACGCTAGTTTTGTATGGGATGAGGGTGCGTTTTACTGGCTGAACATGTGTGCGATAAAACGGTTGCGTGGTTGTTTGTCAAGTGAGTTATCAGCCTGAACTATTATTCCCGAACAACCACGACTTAGCTTAAAATACCGCCTGAATATAGATCTCGAACAATGAAGGAAGCTCGGGACCATCGAGATATGTACGCGCTGATCATCCGTTCATCCGTCCCCACATTTTTCTTCGCGGGGTCCAAGTTTTTTTTAGTTCCGCAGTTCTCTAGTGACTCGCGGCGACGGCTTGCCAGCGAGTCATCCTCGAGGCTCGACTCGAGCCGACAGACGATCGGATCGCTATTCCCGTACCCGTGCGTACTTTATTGAAAAGGCCGGTTCGAAAGCGAAGAGAAGCTCGAGTTTACCCTAAGCCCCAACTGCGGGTCACCTGTCCGAAACGATTCCGGAGTTCCTCTTGCACCCATCAGGTCTTGTTTTGCAGCGAAGACCAACACTCCTTCGATCCCGATCTGAGACACCCGATCGAAGGTATCAGGGTAAAGTATTCAGACCTTGATCCACACTGTACTGTAAATCTAACTTGGCCGTTTCCATGGCAAATCCCACTTACAAGTTCATTTCATCTGCAACGCCTCCCCCAGTACGATTTGGTGTCTCCTTACTGCTGGGTGTCTACTATTGCCTTTACTCTTGCTCTCTAGGATTTTATTGTCGCAGAATTTGCAGAACGGGTGTCTTGCGGGTGTCATTGAGTGCTTGAAGAGTCGAATAACTCACAAAACATCTGACAGCTATATCTGTATGTGCATTTCTACAGCAATTCTGATGACCTCTGCAGGAGACGAAGAAACAAGGCTGTGGCAAGGGCAGTACAGTCCTAATGTGGTGGACTTTGACGAGCTGTAAAACATTGGACGATGAACGATGAAACGATGATGTCACAACAATAATTAATAAATCACGTGCCATCAACTACTTTCCAATCGGCAACCGCACGGTTCGTTTTTTGGTCGGTCACCTGGCCTCGGGTGACCCATTAAAGTGAGAAACAAGGTGAAAAATATGATGGTATCCCCTCCACCTGGTTGTTGTGACTGTTGCTATGGCCAAAATTTCTGAATTTCGCGTCCGGTGCTACACTGCTGGAACGCTGCACTGCCGGAACTTGAATGCACTGCCAGGATCTCTTACTCGCTGTACGGACTCCCTCGGATGGCGCTTTTAGATCCTGATAAAGATCCTCAGAACGCGGGATCAGGCGAACTAATTATATTGTTGACAAACCTGATAAAGACTATGGCGGGATATTAGTGAAACTGGTACGGTAATTCGGGCGGGATAGATTTACTCCTCAGAACGCGGGAACAGGCGAACTGAGGAGACGAACAGTAAGGTACGACGTAATTATATAGGTTATCTTTATGGTTTCCATTGTCCAAAACAGTCAAGAGTCTTTCCGAAACTGAAACATTGTATGACGCTCTCCCTGTGGTGCGACAGGCGCGTAGGGCTGAGAAAGATGGGAGGCTGCGCAGCCTCAGGCTGATACACGCCCCACCTGACGCGCGCGTCGTTTCTGCAGGCAGCGGGCATCACATCTAGACAGTGTCACGTAGATGATAGCACAGCCTCCCTTGGCCCCGTCGGCCGTCGGACACTTTCTGTCACTATCATTTTGACTCAGTAATCCGAGGACAGTGATTATACGGAGATGATTGATACAATAAAGCGGGGATAGAACAACGACATCAATTAGAGGATAGCGTGGACGGGACGGATGCTGTCAGGATGGTCGTCACTGCCCCGAGCAACCCCGGCCCTTTTCGGCCCTCCACCTCGCACGCCCTGAGGGACCGTCGCAACTGGATACGATGCGCCACCTCTTCTAGGTATAAACGCTACGTTGACGTTGTTGACATCGAGGACAGAGGTAGAACGACAAAAGGCGGAAAGTTGCCGAAAAAAGGCGATAGGGACGGCAAAAAGCCCTGCACCGGATGTCCTCAGGCATGGACTCGTAGCATGGACGAAGAAAACCTACGATTGAAAAACTCAGCGGGATGGCCGCCGACGGTCCCACCGCTTGCGAGCCAGGCAAAGCTGCCAAGGCACGCGAAGAACAACGCTTAGAAGGTTGAGCAGATTGTGGTATAGGTCATAACATGTTTGGCATACCTATGACAAAGGCAATGTCAAAAATGACATCGCGGTCCATGAGAATGGAAGAATTCTGGCGTGCAGTTAGCACGAATGGGGCGACCGGACGTGCTGAGGTGGGGAGTGGGATAAGAGTGATGCTGAGGAGTAGATATGCCAATGTCATAGTGCGGAGAGGCATGGACTAGGAGACGTCGTGGTATAGAAGAGGGCCGAGATTTGGGACGCAGGGAGAACAACCCACCTTATAAGGACAAGATGGATAATATAAACTGATGAAAAACCTAAACATGAAGGAATCCCATTAATTCAAGTCAGAATATGTAGGCTGTGCAAACTGGTTCGAATGGGAGAGCATTTTTGGATAACAGGTTCTGATCGATCGGTCATCTTGGAACCAGGACGGATAGTTTGATCCGAATGAAGGAAGGGGAAGCGTGGAACAGAAAGGGATATGAATTAACGAAGGTAATTCTGATTGATTTGGTGGGGAGAAGAGGGGAGGGGATTCGGAGGGGAAGGCGGAAGAGCCGCGGCGATGGCATCAATGCAGAAGGTACAACTTACTACACTCCCCATGCATCGCAATATTGCGACTGTCTCCTCTTCATCAAGGCTATCGTCGTGGGACCCTATCCGGTAGAAGAATAGGGAGCTCATCGCAACAGAAGAACAAGTCCGAGTCCATTCAACGGCATGGTTCCAGAGATGATCGCTGTTCCGACGATAACCGGCTAACGGAAGAGTCCTGACCAACAACTCGGACACCAATGGCGGAGGCTCAGCTAGAGTGCAGACGGTTGTTGGCACTGTCGCGTTTACGAGAGACTGGTCGCTCGTGAGGTCGGTACTGGGGGTATCACAGATCATTTTGCCTCTCGAGGTCAAAAGGTGGGTAAGGTAAGCGGTGGAACCAAGCTGGGGGTGCCCGCGCATACTGTACAGTGGTACGACAGCCTGGGAAGTAACCTTGTCGAACTTGGAGTAAGTGTTAGAACCAAGGCTAGACCTACGTCGAGGGGCATCATAATGTTGGCTTTGAATGACACTCTCGTCTGGCGTAAAGCTGTCAAAAATTGACTGAAGCTAGCGATCCCGTGACGTAGTCGAAAATTCTTGTAACCACCATCATCTCTGCTCTAGTGCCTATCCCCGAGGCGAAATCAAAAGTCGAACTTGGCCCCAAGGTCGACCTCTCTGGGTTCAAACTGATGCATGCGGAGCGAAGCAGCAATCCGGTCTTCAGCCAGCCCAATGGGTACCTGTCAAGGTACCAGTAACCTGTGGCAGAGTTGTTTATATCCGCGGCCGCGGCGATGTGCTTTACCTCCATGTTGAGGTGTTATCCTGTGATCGGCAATGGAGTCCGAAACGACTTTTATTTTGACACCGACCGAACAACGATGTGAGTTAAGTTTTGATGCATTTGATGACTGAAGTTGCCGAGCTTCCGTCAGTAGTGTGGCTGTATGCGCGGAGTCTGCCCAGCTAGCCACATCTATCGACCTTCCCCGTTTATTGTACAGAATTATGCTGACTCTTTCTGGGGCGACCTCGAACTTTATTTTTTAAGTACGGTTCAGAAAAACTGTACTTGATCGTTGAATGGCCGAGCCACTGGTTCTGCGGTGAGACTCATCCACGCCCTATCGACTTTCTACCTTCCGAGGATCATGTCATATCTCAAATCCATGCGCAGGGCTCAATTCGCCGTCATTTTCTTTCCTTGCGGAGACTGGTTCCTTCGGACCCTGCTGTATCATGTCCCTTGATCGCATCACGGCATGAGGTTGTCATGATTCATGAACGCGAGTTGATGGTGTGACTACTCCATTCAAGGAAACCGGGCCATGTTGATATTGTTAGAGGGTATTTGACTGCCCTGACCGCCGGAGTGGTGAGTCGCCATCTCTGGGTCCCCGTGAGAGTTGTAACCGACGCAAGACAATAACTCGATGCGTTACGCCTCTGGTTCTGCCGCAGCTGCAGTACAGCACTGCGGCGTTTCTCTCGGTATGTCGTAATATTATGTAATCCATAACTTTGGTCCCAGCTTTGGTCTAGTCCCGGCGTTCCTCCGAGCCCGAGCCCGCGTCCGCCGGGCACCATTGCTGGTGCGTTACTCTTCTCTATCTACAGCAAAAGCGTGTCTCTGACGGTCGCTACAGCCAATTTTCTGGATTTTGGCGTCCAGAAGATATGCCGGCACGCATCGCTGTGATCCATGTGGGTAACTTTACGCCCATTATCAACCAACCGCCCCTGGCTCGCCACCCAGATTGCGTGCTCATACAGCCCGCTTGTGTGGGCATCTTTTTTCCCTTTCTCACACCGTTCTTACGGACGGACATGCTCAGGTGATGCATAGGGCCGTGACAAAGGGGGTATGTAGGCAGACTCAGATAGCGCCTTGTGCGGCCTTGCCATGCGTGTCGTTTAAGTTGCTGCATATAGCTCGCATTGTTCTTGAGCCGCAGCAGATTATGTCCGTCATTCGACCCCGTTTAGTCAGCCCCGTCAGGGAGTGTCACGTAGCAGCTAGCACCGCTCGGATGCCACATGTCGGATACTTTCATTTTAACTGGGGGAGCCGCAACGCAGAATGATAACAAATGCCAAAACTACGACTCGGAGAGTGGAGCGACTGTCAGGGTATCACGACCACCGCCTTGAGAACTCCCCGACCTTCCAGGCCTTCCGCTTTGCACTCGCCCTCGAGAAACGGTCGCGACTGGATAAGAGGCGCCACCTCTGCGGCGGCGGGCGGCGGCTGTGCCAGCGTCAGTGGCGCAGAGTTTCGTGGCCCACTCGACGAGAGAGGAGAAACGGAGGTTGGAAAGGCGCTGGGAAAGGGCGATGAATGTGGAACAAATTCCTGCATCAAGGTGGTTCCGCGTGTGAGGTCGCAGCAGGATAGGGACCACCTACGGTTGAGACACCCTAAAGAGCTGGGCAACGGTCATCCCTGTTGCGAGCCAGGCGTAAAATAGTAAAGCTCGAACGAAAAGTGAGTGGGACGTGGGAAGAGATCGAAGATGGTTGACCTACTCAAGGAAAAGGTGAGATCGAAGATGAGGTTGCTGTCCATCCAAGCCGAAAAGTCCTGGCGTCCAACTGGTATGCGCGTAGTTGGACGGGCTAGGATTGGGAGCGGGAGAAGATAGAATGCGAGGAGTAGGACGAATAAGAAGTGGGTCATAGTTTGGAGAGGTCGTAGGTGTGTGAAGTCGATGTTAGTGAGTCGATGTTGGATGGAGTGTCGAAGTGAGGTTGTGCAGAGAAGCGGATTTTATAATGGCGCGTAAGAGTGAGGCAGCGGGTCTGAGGCAGTGCACCCACCTCACACTTGGAAGCCATCTCGGGCAACATATTGGCTCATTTCGGTGGTCTTCCCGCAGCCAAAGGAATCGGCTGAGGAACGAAGGGGAGGTGAATAAGGGGGTCAGGCGCCACCCGTCCTTCATCCTAGCGTGATCGTATGCTGATCAACCTGATCTCCGGAAAATCCTCGCCGTGCAACGCAACAGCATCTAGCGGCTGTCCCGTCGTCGTCGGTACAACGTCCTAGGACTAGATCGGAGACCATCGACGATGTCCAGTCCTCGAGGAGGGGCCGTCGCTAGCGAGGAGCGGTCAAAAAAGTGGGTCATAGAGGGCTGCCGCAACGACAATAGCTAACTCGAAGAAGAACCCCGTCAGACACAGGCAGCTCAGGGGCCCATGACAGCTGCTCAGTTAGAGCGCAGGAAAATCAAACCATTTACGAGATGGCCCCCAGCATTCGCCACGGCGACGGCGACTGTAGGCGCTTTGGGCACTAATCACGGCATCGATCATCCTCTCTCCCACTGGGCAGAAGGGTAAGGTAACTGATGGAATTAATTCGGGGTGTCTCAGCAGTCCGTGGTGCCAACTGATCAGAGACCGCTTGGGAAGGAACCCAATCAAACTCGGTGGGAAGGATGCGCCAGGGTTTCCCAAGGGACCTCATCCCATCTGCACAGAACGACGTTCCCTCTCTGCGTACTGCCGACAAAGCAGCCATGGCCAAGCAAGTAGGATTTTCGTGTCCGTTCCTCGAGTCGGCGTCGTACTTGTGAGTACGCCGTTATCCATGCTACAGCCCCCAATTTTGCAGCGGAGAGACGTTGAATCCCTTACTCGGAGTTGAACTGGGGCGTGCAGAGAGAGCAGCAACCCCTTGGTCCTCAGCCGAATCAGCATCCGTAGTCGCCGTGTTGGCGTACTCCCTGGCTGGGCCACCCCGACACGGGACGTGGGAGTGAATAGCAGCGGGGTGGAGTTGGATCAACATTTTGACGATTAGCAGCTTGCGGTTGACGAGGGAAGATGGTGAGTTTCCTTTCTTTGTCGTGGCCGAGCTTTAGGGTGTGGCCCATCGTCGCTGAGACTGCGCGACCACGTTCGCTATTTTCACTTTCGGCCACCTCCGTCACGGTTACGACGCTGCCCCTTGCCCCTTGCCGTTGCTTGCATGCCACATGGCTCGACCTGGAAATGGGTCAAACGAAGGTTTCGACCGAGAGACACTCTTTTCTTCTATCATAATCACTGCTCATTAATATTGGTCTTAAACCAAGCCATTGGTTCCTGGCCGAGTCAACATCACACCCATGTCGCCATTATGATCGTGAGATTCGTCACCGGCCCTGGGGCCATGCCACTCTCCAATCCCTCCAACACACTCGATTCGTCATCGTTATCCCCTTTCTTCCCGCAGGCAGGTCACTCGAACCCTCAGCCCGCCGTGGCTCGCGTCACATGGTCGGTGGCATGGGTTATCATAGATATGTAGTTGATGGTGAAAGGAGTCCGCTTGCAGTAGGGGCATGAAGACTGGAGCGAGTGAGTCACAATTGCTTGGATCTCGGTTTGAAAGCCGTGACTGACAGACAACACCACAACCCCGCTCCATCGGGACGCAGCACTCCTCGCGGTACTACGTGGCAGTTTCGCGGCCTCCGGGTCATGCATAGCGAGGCGACCAACCAATTCTTCATGACCCCAGCCATTGTCAGTGCGGGCGATCAGTACCGGCAATACTGACCGCTTGCACTGGGGTCCGTGTTCGGATACTTGCTACTAGATTGCTAGATTCTTCTAACCTTTGATGCCCAGATTGTCGACCCAAACTTGAGTCCTGAATCCGCACCCGGTGTACAATGATCAAGTGTGGCCAATTTCTCTTTTACTTCGTTAATAAGTTGCGTTACGCTTGCTTCAGTACGGTATGTTCCTCTGGTTTCCTACTTTCCACAAGTCCTAAATAAATGTTTTGCACGCGCGTCGGAAAATGTATTCCGAACTCCGTTACACAACAATTCCTAACATGCACGCTAATGGATGTTGTAGAAAAAAACCGCCACCACGACCCACGACTGGTACACTGCATGCAAAGCAGACCAATAAAACCCATAGAAAACCCATATAAAATCCCGGATAAGTGGTTAATGTTTCACACTCCATGGGGTTTTCTATGGGTTTTATTGGTCTGAAAACCCTGCTTTGCATGCAGTGGTAGCTTTTCCCTTATTGACACCTGATCACATGATCTGAAGGGATTGCTGCTCGGACGCCTCTATAATGTCCCTCTTGTGCAGACGCCTCTGCCAACGCCCCATGCTGGTACTTTTGGGGTCCGTAAAGTCGCACTTTGCGCCGCGAAATCCATCGTGATACGACCCTCATTCCGTTCGCTTGGCACATAAGTCACGGTCTTGGCAGCAGAGGCATTACAATCCTTTCTATCCTCGGGTGTATAGCCTTTTTTTTTTTTCACGCAGGTATAGGGGGGAACACGTCACACGGATTCGAGGTGTATCAGAGCGGAGAACACAACAGGGCTACGAAGGTAATGAAGTGCGGGGCATCAGGACATATATTGTCATTCCATTTGAAAGAAGCTAGTTTATGATGGTCATGAAATGCCATTGCGTGCAATTGGAGTTGAAGTAAGAATAGTGTGACGATAAATGATGAGAAAAGTTAGACAGATACGGTAGGCGTCTGGGGGTCAGGGTCATGTGCAGAAATGGGTCCAGAACTTTGCATCCTCGCAAGAGAAATGGTTGGAGCACTTGTGACCCTGTCGCGCATGGACGAGACACTGGGATCGGTGGCGCCAGCGATGGCGTTGCCGGCTCGCGCGAAGAATGTGGTAAAACGGAAGGCCGATAATAATTGCTTCAGAGAGTCGAGGGCCGCACATATGCCTGCGCATGTAGAAGTGTGCTGTGAGACCAAGGCCCCTGCACGAAAAAAAGAGAGGAACGCACGATCGAGAACACCACTGAACCCAGAGAAGGACTTCCGCGAAGCAAGGAATGCAAAAGCGCCGATGGAGAGGAAGGAAAGCCCTGGGTGGCGCAATTGCATGAGTAAGGATATCAAGTAGAGTAGTGAGAATTGGCTTTACCGAGTCCAAAAACGATGTCGAAGATGATTTTGTGACTCATATGAGAATGACTGGGACCCGGGCTTGGACTCGGGGATCCGGGTGATGGAGCGGGCTCGACCGGGACAATTGGCATTGCTGATGCAGGAAAGGGAAGTACTATGAGAATGGTGATGATGGTGACGACGACGAGCGAGATCGTCGAGAGGCGTTTAGAGGCGTTGGGTGGCGAAGGCGACATGAGCGGGGAGCGGGTGTTAATGATGATGTATGGGGGTTAGAGTACGGAAGGTAGGAATGGTCTGGGAAAGAGAGCCTGTTTATGGGTCAGTAAGCAGAGAGAGAGGGCCTCAAACCAAATACCCACGAAGCCTGCGCAGTTACGCTCGCGGACATCAGGACTCTTGCACAGGTGTGAGACATCACGGGGAGGAAGATGACCAATGGGGGACGTCCATGGACCCTCAGCTGATGATCCTGCAGCTGATGAGATGGAGAAACAGCTGCTCGAGGAAAAGGAATCACTTCGAGAATAGCGACAAAGTACAATGCGATGACCACCAATCGGACTCGTGGGTGGAGGCGCGCCTTGAGCAGGCGCTGGGGAAATAAGACATCAACTCGCCCTTCGAACGTGATCATCATCATGATCCGTGCCCATCTTTTAAGCACCCTTGGCCACACGTACACCTCTGGGGTCTCGCCATTGTGCCCATCGCACTCGATCCATACGAGTCCCGGAATATGGATCACAGAAAGTGATGAGTTGAGGTCCTTCCCATCGACAGGTACAATGATCTGATGGCCAAGCGTAAATCTTGAAAAATCTGTTGAAAATGCAGTCGCAAAATGCTCACCGGAATTTCCCGTTTGACAGGTCAACGTTCGCAGTAAATGCGCGCACCCAGATGGGGCCTAGACAGACAGACAGGTGCCTGAATGGTGTACGAGTGCATACTCCTCCGGGGGCAAGAGGACCAGTGCATGGCGGGCATCGATCGCAAACTCGGTCCATTCTCCTCTACGACGGGCAAGGGACAAAGGAAGGGTTTGGCAGAGAGCCCCGCGATAGTGTATTGACTGTCACAGACGTTCCAAGGGGTATTTGGCCAGACTCGGACTTTGACTAGTTTGACTACTCACGCCAGAGAAGTTCGTCGTCAGATGATGCCCTCCGACTGTCTCGAGCCTGAGCGGTATTCTCGGTATCATGTTGCTTCCTGAACTGACGAAGCAGTAAGTGTTGGGATTGTCAAGGATCCGTGTGCTCAGATCCACTCAGCTCCAGGTTCTATGATGCAACATCGATCTGACGTCTAGTGGGAGCGAATACGAATGCGGGCTCTTCATAGCGTTTTAACGTCTTTGCGCCAACTCAGAATGTACAGACGCATTGCGACGTACCGAATATAGCGATTCTCTGGCACATGGCTGGTACCATGACTGAACCTGTGCACTTGTTGGGTTTTTGCTTGGGACGGAGATCGTGGCCGAGATTCGACTCGCGGAGTCGTCGTCACGGTGCTCCGTTGTCGGGTGTTGAGTCGTCGTTTCGCGATCAACCGTTGGTCTCGGCTCAGAGCCAAGCCACAAATTCCGGCTGCGGGGTTGGCTGCGGGCCAAACACACCATTGTCTTCACCCCACTACCATCCTTTATCTCAACAACAACATGCCCGACTACTCCAGCCTCGTCCGCTCTGAGGCATCCCCTCCAGCCTCCTCAACTCTTCTGCAAGGATCAATCCGTCGTCGTTCCGGTACCCACAAATGGTCGACTCTTTCGCGAAAGGCCTCGACAGGGTCACAGCAAACGACGAGCTATCACTCTTGGGACCCACAGAACACCGAAACCGGTGGCCTAAATGCACGCACCTTCGCAACAGCCCCATCCCCTTCGCCGAATGTTTCTCACTTCACAGCAATCCCGGCCCGTTCTCATCGTTCATCCCTCATATCTTCCCACCCTGGCCCGTATCCACGACAACGCGAACGGCGACCCACATCAGTCACGACGAGTACTATCGATTACGACTCTTCCTTCCATTCAAAGGCCCACCCGAACTCTGACGACGACGACGACATTGCTTCGTCTGAGCTCCCAGCTGCTCCCGTGGCCGAAGTGTCAAGTGCCGTCTCTCAGTTTTCCTTGAAAGTGCTGTCATTCGTGAAGCAGATGCCCTTCAAAGCCCATCTTGGTCTTGGCTCCCTCCGTCGGAAGGTGTCGAAACTACGGTTTCCCAGTTATAACCCCTCTAGATCACCATCTCCCAAGGGCCGTCTAGGGTTCCTTCCAGGCTCTGCTCCAAAGCAGCCCTTCCTGACCGCGGCCGACAAACTGACGCAGAAGTGGCCGCGACCGCGATCCCTTCGGTCGATACCCTCCGAGTTTCGTCGTGACTTCTACTCATCGAATGTGCTGTGGGGACTGAAAAGGGCTGAGGGTTGGAGCCAAGGTAATATGGAAGCCGCTTTACGCGACAGTCAGGGCCTAGGGATCAATCGGGTGGGCCAGTGGACACCACATAAGTGGTGTTTGCTTGCAAGCGTGATCACTGTCTTCCTGCTCGGTTTGACGTTCCTGGTCTTCTCCATATTAACTTGGTTTGCTGGTAAGTCGCGAGCTATTGCGCCTCTGATAGTCTCCCACACTTCGACTTGATAGCCTACCCCGCGGCACCAGTGGTCCTTATCACGGATTCCCCAGCTCTCATTTTGATCACGTTCAGCTCTTCGTTGCTGTTGCTCGCTTCACTCGTTGGGGTGACTGGGACGCTTCTCAACTCTCGTCCAATTCTTGCGGTCTATGTACTCCTGCTCTTTCCTTCGTTTATCTCTTTCGTCTCGGTGGGCTATGTGACGTACAAAAAGGCGACCTTCTCTCTCGATGCCAGAGCAAGCGAGGCGTGGAACCTCTGGTACTCCGCCGGTGCGCGGACGGTGTTGCAAGGTGCTCTTGGCTGTTGCGGTTGGAGTAATCCACTTCACGCTGCGGTTGCATCTGGCACGTGTTATCCGCGGTCGCCGCTTCCTGGCTGTCACGGCCCGCTTGTCCGTCTCGAGCACGACGTGCTCACTTCTGCATGGGGAACGGTGTTTTCGCTTGTGCCGCTACACTTGGCGAACATTCTCGTCGGGCTTCTCTGCGCAAATCACGTAACTCGCCGCTTTGGGAAGGGAATAACCCCCGCGCGATACCGTCTCACCGTCGACGACATCTTGTCTATGGGACTCGTGGACCAGAAGAAGGCTGGGTTGCCCTTTCCCCCGTTCCCTGCGTCGACTAGCCACGGAGCTTTCCGAGAGGACAGACGAAGTACGTCCTATGGGCGCGCTCATGGGAAATTTTGATCTTGGGGGATCTACGCCTCGAAGGTTTTGGGGTGTGATCGGAAAGGAACTGCCACCCTTTAATCTCCAGTGTGGCGGTCTCCTTCACATCTTACTCGGACGGAGGCGCAGCGAGCACCCCTAATATTCAGTCACCTGCTTGTGCATCTTGTCCGCATGTCTTTCTTATCTGTTGTGCTTTTGGCCTATAAGTACGTAAACCGCATACAGGATCACAACAAGGAAAATTTTCAACACAGGCCCATCAGGTGCTCCTTCTGTGCTGTGTTCGACTTTCCGGGTTCTGGCTCGTTTGACCCTGGAGCGCCGTTTCCACAACCCCCTTAATTAATTGAATATATTCTCAACACCTGGACCCTGCGGGGGTTGTGGCGTCTAAGGTAAGATGTTCAGACGAGAATGATGATGCATGCGCGCTTGCAATCACTGGCAATTCCCGCTCGCGCTCGTTCCTTAACGGCCTTGACCCTGAGAAGGGAGATCAGAATCTTAACGCGCGTGAACCAAAAGAGGTTCCTCGGGAACGGTTCTCGTTGCTCACTGATCAACGAAATTTTAGCAGACAGGGTCGAGTGCAGTGCTCGAGTGCGCATTTACCGGTTAAGTGCACCCTGTCATTCATATCACACTAGGGGTCTTTGCCCATTCAAATCACACCCCCAAATTACACAGAACAGCGCCGTCAGATCATTCCGTACGATACCAAAACAGCCCCTCTCTGTACAGTAGGGAAAAGTGTTGTGCCGCGGCGAAGACCCGAACCGTGACGAATCGAGCATTTTCGCAACGTTCGAACGCATTACGGATTGTGCGGTATCCGTAACAAGTCTAATCACGCAAGTCCCAGGCGCAAACTGCCGGCTGTTCATTAAACTGACATTATTGCTATACACCTTCTCTTGTGGCGATTTCGCGTGGAACCCCAACGAAACCTGGAGAAGGAAGACAATTCCACAGACCTCAAAGGGCTTCAATCTCGCACCGCTCCAGCATGCGGAACAACTCGTTATTCGCTGCTCGCACAGCATCGCCATCAGCTGCGTTCGCCCAGAACGTCCGCTTCCGCTGCCCGCGCGCAGGCCAGTTCCCAGGGTCCGGGGTCGGGGGTCGCCCGCCGCGGCTCTGTGGAGCGTGAACACGCGCGTCACGAGATCCGGCGGTTAATCTCTGATCAAATTCCCATTTTCTCGGTTCTTTAGGGAATAAAAAGCGATGAATGAGGTGCGAGCTCGGTGTTTAGTAAAAGCTTGTCCAGCGCCACATTTAGTTAGTTCGGCACTTTGCTGATCACGAGGAGCACTGAATTGCCCGGGTTCACGGACGTGGACGTGCGCGAGGGATCAAATATCTCCATGTTCGCTAAGAAAGTGGCAGCACGAGAAGTGTCCGGCGTCACGAGGTTTCATTTCGCGGTGTGGAGGGGGCAGAGCGAGAAATTTTAATCACGATCGGAATAGAGCGAAGATAGTTAAATTGCACTCACTTGCTTCCCAGCATAGGAGGGTACCTTCGTCTTTTTGACAGACATGCCATTTGGCTCTGCTACGGCCATCAGGGTAACGCACTGGGCTGTGTGGCCCTCTGGGGGAATTGTGGTCCGTAGTGGCAAGTGGACTGCAGCCGAAAAATGCCTTGGAGGATTGGGTGAAGTTCTACCATGACATCTGCAACGCTAATCCGCGGGTAGAGATAGATCACGGACTTCGGAACCGCAGATTGATAAAAGTGGTGTCCCCTGAGCCAATGCCACAATCAGATAGCGTCCGCTCGGTACTACGTATTCCTAAAAACGAGCCTGTCATTGGACCCCGAATAGCCTACTACCTTGGGGCTCGTGAGAAAGGATACAGGCAACTTGAAGTACATACCGCCGCTTTGGGTCACATTCCGTTTATATGAGATACGTGGCGGTGCCAATGAGCTAGAAACGGTTTGAAAACGATTCGGAAGTGTCTATGTTCAGAGCGTGTGCTGCCATTGCATGAACTTTAAAGTCGACCTGGCCATACCTTGAACGCGTAAGTAACTGTGTTCTTGAGCATTAAGCATCCAACGTGGCAGCATATGTTCTAGAGTAGGATGCACGATTCACCAACCCTGCGCCGTGAATCGACAGGGAGCACAGGCTGGAGCATGATTCGAAGAGCGCTTCGACCTAGAAACAAGCCCAAAACTTCCTTCTCAAGACAAGTGTGGTGTCTCACCGAATGTGCCCTGCTAGTATAACCGCCTGAGAACTAATGGACGACGAACCTGCCGAGGACGTGAGACCGCCAGATCCGCCCGATCTTCTCGTACTCTGCGAGCACACGCCGGAGCATCACCATCACCTCGAGTCCCAGGATGTCAACTTTTTCCTTCGTCGGGCTGGCCGGACAACAACCGAGCTACTCGAGCGAGTGCGTGCCGACGACAAGATGATGACATGGTGGATAATACCCTGCAGCGAACACATGAATCATTAGTGTAAGGAAGAGAGGAGAAAGATACAAATGGGAGTTGGGGCGTACTGTCAATGAAGAAAGCTCGACCCGTACCCATCATCGCCTGTGCGCGCGCGACCTTCACCCCCGATCCCGGTATGGGACTCCCGTGCCGCGCGGGACCTGGGCCCGATATGGGCCATAATCCGCGCAGACTCGGAGCGGCCTCCGCTGCGCGCGTCGACCACCGGCGCTCGCGCTTGCGATTACGCGGGGACTCAGTGGCTACCTCTCCGACTTGGGCGCATGCTCATTATCGTGTGTTTGTTATCGTGGTAGCCTGGCGAGTGCTCGTCGTGTCCCTCTGCGTGTCAGTGCTTTTGCGCCTGTCCGTGCCCGTGCCCCGAGAATTGAGTTGTCGCGGATGGACAAATGGTATTCGAGATCCTGTAGATCTGGTGCTCCAGAGCATCGCCTGTTGTGGGAGGCCTTGATGTGGATGCGTGAGAAAATATAGACTGTAATCCCACGTGAGTGGAGAACGTTGAGATGCGACCGACGCTGACTTGGCCTGGCCGAAGAACACGCGCGAATTCACTTCCTGATTCAAACTGTCAGACACATCTGAATTGCTTCTCACTATCCCATCTATGCAAGAAGTATGGCAGCAGCACCTCCAATCTTCACAGTGATCCGGGTGTGTGAACCAATCCTCAGGGAGCAGGATTTAAATGAAAGGCACCTTACTAAACATAACAAAAAAGACCAAAAGATCAATCTCAAGACAAGGGCGATGTCCCGAGCTTTAAGAATGCTCGGCGTCAATCATAAATTATAAATCTGGTCATTGTTTCTTTGTGGTCATCCAAGAGACACTGGCAGTGCCTTAAGTACCTGTCAGTTCAAGATGGTGATCATCATTTGGGCGCTGGACGATACCTTTGTTCCTTGCCTTTGTTCCTTTCTGCATCGAGGGGTTCGCGATTCTCACTGCCAAACGTCTCATCTTCCTGGTCATTACTATTGTGTTACTAGTATGTCCCAGACTCCTCCCTCCATGTCCACAGCTTCTTCCAATTTCCGCACCATCTTCGTCGCTGCCCTGAATGAATATGAGAAAAAGACAAAGACCAACCTTCTCACACATCCCCTCGCAACACAGCTACAGTCCTGCAACTTTTCCAGCGATATTCTTGCCGTTCTACACAACAAAGTCAACGAATTTAATCAGGCCAGGAGTCACAACGAGAGATTATCAAGTTGGCTAAACCCAACTATCAAAGTTCTCTATGCACTCTCCGCGACTCTTGGTGAAGGTCTTGGACTAGCAAGTCTCAACTGGTCGAATTTGTCTATTGTCCTCCACTAATCGTTTTCACAGATATTCTCTCCCGCGAAAGTAATCTCTGTCGGTATAGGGGTCCTCCTCTTGGTGAGCACCTTCCTTGATCCCGTTGTGGAAGGATTTCCAATCCTGACTTCTGTTAGGCCGCAAAGGATGTCGACGCGAGTCGAGAAGTCCTTGCCGATCTCTTCGAACGTCTCGAGAACTTCTTCAAACGCCTTGAATTTTACATGGAAGTGCCACCAACTGAGGCGATGACTGATATAATTGTGAAGATAATGACCGAAGTTCTGAACATCTTCGCGATTGTGACGAAGAAGATGAAGCAGGGTCGAGCCAGTGCATTGCTACCTGGAAATACACGAACGTACGCTAATCTATTTTCAGAAAAATTCTTCAAGAAGCTTGTGGGAAGGAAGGACATAGAAGACGCGTTGGCAAGGTTAGATAAATTGACGCAGGAGGAGGCTCGGATGGCGGCCACACATATCCTGAGTCTCACGCATGCTGTTGATAACAAAGTAACGAGTGTCGGAAACAAATTGAAGGACGTGGATGATAGGATGGATGTTGTCATCCGAGGTAGGCGTGGCCCATTGCCGAATTATTGACTCAATACTGAATGCGCGCGCATGTTGGCTAGACGGAAAGGACGCAGAAGTGGTTCTTCAGCAGACTTCAAACAACGTAGACGACATGAGATGTTTGTGATCGACCCTTTTGTTACTGCTCCGGTGATTCTAACCTGTTCACAGGGAACCAATTGAGAGAGAGCCTGAAAAAATGGGCTGCTCCGCCGGATCCATCAAAAAATCACAACATCGCATGTGACATTCACCACGGAGGGACAGCAGAGTGGTTCTTCCAGAGTAGTTTCTTTGCGGAATGGAAGTCCAGTGGGTTTCTCTTGTGGATCTACGGCAAACGTATGTTATTCCCGCTCTTTCCCGAACGACCCCTGGTCACCGTCTGCGTTCTTAGCTGGCTCTGGCAAGAGCATCCTATGGTTTGTCGTTGCTCAGCATCTATCCGCGCCTCAAAGAGCTTACTTTACCCTCTAGTTCTACGATCATCCAAGACACCATTAAGCTACGCGAGGCAGGGTTGGCGTTGATGGCATACTTTTATTTCGACTCCAGGGACCTTGACAAGCAACACCGTCGCAACCTCCCTCCCTCTCTCCTTATCCAACTCTCTGCCCAGTCCCGTCCTTGTTGCGACATCCTCTCCCATCTATATTCTGTACACGACAATGGCGCACAAATGCCAAGCGATAGTGTGATGATTCGATGTCACAAGGATATGCTCACGATTCCCAACCAACAGCCCGTTTACATCGTCCTCGACGCGCTCGACGAGTGTCCCAACTGGCCTGGGATCCCGTCCCCTCGTGAACAGGTCCTTGCGCTTGTCAAGGAGCTCGTTGACCTTCATCTTCCGCATCTTCATATTTGCGTCACGAGTCGACCAGAGCTCGATATTCGAGCGACTCTTACGCCTTGCGGCCTTTGGCACGCCACCGGATGTCCCTACACGACGAAAGCGGACAACAGAAAGATATCATCGACTATGTCAATTCTGTCGTGTATTCAGACTCGGAGACGATGATGAAGAGAGGACGACAAGAAAATGGTTGTCGAAGCGCTTTCAGAAAAGGCCGACGGGATGTAAAGGCGTCGTCTTAGCCCCATGGTGCCTGCTCATGTCTTCACATATGTTTCGATGGGTGTACTGTCAGCTAGATGCGCTGCGACAATGTCTTCCATGGAGTGTTAGGCGCACGCTAAATGAACTTCCGGAATCGCTTGACGAGACATATGAGCGGACATCAAGAAAGGAAACCGGGCGGATGCGCATCGTATACTTCAATGCCTGACTGTGGCAATTCGACCACTTTCTGTTGCCGAGCTTGCGGAACTACTCGCCCTTGATCGGTAGTAACACGGGTACTGCATTGCACTCGGCATCGTGGGCAGGTCACGACGAAGTTAGACGCTCACTGCTCAGGCCGTTGATGCTCGAGGCGTCTGGGATCGGTCTCCACTACAACTTGCGTCGCTCAAAGGACACCTTGATGTTGTACAATGCTTACTCGACCATGGCGCAGATGCACATTTCTGAGACGAGTATCACTGGACGACACTAAGTCTTGCAGCACGGGAGGGCCACGTCAAAATTGTTCGAGTGCTGCTTGAGCACAACGCTGATGTCAATTCTCAGGACAAGGACGGCCGGAGCCCAATGCACTTGGCGTTTTTGTATGGTAACTCCAAAGGTAATTAATCTCAGATCATACGACTTTTACTGGAGCATGGCGCGAATCCGAACGCTCGCGATAAGAGGCGCCAAACCATATTGCATCTGGTACCGTTATCGAATCTGGTGTCGCCATTGCAGCTCGAGGTCGCACGCGTCCTGTTAGCACATGGCGCGAACACAGGCGCAGAGGATGAAGGGGGAGTTACCCCATTGCAAGTCGCGTTGGCGAAAGGGAAAGACGGGATCGCGCAGTTGTTGTCGGAATATTGTCCCGAATGAGCACACATACGGTGTCGTTCATGTGTTGACTATGGTACGCACGAAAGTACGATACAAAACGCGTTTTTCTCCGCTGTCTCTTGTCCGCGCATGATACCCAACAATGGCCCACGCATAGCTATCACGAGTGGCGAGAAGTGTGAGCATGAGCCATACTCACTAGAAAAACCACATCATAACCTACGTATACAGCGCCGCAGGGCAGTGGACGTTCGACCGCCAGCGCGTGCACGAAATGGCGCTTTCCACGTGATCCGAGTTTTCTCGTCGTGATTTTGTGCATGGCAGAAGCAGACTAGATCACTTCGGGTTGAGGATAGACTTGTAAATGCGCCTCGGCATCAAACACTCACTGGCACTAGTACTCACTAGCAGCGACATTTCTCGTCGTTCAAATGAACTCTCGGCTCTGATATATCTCACTACACATGAAACCGATTGTTATTACAGTCATGGATGATTCGGAAGTGTATTAGATAGCGAATAAAGTGAGCGGTGATGTGCGCAAGCGGTATCGGCACAAGGGAGGGATGATTTTCAGGGAACGTGCACTTGAGTACAATAGCAGAAAAGACTGATGATTCAATTCCTATGGAAGACAAAAGGTTTAATAGCTAAAGGGATAGGAACTGTACAGTAAGAAGTTTATGCTCTGCGGAATCAGAGCAACGAGATAACGAATCCGGGGACGGTGCAAGAGGGGATGCGGGAGACAGGCCGAACACCCGAGTAAGCCAGGGGTGCGTAGGAATCGCGCGGTTTGCACAACGTCCGCATGGAACAAGCAGATAACAACGAACTGAAGTTATATCTCGCAAAGATAACGCAGAGGTATATTCCAACAATTGTATCTGGTACCCTTACACTGGCACCCTTCTGCTTACGCGCTTATTACCTCATTCACTGACAAGGACAGCTGGTGTCCCTCGCTCGTAGGCTCTCACTGGCACGCAAACTCTAACACCACTATCTTGAGGAACGAAGAATTGACTGCCGAGTGAAGAGGTAGAACGACTTGAAATCGAGACTCACATAGGTACCGTGAGGAATCTGGGCTGGCTAACCTTTCCGATTGCTGTTGACTATGGCGTTGGCAAGAGTTCTACTTTGAACGACAACGACGATCGGACCCTTAGGTGATTCTGGTGATGTAAGGGCCTTTTCCGGGTGAGACGCATCAGTCTTTCGAGTTCCCGGTGGGTTCTTTTGGCGCTTAGGAGAGTCGTTATAGGAAGTCTCCTTGAATAGCATTCCCTTTCCGGAACTCTGATCTCCTCGGATATGTCTTGTCTCCATTCGCCACAAATGTCATTCAAAGCACGAGTCAAGGCACGAGTTGCAGTCGTGCGTTGCTTCCAGTATGGTGTGTCCGTCCTATCGCAGCGCGACTTCTACTCTCACACCATCCGTACCCATCCAAGATCGAGGAATTGGCGGTCAAGTCAGAGATGGAACGAATAAATGCTTACGCTGACGATAACTGACAGTACTCACATTGTCCTTCCTGCCCAAATCTACTAATGCAGACCCAAATCTGGTGACTTGGGACGTCCCAATGACCCCGCTAATCCGCAGAATTACAAGTGGTGGCTCATAAAATAGTTTGTACCGCCATCACACTCAACGTGTATGTTTACTCCGGACAATCAATCAGGCCTTAATCAGTTCCCAGGAACATCTTCATTGATGGAATTATCTCCAAATAGTACACTCGCCCCTTCTGCGCCTTTCACATATATCCGTCATCGCATACGAGTTCCACGTCGGGAGGGAAGCTCAATGTTGCTGGTTCGTCCTCGGACCCACATTCGGGACCCCTGGCTCCGAGCACATCGGCCGGAGCCTGGTCTTCGTCTGCACATCTGCCGTCAGCGCAATCACCTATATTGGCCAAGCGCGAGCGAACAATATGGTCATTGTTGCTCACCAACGGCGCCGGGATCATTGCATACATATGGGATCGGTAAATCCGGCCATAGAAATGTGTGTGCTTTCTACGGCTATCCTTTTTGGTCCCGTGCTCGGCCCTATCATCAGTACCTTGTGAGCCCTTTTTTTTCTTTTCTTCTGGCCTGAAGCTCTCAAAGCCATCGTCCCTGACGCCTCATAGCATCACGAGTAGTGATCTTGGCTGGCGCTGGATCTTTTGGGTCCTGATGACCTCGACAGGCTCATGCGCGTCCCTTTGTCTCCTCTTCCTCCCTGAGACTTTCGCACCTGTACTCCTCGCATAGAAAGCAAAACATCTGCGCGCGGCGGATCCCGTGGGGAACAAGGGCGCCTATGCAGTAAGTGAGCGCGTCGCTCATTCAAAACGCTGGTGGTTGAACCGATCTTGCTACTCTCGGAAGTATACCTCTCGATCGTGTATGGTCTCGTCTACAGGAGTATGTATGCTGCCCGTCTCTACAATGATATATATCCGACGTTAGGCTCTGTGGGCAGTGTTCGAGGCAATCCCTGTGTATTTCAAGTGCATATGTAACTTTTTCATCGCGAATGATGACTTGGTTTTCCTCGGCCTCGGGATCGGACTGCCCTTGCTGGCGTTGTGAACCTTTGCTCTTGCGTCCATATCCTCGCCTTCTCAAACAGTGGTACGGATCTTCCGCTGAGGAACGCCTGCACTCTGCTATGGTTGGTGGGCCGATGCTTGCGAAAAGGATGTTCTGACTAGGGTGGAAATGGAAATTACAAGAGTGTGGTGTGGTGGGTGCCTGGGATGGGCATGATCCCCATTGGCCTGTGGAACACACTCATTGTCATCTCCTTTTCCGTACGTCCCCTCCATCAGCACAAGTATTTTTGCTTGAAGCTGAAGCGTATTGGAACAGAGCTACTTGGTGGACACCTACCAGACTTCGCGTCGGCAATTGCGGGCCAGACGATCCTCCGCTCGTTGACCGGCACAGTTTTCCCGCTGTTTACCACGCAGATGTTCGTCAACGTGGGCATCAATTGGGCGTCCACTCTCCTCGGGGCCATTGCGGTGCTCCTCGTGCCAATGCCGTTCTTGTTCTACAAGTACGGCTCGCATATTCGCACGAGGAACTCGTTCACGCCGTGCACTGATCTCAAAGTCGCTAAGTTCCTCGAGCAGGAAAAGGAGGGTGCGGTAAAGCGCTGTGTGCAGCAGATGGCGTATTAGTACTTGAATTGCGGTGTCCCTTGCATTTCTTGTTGCGTTGCTAGTCCATGACGCGACATGGGCGCCCTGTGCATGCTCTGCGGAGGGAGTGGATCTACTGTAGTACCAGGGCGTGCTGGGCTATATCGCGGATCGCTCTGGATTCCCAGACTGGTGTCTGCGGCGGGTGTTTCCCATCTTTTACACAGGCTACTGCAACGGCCCTGTGTCCTGAGACGCCTCATTGACGCACGAATAAATTCCTCTTGTTGTGCAGCAGTGTGTAAGGACGCCGCGAATACGTCTGATCACAAAATGGGTGACCTGAATTACTGTACAGCGAAACGCATATTCAATTTACTGTGGCTAGACCCTGTGGCAAGCCCTGTAGTCTTTAGGTCGTTTGGTCAAACTTGGTCATAAAATTTGCACGACTGAATCCGACTTTGGACTTTTCAAGTTTTCATTGTTTGAACAGATCACTGTTCACTTGGTTTTTCTGAGAGTTTTTCTTATTTTCTTATTTCTTTTTCTTTTTCGTTTTTGCCAATCGTTTTTATTTTTATTTTTATTTGATCCATTTGTATCACCGGAGTACATGTCCGAGACACAGACCAGTCGTAGCTAGTGAACACTACAGTTATAAAACTCGGTAGTCCTAGAAGGTGGCTCCAAGCACAGAAAGTAGGTAGCGAGTCGGGAGAGGGTGATAGAAGGAGGGGCCGCAAGGGCACCTGGTCGTACATAAGCCGAAGCAGTATTAGATGTGCGTGTTAGGCACTCAAGTTTGTTGTTACAGTTGCAGGCCACAATAGATAGGGGAACACAACCCCGAGATTCACATCATCGTGAACTAGTCAGGTTCGAGTGACACATAAGGCTGTGGACTGGATTCGGGTTTTGAGAGGGCGCGCGTGTTCTGGATGAATTTACATCTCTCAGCTCCTTCCCTAGAGGAGAAGAGGCGGGGGTATGGGTAAATAGGGTAGATAGGGTTCCACGCCGGGCATGTGAGATGCGGAGTTGGAAAAATCGAGAAGGATGTGCTCTGACGATCCGATGGGGCAAGGGCAGCTGATGTTTTCGGCAATCGTTTTTATTTCCACGCACTGTGCTCGAACCAAGGCTCGAACAAACCGGTTGGTTGCTGATTTGCGCACGACGTGTTGGGTACCACGTTACTAGCAAAAGTCTCGAAAATCGGGCTTCGAATAATAGATGCTGTCATCTCTTGCGCATGTGGTCGGATCCCATGCTTGATCCCATGCGTTTTGTCTTTGGTAGTAAAGTCGATAAATCAGTACTGTGTCGGTTACATAATATAGGTTCCGAGTCCAGAACTCCGACTGGCTCACCTGAGCACTGACGCGTCCGCGGAGTTCGCCTACGACTTTGGGCGGAGCACCAACTGGGACGTAATAGGGTAACTTTGAACACCATCTGGTTCGGGATGCTTGCCTCACACACTGAGATCTAAGCTATCTTCAAGTTCGGGGGTGTCCTAAAAAACTCAACGATGTCCTTTCTGGGTGCGATGACCCCCGGACAACAGGACAGCTGACGCTTATGGGAAGTCACCCACTATTCGAACTGCGTGGCTTGCTCCACCATGAATTCTGGAATTTCTGGCTTTTGAAGCTCTGGACTCGATGCACTATTTCGGTGTCCGGGCAAGTAATAAAGCTATCGAAAGACATTCCTTTGGCAATAATAGGCACTGTTCCGAGTTGGCTGCCTAATCTGCGCTGACTTGACTGCGAACCGGAAATAACTACACTGCCAAATGTCCCGGACCCCTGTTTGAGGGTTCAGTCGGCCAGGGTCCGTGCAGCCCCAGTTTAGGCTCATTCGAGTGCTGGTCGAGCGGAGTGACCCTTAAGCGGTGGCAAAAAAAAAAACCCCTGGAATAAGGCTGAACTGGGGCCACACGGTACCCTGGCCGACCGAACCCTCAAACAGGGGTCCGGGAAGTTTGGCAGTGTACGTCTGATGGGATTCTTAGAGCCCGGAGTTGTTGAATCATCAACGACTGGTCAACATGCCGCCGCGGTTCCGGACGAGACAACTATATAGGCTTTATGGAGGTTTCGTCGCTCATCCCCAAACACCTTAACATGCTTTCTCTCTTCGAGGTTGCCTGCCTATGCCCTTGTAGCCCTGGCTGGGGCCGCCACGCTTACCCTCCTCAGGCACAGGTTCAGGCAGCGGAGCCTCCTCAAAATTCCTGGGCCGTCTAACCCCTCTCTTCTCTGGGGTGAGCTTCGCGGGTCAGAGAAAAAAGGCTGCACGCTGAAAGAATGAGAAGGTCATTGGAAACATATATTCAATCCCTATGCCTACCCGTTCCACGAAGGGTTACACAGCACGTACGGAAACGTAGCACGCATCTACGGCTTTTTGGGGGTACGTCCTCATGACTTTTGACCTCTACGAGGGCCCCTCCCTCGATGCGATAACTGGGGAACAGGATATCCAGCTCGTGGTATCTGATCCTAAGGCATGCAACAACATTTTTATCAAGGATCAACCCATTTTTGAAATGACAGAGGCCTTCCTCCGGTATGTTTTTCGTTTCGAGTAAGGATTGATCCTCGTCTTGAAACCGAAAAAGCTCGAACATGCGGTCGACTTGGGCCATCGCTCTTTGCTACGACAGGTAGGGAAGTCATTTTCTAAGATTGTCCGTGGATATACACCTATATTGCCACCAATCGAGGTACTCAACACCGGATGCAACGAAAATTGCTAAACCCCGCATTCAACATCAAGCACATGCGACATATGACCCCAATCTTCCATAGGATCACGAATCAGGTACTCTCCCAGGTTCGTATTCCCGATCCAGTGGTCTCAATTCTTCTCAGCTTCGTGAGAACCTCTGGTCGATTGTATTGAATGGCCCAGAAGAGATCAACGTTGCCGATTGGATGGGAAATATTGCTCTCGAACTCATCGGACAAGCCGGTCTCGGATATTCCTTTGGCATCTTTGAAGGCAGAGACGACGAGTATTGCAGAGCATTCAAGGAATGGATGTCAGTACAGGGAACGCGTGAAGTGACTTTATTATTCTGACGCGCTTTCCAGCCCAACCTTTTCCTCTCTTGCGGTGTCCCGAAACTTGTTTCCTTACGTCGACAAGATATTCCGCCCCAAAGTTCTAAAGTTCCTGGGAAGAATGTTGCCGTGGCCGAATTTGAACCATCTCATGGACCTCGCGGAGACCCTGAATTCCAAGGCGATGGGCATTTACGAGGCGAAGAAGAGATTGCTGGAATTAGGTGACTGACGTGACTGTCAAGCAGATTGGAGATGGAGATGATATCATCAGTCTTCTCAGTGGGTACAAGGCACCGTGCATTCAGATCAGAAAGCTGTGGTGACGGTATATAGTGCGAGCTAGTCCGGCGGGACCCGAGGACATTCAGCTGAGCGAAGAGGAACTAGGTTGCGCAAATGGCGTACGTCCCCAGCGCGCGTTGATTCAAACTAGGCCACGTTGATGACTATGTCATTTCTTTTAGGGTCTTTCTTATAGCGGGAACAAATACGACATCGACTGCTCTTTCTCGGATTCTACATCCTTCTTGCCCTCCATCCTGACGTCCAGGATAAGCTCAGAAATGAGCTGAAAGACGGCCCATGAAGACAACGAGGAGCTCACCCATGACCAGCTCGTTTCTTTGCCTTTCTTGGAGGCGGTGTGTCGTGAAACTCTGCGCCTGTACGATGTTTCGTCTTGGTTCTTGGGACGTATTCTCAAAGGTGTCACAGCTACCCGCCTGTTCCCGGAGTAATGAGAACGTATGCGACGCATCATTTCCGTCTTATGGCCTTTCATACTCACTAGTAGTTGGCAGTACACGAAGTGATGTTGTTCTCCCACTTTCTTCCCCAATTCGGGATGTCGACGGACGCCAAGTCCATGAAATCTTCGTACCGAAACATACGAACGTATTCGTTCAAATCTATAATTTGAACCGCGACCCATCGATTTGGGGGGCCGATGCAGCCGAATGGAAACCGGAACGTTGGTTGGCACCACTTCCTCAAAGCGTTGGAGATGCAAATATCCAAGGAGTATATGCAAATACGTGCGAAATACGTCTTTCCTCAACCCATATGGTTTACTGTTTCTGACAGCTCTTTTAGTATGACATTTATTGGTGGCACGCGGGCCTGCATGTGCGTATGACAAGCCCTTCTTTAGACGAGCAGGGCTGATTCTGGTACATCTAGCGGATTCAAATTTTCACAGCTCGAAATGAGTAAGAGAAGCGTGAATGCGTCTCGGATCTTGCCGATCTGACTACGTACTTTAGAGGTCGTGTTATCACAGATCATTCCTGCATTCCGATTTGCGCCTACTGAAGCGGAAATAGTTTGGAGATTTGGCATCATTTCCAGTCCGTCGGTGAAGGGATCAGTTGGGACGTTCCATCCTAAGCTCCCGATGATAGTGTCCCGGGTATAGGGGTTGTCAGGCCGCGGCTAAGGGGGTTGTCCATTTGTCTCAGTATTAGCCTCTTTACAAGGGCTTTCCCATATGTTTTATTTTATCTTTTTGATTCAGAAATCATGTTCCGCAGCGGGCTCTACAGTAGAACGCTCGCCTTGACGCTCGCATTATCATGGTCACGCTGAAAGGGAATAGAAACTTTATAGAGTACTTGCTCCAGCATTATAGTATCACACTCCGCTTCTCGCACTGGGATGCACTTGGGCATGCATTGCCTGATATGTATCGAAAATGGTTGAGAATAGCCAAGGAGTAGCATTCATCGGCACGAGGCAGGACCAGGCGCTACTAGTAGCCCTGGACGATTCCTGTCTCCCCACCTTTGTTGAGATACCTTGACCAACCAGCTGAGCTAAATTGCAGTTGCAATGTCTCAGACCATTGCCGCAACTGCATCTTCCCGCAATTTCCGTACCATCTTCGTCGCCTCTCTGAAAGCGTACGAGAAGAAGACGAAGACCGACCTACTCACACATCCCCTCGCAGCACAGCTACAATCCTGCAACTCTTCCAGTGACGTCCTCGCCGTGCTTCATGACAAAGTCAATGAGTTTGATCAATCAAGGAGTCACAACGAGAAGTTATCGAGCTGGCTCAACCCGACTATTAATGTCCTCTACGCGTTCACCGCGACTCTGGGCGAAGGTGTTGGACTTGTGAGTCTCAACCGGTCGACTTTGTCCACAATCTGCCCTTAATTGCTTTCTCAGATATTCGCTCCCGCAAAAGTTATCTCGGCAGGTGTTGGGGTCTTCCTCCTGGTAAGCGTCGTCCTTGGTCCCTGTATGGAACGATCTTCAACTACGGCTTCGGTTAGGCTGCCAAGGATGTCGACGCAAGTCAAGAAGCGCTTGCCGATCTCTTCGAGCGTATCGAAAACTTCTTCAAACGCCTTGAATCTTACACGGAAGTGCCACCAACCGACGCGATGACTGATATCATCGTGAAGATAATGGTGGAAGTTCTGAACATCTTTGCGATTGCGACGAAGGAGGTGAAGCAGGGTCGAACCAGTGTGTTACTTCCAAGAAATACATGAATCCGAGCTAATCTAGGTTTAGAAAAGTTTATCAAGAAGCTTGTGGGAAGGAAGGATATAGAAGACGCATTAAAGAAGTTAGACAAATTGACGCAAGAGGAGGCCCGGATGGCGGCCGCACAGATCCTGAAGTCCACATATAGTGTTGACGGCAAGGTCAAGGTCGTATACGACAAAGTAACTGGAGTCGGAAATCAGATGAAGGATATGGGCGATAAAATGGATATTGTCTTGAATGGTACGCCTGACGCGTTGGCTACTCAAAAACCCATCCTGATTGCGCAAACATCGAATAGACGGAAGGGACGCGAAAGAAGTCCTTCAGCAAACGTCAAACAGAGTAGATGATGTGAAATGTGTGTGGTCAAGTCTTTCGCCACTGGCTCTGGCGTCTCTAACCTGCCCATAGGGAACCAACTAAGAGAGAGCCTCAGAAGATGGGTCACCCCGCCAGATCCGTCGACGAATCACAACATCGCATGTGACATTCACCACGGAGGAACAGCGGAGTGGTTCTATCAAGGCAGTACCTTTGCAGAATGGAAGTCCACTGGCTCTCTCTTATGGATATATGGCAAACGTGAGTTGTTTCCACTCTTCCCTGATCGGCCCTTTTACCATCATATGCGTTCCTAGCCGGCTCAGGGAAGAGTATCCTGTGGTTCGTCGTCTCTCAGGCTCCAGCGTCTGCACGCGACCCGATGAACTTACGTCGGTTTCTAGCTCTACGATTATCCAAGACATCGTAACTCTACGCGAGGCAGGGTCTGCCTTTATGGCGTACTTCTATTTCGACTTCAGGGATCTTGATAAACAACACCGTCGAAACCTCCTCCCCTCTCTCCTCATCCAGCTTTCTGACCAGTCTCCTCCTTGTTTCGACATCCTCTCCCACCTTTACTCTGCACACAAAAATGGCGCACAGCAACCCAGCGATAGCGTAATGATCCGCTGTCTCAAAGATATGCTCGCGAATCTCCGTCCGCAACCCGTTTACATTATCCTAGACGCACTCGACGAGTGTCCAAACTGGCCCGGAATCCCTTCGCCTCGTGAACAGGTCCTTGCGCTTATCAAGGACCTCGTTGGCCTTGATCTTCCACATCTTCATATCTGCGTCACCAGCAGACCGGAGTTCGATATTCGAGCTACTCTCACACCTTTGGCACATCACCGGGTATCCCTGCATGACGAAAGCGGACAAAAGAAAGATATCGTCGACTATGTCAATTCTGTCGTGCATTCTGACTCGGAGACAATGATGAAGAGGTGGCGAGAAGACGAGAAGAAAATGGTTGTCGAGGCGCTCTCGGAAAGGGCCGATGGAATGTAAGTGCCCGCGCTATCCTAGTGATGTTTGCTCATGTCAAGAATTAGGTTTCGATGGGTGTTTTGTCAACTAGACACGCTGCGACAATGCCTTCCGTCGAGTGTGCGACAAACGCTAGAGGAGCTTCCGGAATCGCTAGACGAGACATACGCGCGGATCGTGATGGATATCAAGAAGGCGAACAGTGCACACGCATATCGTATGCTGCAGTGTCTGGTTGTGGCGATTCGACCGCTTTCTGTTGCTGAGCTTGCGGAACTCCTCGCTTTTGACTTTAATGCGACGAAGGGAGGGATCCCCGAATTGAACCCTAACTGGCGGTGGGACAATCATGAACAAGCGGTACTTTCAACCTGTTCAAGTCTAATTACCATCGTCCCCGCCTACGGTTCTCGTTCCCCGGTTGTCCAGTTTTCGCACTTCTCGGTGAAGGAGTTCTTGATGTCGGATCGCCTCGCCGCGTCGACGAAAGACCTCTCTCGGTACCATATTGTCCTGGAAGATGCCAACACACTGATTTCCAGGGCTTGTCTCGGCGTCCTACTGCGGGATCCTGTTGGCGGGGCAACTCCTCTAGCCCGATATGCTGCTGAGCTTTGGGTGACTCATGCACAGGTCGGGAACGTCGCGTCAACCATCCGTGATGGGATGGAATATCTTTTCGACCCGGACAGGCCGTACTTTTCAGCGTGGCTCAAGTTATACAATGTCGATAAACGTCCCTGGGTCCAGGAACTGGAAGGCGAAATACAACCAGGGGCCGCACCATTATACCACGCTGCTTTCTGTGGATTTCACGAGATAGCTGAACACCTTGCTCTCAAATATCCGCAGTATGCAAACGCGATAGGTGGTCTCGCAGGGACTGCATTACACTCGGCATCGGATGTAGGTCACGTCGAGGTTGTACGTTCACTGCTCAAGTGCGGCGTGGATGTGGATACATGTGGCGTATGGGACCGGTCGCCGCTGCTACTTGCGTCGTACGAAGGACACCTTCGTGTTGTACAATGCTTACTCGACCATGGCGCGGATGCAAATTTTCAAGACAATCGTCGCTCTGCGCCACTAATTGAGGCAATAAGGCACGGCTACGTCGATATCGTTCGAGTGTTGCTTGAGCACAATGCGGATGTTAATTCTCGGGATAACAACGGCTCGACCCCAATGCACGAGGCATGTTCATCTCCAAATCCCAAAGGTGATTATCCCCAAATTATACGATTATTACTGGAGCACGGCGCGAATCCGAACGCTCGGGATAACAAGCTACGAACACCATCGCATGTGGTGTCGTTGTCGGGTCTAGTATCGTCATTGCAGCTCGAGGTCGCACGCATCCTGCTGGCGCATGGCGCGGACGTATATGCAGAGGATGAGGAGGGGCAGACCCCATCACAGGTAGCATTGGCGTGTGGAAAAGTCGAGCTCGCGCAGCTGTCGTCGGCCAGATCATCGCCACAATTAAGTACATATGCGGTATCACGAATACGCTGAATACGACTTGGACGGAAGCACGATTCAATTCGCGTTCGGTCATTATGTTTCGTACCCTGCGATGTATACTACCATGTCGATATTTAGTTCTAGTTCGAACACATGGAAGTTCTCTTAGCTCTAACCCGTGACATTATGATGTGCGCATCAGTATCGTGCCTCAGGGTAGTATTGCGACTATTGCCGCGAGTTAGTCCACATTAGTGCTCTAACTCGGATCGAACTTTTGATAGGCTAACTCATCGGATCGACTTGAACCAAGGAGTTCACCGTCTGAGGTCGTTAATGTTGATAGACTCTTGAGTTAGGGATTGTCTTGAGTCGGGCAAGGAGTCGGGGATTACTCGGAGCGTCGGGTCACGACGCGCACACGGAGGACAATTACATAAAAGGGGTGGGGGGGTTGGTGTCCGAGGCTAGGTCACGACACCCGACCTGTTAGGAACAACGACGACGTGGCAAGTAAGACTCAGCACCCCCAATGGTAGGAAGAGACAGCATTACTGCTTACCCTGCAGAGCGTGCGTCCGGGGAGTGTGGAAAAGGCACGTGAGCCGCTAACGAACCGGGGGCATAGAGTAGCGAATGAAAGTTTCGTGAAACCGCCGGGACGGCCTGAATGTAGGGGACGATGATAACAGCGTGTTTTCGAAGGTAGAGGGAAACGAGTCCCCGGCCCATCGACCCTTGGCCTTCAGTGACGTCAAACGGCATGCCACGAAGGAGGTAGTCCAGCGTGAGTGAGCCGATCCGAATGCCGTGCCCCTGCAGTGGCTCGAGGCCGGCAGCGCGAGCCTTATCGCTCCCGCCAGCACCTACGACGAAGAAGAGGAAGGGAGGCACGCATGAGGGACTTAATCCGGGGGGGAAAGAGAGAAGGGACGTACTGAGGTCCAAGGCAGTAAGGGCGGTCGGATGCCGACAGGCCCCTCTGGAGAGGGAAGCCGACTAGGTCATACGGTGGAGGGTGAGCGAGGCGAGGAAAGAAAGGCCGAGGAAAGAGGTCACACCTATTAATACGTCGAGGAAGGGGAAGGCAGGCAGGCGCGTAAGGGACTCAGTCCGGGGAAAAAGGGAGGCAGGGACGCACCTTGGTCCAAGGCAGTATACGGCACACTTCGTGTGCAATGAGGTCGTTTGTTCATTGACGAGACGACGACGAACGAACGAACGAACAAACGCACGCACACTCGTACGTACCGCGCTTCTCTCGACGGAGCCTCTCAGGCTCGTAAGTTAGTGCTGTACGGTAGGGCGAGCACTGGTCACGCCAGGCCAGTCACACTGGCAGGCGCTTGCGAAGTCGAGCGGACCGCACGCGCCAGGGAAGGCGTGAAAACTGTGAATCCAACTCACTGCGTGCAAAGCAGAGTTTTCCGACCAATAAAACCCTTAGAAAACCCTAAAAAAACCCTTGATAAGTGGTTATGTTTAACACTCCATAGGGTTTTCTATGGGTTTTATTGGTCTGAAAACCCTGCTTTGCACACAGTGACTGTGAATCGAGCGCGAATCGAGCGCCGTGACAAGTGTGAATCGAGCGTGACGCGTGACAAAACGTGAATCGCGCGCGCCTGGCGCCTGGGCAGTTTTCGAAGTCACAGGACTTCGACTGGGACAGTGTTAATCTGTAGCTCCTGAGCTGATCTACAGTAATACCAACAACCTAAGTGTGACTTCGCTTGAGCACCGGGAAACCCTAGTCGAAATCAACCATGGTAGTAGGACCCACCGCCGCAGGCGGGAAAAAAAAAAGGCACGGCACACTCGCGCACTCGCTCATATCCCCATCCCGCAAATGGACGCGAACATCGACCCTCGCTTTCAAGAACCAGATAGGCCACAAGAGCCAACTTCCTCGGTGGATGTCGTCAACGGGTCGGGTGACTGTGCGGGTCGTTCTGGGCCTAGCTCCTGGTCTGATGGTGGCAAATTACATGATCGCTAATCAATTAACTAGATAAGCTCCTCAGGTTTTTGCTGATGGGATCACCAACTATCGATATGTATATTGTGTATGATATGACACTGACTTCCGACTTTAGTAAATGACTCTGCGCCGGACAGGCCCTATTGTAAATAGCCGCGGCCCGGAGCTATTATAGAGTTAGAGCGGCCTCCCAGAGGGATTCCGAGGAATGCCAGGCCCTGGTCATTCACTTCATGCATAAGTTAGGCGAAAAGGGGTCACGGAACCGTCCGAAGTAACATTTATATAGGCTTCGTGGGGGTCCTCAAACACCTTAACATGTTTTCTCTCTTTGAGGTCGCCGCCTATGCCCTTGTAGCCCTGGCTGGGGCCGCCACGCTTACCCTCCTCAGGCACAGGTTCAGGCAGCGGGGCCTCCTCGAAATTCCTGGGCCGTCTAACCCCTCTCTTCTCTGGGGTGAGCTTCGCGGGTCAGAGAAAACAGGCTGCACGCTGAAATAATGAGAAGGTCATTGGAAACATATATTCAATCCCTATGCCTACCCGTTCCACGAGGGGTTATACAGCACGTACGGAAACGTAGCACGCATCTACGGCTTTTTGGGGGTACGTCCTCATGACTTTTGACCGCTACGGGGCCCCTCACTCGATGCGATAACCGGGGAACAGGATATCCAGCTCGTGGTATCTGATCCTAAGGCATGCAACAACATTTTTATCAAGGATCAACCCATTTTTGAAATGACAGAGGCCTTCCTCCGGTATGTTTTTCGTTCCGTGTAAGGTCGACCCTCGTCTTGAAACCGAAACAGTACGAACATGCGGTCGACTGGGCCATCGCTCTTTGCTACGACAGGTAGGGAAGTCATTTTCTAAATTGTCCGTGGACATACACCTATATTGTCACCAATCGAGGTACTCAACACCGGATGCAACGAAAATTGCTAAACCCCGCATTCAACATCAAGCACATGCGACATATGACCCCAATCTTCCATAGGATCACAAATCAGGTACTCTCCCAGGTTCGTATTCCCGATCCAGTGGTCTCAATTCTTCTCAGCTTCGTGAGAACCTCTGGTCGATTGTATCGAATGGCCCAGAAGAGATCAACGTTGCCGATTGGATGGGAAACCTTGCTCTCGAACTCATCGGACAAGCCGGTCTCGGATATTCTTTTGGCATCTTTGAAGGCAGAAACGACGAGTATTGCAGAGCATTCAAGGAATGGATGTCAGTACAGGGAACGCGTGAAGTGACTTTGTTATTCTGACACGCTTTCTAGGCCAACCTTTTCCTCTCTTGCGGTGTTTCGATACTTGTTTCCTTACGTCGACAAGATATTCCACCCCAAAGTTCTCAAGCTCCTGGGAAGAATGTTGCCGTGGCAGAAATTGAACCATCTCATGGACCTCGCGGAGACCCTGGATTCCAAGTCGAGGGGCATTTACGAGGCGAAGAAGAGATTGCTGGAATTAGGTGATGACGCGACTGTCAAGCAGATTGGAGATGGAAAGGACATCATCAGTCTTCTCAGTGGGTACAAGGCACTGCGCTTTCAGATCAGAAAGCTGAGGTGACGGTATATAGTGCGAGCTAGTCCGACGGGACCCGATGACATTCAGCTGAGCGAAGAGGAACTGGTTGCGCAAATGGCGTACGTCCCAGCGCGCGTTGATTCAAACTTGGCGGTGTTGATGATTAGGTCATTTCTTTTAGGGTCTTTCTTATAGCGGGAACAGATACGACATCGACCGCTCTATCCCGGACTCTACATCTACTTGCCCTCCATCCTGACGTCCAGGATAAGCTCAGAAATGAGCTGAAAGACGCCCATGAGGACAACGAGGAGCTCACACATGACCAGCTCGTTTCTTTGCCTTTCTTGGAGGCGGTGTGTCGTGAAACTCTGCGTCTGTGAGGTGTTTATCCTGGTTCTTGGGACGTATTCTCAAAGGTGTCACAGCTACCCGCCTGTTCCTGGAGTGATGAGGACGTACGCGATGCATCATTCTCGTCTTATGGTCCTTCATACTCACTAGTAGTTGGCAGTACACGAAGTGATGTTGTTCTCCCACTTTCTTCCCCAATTCAGGATGTCGACGGACGCGAAGTCCATGAAATCTTTGTACCGAAACATACGAATGTATTCGCTCAAATTTCTAATTTGAACCGCGACCCATCGATTTGGGGGGCCGATGCGGCCGAATGGAAACCGGAACGTTGGTTGGCACCACTTCCTCAAAGCGTTGGAGATGCAAATATCCAGGGAGTATATGCAAATACGTGCGGAATACGCCCTTCTATAACCAAATGGTTCAATGTTTCTGACAGCTCTTGTAGTATGACGTTTACTGGTGGCACGCGGGCCTGCATGTGCGTATAACAAGCATTTCTTTAGACGAGCTGGGCTGATCCTGGTACATCTAGCGGATTCAAATTTTCACAGCTCGAAATGAGTAAGAGAAGCCTCCTGGACGCGTATCCTATCTTGCCGATCTGACTACATCTTTGCGTCTAGAGGTCGTGTTATCGCAGATCATTCCCGCTTTCCGATTTGCGCCTACTGAAGCGGAAATAGTTTGGAGATTTGGCATCATTTCCAGTCCGTCGGTGAAGGGATCAGTTAGGACGTTCCATCCTAAGCTCCCAATGTTGGTATCCCGGGTATAGGAGTTGTGCGCGTTGCACCTGCATTTACCTTGGGATTAGCCTCCGAGTCCTCACAAGTACTCATACTAGTAGTACTCATATGTTTTGTTCTATGCTTTTGATTCAGAAGTTATGTTTCGCAACGAGCTACGGAATTCTTTTTTCTTTTCTTTTTTTTCAAAATACTTGTTACCCGCGCAGTGTATCATACTCCAAGTCCATGCATCGCCGATGTGTATCGAAAATTGTAGAACGAACTTGGGCACAACTCAGAATATGAGCCCGGGCTGCGGGACGGCACGGGCTCACTTTCTGCGTTTTTACTCCCGCAACACCCCGCAACCCCAGCTATCTCCAGATCCGGATGAGGTTTGTCCAACAAAAAAAAATATTCACCAGCAGTTCCTTGGTGCATGGGCGCCATGGGCCATTATATCCCGTGTCCGTCTTCCTTCAAATATATTTCCTGTATATACGACATCAACGATAGAGAACAATTCCCTTGGCTTCAAGTTCAGACCTCTGCAGGGGTCCGTGCAGCTCTTCGCCTTTGTCTGCGCTCCCAAATGTGCCTTAGCGATTCAGGTACTACCATTCCCCACAGCGGCAATCAGGCGTGCGATCAGGGCTGCGAGGTTTCGCAGCTGGCGCGATCCCTTCACCTGTACGAATATTTGTACATGTGCAATGCGGAGGCCCGTGCAACTGATTTCGTCGCGACGCTTCGGACCAGGTCCGACAGCACACAGCGACTCGGCGAGCCCCTCCTTTGTACTCATACGGCTTAGTATGCCATTTTTGTAATAAATGGTCCCGTAGACGACTGTGATCGGGTCAGCACCGTATCATGTACTGTAAGTTACTGACTTTTAACCCTACCCGGCGTCTATCATCTACATCTACAAATGGCCCATCATCTTTGCGCAATGTTTGTACTAAAATACACGAGGCAGTGCCCGCGCTAGCTGTTACAGTAGTGAGTCACCTGTTTGAACCCTGGACGATTCCAGTCTCTCCGACTTTTTCCATCACCGACCAGCCTGAGCTCGTCTAAATTGCAGTTACTATGTCTCTAACTCCCATCACAACTGCTTCTTCCAATTTCCGCACCATCTTCGTCGCCGCTCTGAAAGCGTACGAGAAGAAGACAAAGACCGACGTTCTCACACATCCCCTCGCGACACAGCTACAATCCTGCGACTCTTCCAGTGACGTTCTCGCCGTTCTTCGTGACAGAGTCAACGAGTTTGACCAGTCAAGGAGTCACGACGAGAGATTATCGAGTTGGCTTAACCCGACTATCAATGTCCTCTATGCGTTCACCGCGACTCTGGGCGAAGGTGTTGGACTAGTGAGTCTCACATAGTCGACTTTATCCGAATCCGAATCATCTCCTGTCCGCCTCTAATCATTTTCGCAGATATTCTCGCCCGCAAAAGTAATCTCTGCCGGTGTAGGGGTCCTCCTCTTGGTGAGCGTCTTCCTTGATCCCTGTGTGGAGGGAAGTTCTGACGGCGACGTATGTATCAGGCTGCCAAGGATGTCGACGCGAGTCAAGAAGCCCTTGCTGATCTCTTCGAGCGGATCGAGAACTTCTTCAAACGCCTTGAATCATACACGGAAGTGCCACCAACCGACGCGATGACTGACATCATCGTGAAGATAATGGTGGAAGTTCTGAACATCTTTGCGATTGCGACGAAGGAGATGAAGCAGGGTCGAGCCAGTGAGTCACTATTTGAAAATACGTGAATGTATGCTAATTTTTGTTCAGACAGATTCCTCAAGAAGTTAGTGGGAAGGAAAGACATAGAAGACGCGTTGGCGAGATTAGACAAATTGACGCAGGAGGAGGCCCGGATGGCGGCTGCGCAGATCCTGAGGCTCACACACAGTATCGATGACAAGGTCAAGGTCGTGGACGATAATGTGACTGGAGTTGGAAATCAGATGAAGAACATGGACGATAATATGAAGGATATGGACAACAAAATGGATATTGTGTTGAATGGTACGACGCGCTAGTTACTCAAACCCCATACTAATTCAAAAACATTTGTAGATGCGATGGATGCGAAAGCAGTCCTTCAGCAAACGTCAAGCAGCGTAGATGATGTGAAATGTGTGTGATCAAGTCTTTCGCTGCTGGCCCTGGCGTCTCTAACCTGCTCACAGGGAACCAATTGAGAGAGAGCCTAAGAAGATGGGTTACCCCGCCGGATCCGTCAACCAATCACAATATCGCATGCGACATTCACCATGGGGGAACAGCAGAGTGGTTCTATCAAGGCAGTACCTTTGCCGAATGGAAGTCCACCGGCTCTCTCTTGTGGATCTATGGCAAACGTACGCCCCCCCTCTCTTTTAAGGTTGACCCCTGATCACCGTCTGCGTTCTTAGCTGGCTCAGGCAAGAGCATCCTTTGGTTCGCCGTCACTCAGCATCTATTCGTGCCTCAGAGGGTTTACTTTACTCACTAGTTCTACGATTATCCGAGACATCGCAAGCCTGCGCGAGGCAGAGTCAGCCTTGATGGCGTACTTTTATTTCGACTTCAGGGACCTTGACAAGCAACACCGCCGCAACCTCCTTCCCTCTCTCCTTATCCAGCTTTCTGCTCAGTCCCGTTCTTGTTGCGATATCCTCTCCCACCTTTATTCTGCACATGATAACGGTGAACAAAAGCCCAGTGATAGCGTAATGATCCGCTGTCTCAAGGATATGCTCGCGATTCTCCATCCACAACCCGTTTACATTATCCTGGACGCGCTCGACGAGTGTTCGAACTGGCCCGGAATCCCATCGCCTCGTGAACAGGTCCTTGCACTTGTCAAGGACCTCGTTGAGCTTGATCTTCCACATCTTCATATCTGCGTCACCAGCAGACCGGAGTTCGATATTCGAGCTACCCTCACACCCTTGGCACATCACCGAGTGTCCCTGCACGATGAAAGCGGACAAAAGAAAGATATCGTCGACTATGTCAATTCTGTGGTGTATTCTGACTCTGAGACGATGATGAAGAGGTGGCGAGAAGACGAGAAAAAAATGGTTGTCGAGGCGCTCTCGGAAAAAGCCGACGGAATGCAAGTGCCCACGCTAACCTAGCGATGCCTGCTCACGTCCACGAGTTAGGTTTCGATGGGTGTTTTGTCAACTAGACACGCTGCGACAATGCCTTCCGTCGAGTGTGCGACAAACGCTAGATGAACTTCCGGAATCGCTAGACGAGACATATGAGCGGATCGTGATGGATATCAAGAAGGCGAACAGTGCACACGCATATCGTATGCTGCAATGTCTGGCTGTGGCGATTCGACCGCTTTCTGTTGCTGAGCTTGCGGAACTCCTCGCTTTTGACTTTAATGTGATGAAGGGAGGGATCCCCGAATTGAACTCAAATTGGCGACGGGACGATCATGAACAAGCGGTACTTTCAACATGCTCAAGTCTAATTACTATCGTCCCCACCTACGGATCCCCGGTTGTCCAGTTTTCGCACTTCTCGGTGAAGGAGTTCTTGATGTCGGATCGCCTCGCCACGTCGACGAAAGACCTTTCTCAGTATTATATTGTCGCCGAAGATGCCAGCACACTGATCGCTCGGGCTTGTCTCAGTGTCCTACTACAGGATACTGTTGACGAAAATGGCGCGGCAACACCTCTAGCTCGATATGCCGCCGAGCATTGGGTAACTCATGCACAGGTCGGGAATGTGGTGTCACGCATCCGTGACGGGATAGAATATCTCTTCGACCCGGACAAGCGGTACTTTTCAGCGTGGCTCAAGTTATACAATATCGATAATCGCCCCTGGGTCTCAGAACTGGATGGCAAAATACAACCCGGAGCAGTACCACTATACCATGCTTCTTTCTGTGGATTTCACGAGATGGCTGAACATCTTGCCCTCAAATATCCACAGTATGCAAATGCGATAGGTGGTCGTGCAGGGACTGCATTACACTCGGCGTCGGATCCAGGTCATGTCGAGGTTGTACGCTCACTACTCAGGTGCGGCGTGGATGTGGATACTTGCGGCGTCTGGGACCGGTCGCCGCTGCTACTTGCGTCGTACGCAGGGTGCCTTAATGTTGTGCAATGCTTACTCGACCATGGCGCAGATGCAAACTTTCAAGACAGTCATCACTCTACGGCACTGAGTGACGCGGCAGTGAGTGGCCACCTCGAAATTGTTCAAGTGTTGCTTGAGCACAATGCGGATGTTCATTCTCGAGATAACAACGGCTCGACCCCAATGCACGAGGCATGTTTAACCTCAAATCCCAAAGGTGATTATCCCCAAATTGTACGATTATTACTGGAGCATGGCGCGAATCCGAACGCTCGGGATAACAAGCGCCGAACACCATCGCATGTGGTGTCGTTATCGGGGCTGGTATCGTCATTGCGGCTCGAGGTCGCATGCATCCTGTTAGCGCATGGCGCGGACGTAGGTGTAGAGGATGAGGAAGGAATGACCCCATCACAGGTGGCATCGACGTGTGGAGATGATAAGCTCGCGCGGTTGCTGTCGGTCGAAACATAGCCACAAGTATGCTCAAATGCGGTGTCATGACTATGTTAACTACGACTCAGACGGAAGTACGATACGGCTCGCGTTCATTCATTTTCTTTCTGCTGTTTCTGCTTGATTTTTCCTACATCCACTTCATTCTTCCCGACTGACCGCTTGTCGTTGACGACTCGCGATGTCCTACCATTCCGTGTATGCTACCACACGTCTATATTTGGTTCTAGTGTGTACACGATTTGGACTTTCTCTTAGCCCAGGCCCGTGACATCATGATATACGCATCAGTATCGTGTGCCTCAGGTGTACTGGTACAGTAGTGTCTTGCGCCGTGACGGTGACCCCAAAAAAAGCCCACGTATAGCTCGAGATCCTAGTCCCTCTTTGGTGGCATGTTGATTTATCCCGAAGCAGTACAAACAGTAAATCATGGCGAGTTGCATGGCTGTGCAGTCGTCGGGTGATAGGTTTTTAGTCGTCAGGTGGCTTTTGGTGGGTATGGCGGCCAGCCATAGGAGGTGATTGCTACCATCGGGAGGGTGGTGGAAGTCGATGGCATGACCGTATATCTAGGACCGCTGGGGGGGTGGGGTGTGTGAGAGTATGGGCCCAGTCAGCGGTCCAATGGTGGATTGCGCGTTGTCTCGCCTACTATTTCTTAACAAAGGTGGCAGATTGAACGCGGTTGACTGAGGTGCAGGGGGTTAGGGTGCAGGCGCGGAATGCAACCCCCGAAGGGGCACGAAATCCCTTGTCATAATCAACCGTTGTATGTACGAGACGGGGTTGTATCAGTAAATATCGAGCAGTCTGCAAACTCAACCAGGCTGAAAAAATCACGCATAGCGCCACCCTGTCGTGAGAAGGGCAAATATGTGTTGAAGGTCCCCAAGAGTGTCATTGGGAAACCATCTCCTCTCTCCTGTACGGGAAACAAGCCATCTCCCTTCCTCCCGCGAGTCTTCGGTTACCGCGGGTAATCCATCCGCTGGCGTTCCAAGGCCGGACGCAGACATAGTTGAGGCTGTGCTGACCTCAGAAGTAGTAGGGAACACCGACTTATTCCCGACCCAGGAGAAAAACCTAACTCCTGTCGACTCGGTGGCGCGCACGGCAAGAAAGTCAACGCTATTCCGCACGGGGAGTCAATACGGTTCCCCGACAGATTTGGGCGGTACTGCCCACCACCATTCTTCCCTCGGGTCTCCGGTTGCCGGGGGTGGGTCGATTCTGTGTGTTGGGATGGCGGGTACTTGGGGGATGAGTGGAGCTTTCCTGGCTTCCACAGCAGCTTTCTTCGCCTCTGCATAAGCTCTTTCCCTTGCGCGAACGGCCTCCTTTTGCACCTCACGTGCCTTTTCTTCGGCGTCGGCGCGTTCCTTGGGTGCTTCGGCTTCTATGCGGCGCATGGTCTCCACGTTCGCATTTTCCTCCGCCTCCTGTCCTGCCATGTCTCTCACCGCATGGTTTTCTGCGAACGCCGCCTTGGCTAGGGACAATGCCGCTACTTTGGGCAACGCAACTTCTAACTTTCGCGTTCCTCCTGTTTGCACGTCCGACATAGTCACATTCTTCTTCAGATAGTCCTGCGGAGTGCCCACTACCACATCGGGGAGTTCCACTCCTGGTGATTCGTCTGGAACTTCTTTTGGCTGCAGAGTTTTAAAAAGCCATCATTCGCATTGCATCTTAGGGTCCTCAACCCGGAGTTGGCTCACCGTGTCGCCTTCCTTCATACCGCTCTGTTGCGGACCCGAAGGTAATGTAACCTCTGTCGCCTCTGCGATCTCCGCTTCCACATTCGGATCGATTGCTAAGGCGACCGTTGAATTTGATTTTGGCCCAGTGGCTCCGTTCTTCTGCGTATCCCAATGGATTTCGTCGCCCACGGGGCGGCTCGGTTTTCCAGCCTGCGCCACTTCAATGTGGTGCCTTATATCAGCCGCGTCGACTCGAAGCACACCACCACGGATCTCCTCTCGCACCCTCGCCACGAGTACGACATCTTCCATGCTCATCTGCTGGGCCTCATCCAGACTAAGTGGCCATGATCTCTCGCACAGCGCAGTCAAGGCAGGGAGTACCCAGTGGTCGACTGAATAAGTGCGCGCAAGTACTCATTGATCGTGGGGTGTGGGGGGTGTGATAGACTTTAGAGAGTGTTTGCGAAGAGAGGTAAAGCCCCAGCGTGTAGAAAGGTGGAGCACTGACTTCCATTGTTCATATGTCAGTTCATGCGCTTCAAAATTCCTATAAATGACAAGTCTCGATAATCGACAGGTGGGCACAGGTATCAACAAAGCTCACGTAGGGTATAAGACGGAGAGGAGGGCCTCGAAGTCCTTGCGTTCAATGTCGCCTATTGAAATGATAGTGGGTAGAGCTTCGTGGTCACGTATGCCGAGCTGGGAAAGTCGTGTAGAGAAGTAGACGGAATCGCGAGAGAAAAAGTATCGATGTACGCAGTACAGCGTACCACCAACCTGCGGGCTGATCAGTAGTCGTGTATACAAACCACAGAAGGCCACCCACGGACCAGAAATGTGACATTTCCGTCCTTGAAAAAATATGCATCGTGTCTTATGAATGAATCATCAGGTGTCGCGTGACCGCCTCCTGGGTTCTCTGAAAATTCAAGGAAGGTCGTATACTTAGCTCCAATGTGGGCGATATGAAGCCCGGGGGCTTTGGACGCGGTTGGCGACATCTGGGAGTGACTCAAGTATGTATCTGAGAACGTGGAATCGAACGAAATGATGGAAGCGGCACTTGAGAGAACTGGTGATGTGAAAATTTCGTTGTCACTCCAGGAGACGATGTGAGGTGTCATCAAGAAAAAGGATACTGTATCTGATGCCAGCCCGAGTTTGTACGTAGTGTGCACCTCTCTGGTTACGTGACCGGGAGGTCGTTGTAGCGGACACCACTCCGGCCCGTGAGACGGGCTTTGAGCTTGTCAGCAAGCTGTCAGCCACGACTTTTAGGGGGGGGGGGCTCGCGTTATCATGATATGATGGTGCGCCGGAATCCACATACGAACTGCCTTACTGTTAGTCACTGTTCCACTCTTTGTTCTCGTGGTCTCAGTTACGACCCGCAAAATATGTGCTTATAGGCGCTGGTACTACAATCGGTCCGTTTGTTCTCGAAAGCCCTTGCGTGCGCGGTCTGAGTGCTATGCGTGTCCCCACTCGCTCGGGCCATCAACCACTCTGTTCATATCTTACATCCTTACATCCTCTTCCCCTTCTTCCTTCTCGTAGAACCTTTCGTGAAAGGGAGGCATCACTTGCCGTTTGATGCGTTCGCGTTCTTAGCGGCTTTCTTGACCTTCTTGGCAGCGGCAGCTCTCTGCGCCTCAGCATCAGCCTTTATCTTCGCAAAATATGGCGACAATTCTGCCGCAATACCCCAGGATGAGAAGTGTCAGAAGATTAAGTCCATGATGGAAAAGAGATGCATGTAAATCAAATATTGTCCGTACGAGTCATCAAGAAAAACCTACTTTGCTAATTTGAGATAATTTTAAGACTAGCGAACGCTAGCTATCACTAGGATGTCAATAATTCTTGCTCAATATAGTAAGGAAATTATCTCAAATTATCTCAAATTAGCAAAGTAGGTTTTTCCTGATGGAGATCACAACGAAGTCAATTGAATATGAAGAGGTGGTGCGAGAATGTGGGCCCTCGGCGCGTTGTGTCAGACCCTCGGGTTCGAGGTGTAAACATGGTCGAAAATATGTTACGCTATGACTTCCTGCATATTAGCAGTCCTCAGGGGGCAGATGTTGAGTGACCGTAATTCCAAATACTTCAACACAGGATTCTCCAACTAAATAAATTTTAAGAAACGATTTCTAGACATGAACTATAGGAACAATGGATTAGGACCCCGTATTGTTGGCCCACGCGTTGTAAGTGGGGCAAAGATTTTTCCAGGCGTCTATACAAGACCGTCCTCGATAAGTTACAGGAAGCACTGGCAGGGGAGCAACTTACCAGTGACAGTGTACGCTGACGGTGTGTCAGGAACATCCTCAGCAAAAACAACGGCAAAGCCACTAAACAGAGCGCCGCGTCAGCACAAGAACCATGACAATGGGTGGAAGTATGACGGACTTGGCCAAGTGCCAATCAATGTGGCAGTGGAAGAACCACGGACCGGGGTTGTCAGTAAAGAACCGGATGGTGACATTGTCGCCGGTATTGCCGATACTTACGACATCCCGAACTATTGGATCGACGAAGTTGTAGGACGAATTCCCAGCGCTACGGACCACCCAGAAGGCGTGCCCGTGCAAATGTATCGGATGCTGTGTCGGATCGCGTCGTCAGAATAATGGCGTCCCAACTATCACTACTCGTTGCACACTCACCGGCCCACCCGTGCCACCACCAGGAATGGTGATTTCGACGCTCTTGTTTGCATCAAGACCATAAATGGAGCCCGCGGGAAGAAGATCGGAGGCTTTCTTTGCACCGCTCAGGATCTGGAGCAACACGGGCACAATGGGAGGCTCGAATGGGAAGCCATTGATATCGAACCGGAAACCGTTGGGAAGAGGGGTCTGGTCTTCGAGTGAGATCATACGCGTTACTGGCAAAGGACGATGCTCACGAATCCGACATCCAAATTTATATTGATGTCTGCGCCTCCAGGCTGTGGCAATCCGGGCTAAATCACGCAGTGAGTGACAGAGCGGAAGTTTTCAGAGAGGTCATCTCACCACAGGAGTGGCAACAAGCGGCTAGGTATGGCGAGTCAGCATATATACATAGATGGAAGATCGAGTAACTTACGTGGAGATTGGTCTCTACGAGCGGCAGGTGGCTCACGGGGACATTTACATTGGGGTCTACGGATGGATCTGCAACAGGAGCCCCGGAATAGCGAAGAATGGCCACATTGGTGTGGTCACTGAACCGAGTCGAAACCTGGGGCAGAGCACGGATCCCTGTTCGGCCGGGTCGGACCGGACAACGAAAGATCATGACAAGCGAGGCACTCACAGTAATTGCCAATTGGTTGGCTGGCCTTGAGCTATGTGCGAGTGAGGGAAACTTTCAGACGAATTGACAAATAGGATTGGCTTACCACAACGGAATAGCGTTGACCTGTCAAGAAACCGATTAATAAAGTGCCGAGAATCGTTTAGTAGTCACACATACCAGCAAAGAGCTCAATCGAGTCGACCAATAGAGGCTGGACGTTTGTACCCTCCACTTCGATCACAGTGAATTGGTGACCATCGATGGAGAACACGAAGCTAGGGTCGCAGGACATAGAGATCAGGCGGAACCGGTATCTGATGCGACAGGATATGTCAATATTACCCCGAGACACGCGAACAGGATCAACACCAACCGTGTGCCTTGTGTGACTGACACAACTGCAAGGGGTACGTCTTGAGGACCGCCAACGTAGCGACCTTGGCCATTTATCAGCGTTGAATTGAACGCACTACAAAGTGTCGGCATCGAAATTTCTGCAAAAAGACTTTGGACTCACGGGATTGCTGGAGGACTCGTCGACAGATAGTGGTACCAATCTGAAAGGGAAATGACAGTGTCGTCTGAAGGAGAATCGAGTCTCAATTGTGTGGACGATTGTCCTAGGACACCAATGTCTCACCGTTGTCAACATCGTACAAACTCTTCTGAGGGTCGTCCGGGTCCTCAACAATAAAAGCCCCGCGCAAACCATCGCAATACTGGCCACCGAAATGACTATGATACCAAAACGTCCCCTGTAATGATGTCAATCCGAGCTCGTCAACTCGTTACTATGCAAGAAGGAGAAGTACCGCTTGGTTTAAAGCCTTGAAGTCGTAGGTGAATGACTCATTCGGAACGAGAGGACACTGCGTGACAGATGCAGCGCCATCCTCGTAATTCGAATCCTTCTGGAGAAGGCCATGCCAGTGCTGCAGGGGAGATACGTCCAGATTGTGATCTGCATCCCAGAAGAAACCGAGATCTCACGATAGAGGTAGCCAAGTCCAGTGTCTGGTCGGTGAGAAGATCAACAACGTCGATCGTAAACTCAGCATTCTGCGGAGCGCCGAGTCAGAATCAATCATTGCGAGCCTCCAACAATCATCACCTTCTGTCCTCGGATTATCGGACCGGGATGAGTACCCCCGGCGAGTGTAGTTCTAAGGCGTCGGAAGCGCTATGTTCGATATCACTCGGGCAGCGGCTACAAGAAACTCACTGGCGGGAGAAGCCATCGGGGGCGATAAACTTATTAACAATTTGAAGGACAGCACCGGGACCAATAGAAGCAGAGACACTTGCAGAGAGAATAGACAGGAAGCAAACAAGAGAGCGAAGCCGCGACATCACGAGAAGGATTGCCAGTGAAGAGAGTGCGACAAGCCTGGGGGTAAGACCCACCCAGAGTAAGGTATTTTATACAAAAGTCGTGGGTTGTGATGAGATCAAGTTGCCCGCTTGACAAAGAAATAGCTATGTGCAATGTGCATGGTCTTGTCACTTTGAGATCTGAAAGGGGCAAGGCACCTGCGCGCTTGGCGACAGTTAAACACTATATGGGTCGCGTCTATCTGATTGAGTATAACAGGAGTACGCACTTAGCCGTACGACAGGTAGCCGAGCGAGTGATCCACGGCCGTACCGAGAGTAGCAAATACGCACCAGGACTCATCAGACATTTGTTGGTCATCCCAACCAAGCCGAACACCGGAAATGCCAATCGCAACATATTGAACGCGAATGCGGAACCTCACTGGCACTGACAGTCTATTTATAGATTTTCAAACCAGCTTCAGCACGAAGTACACCGCGGGCATTTTACAATGCATTCCAATTCGATCCTAGAAATCTGACCAATGAGGTTTATTGTATGTATTGCAATGCAAAACGTCTGCAGCCCCAGGGCTCGAAGGACACAAAGCGCGACTCACATAGCGCTCACAACGATGGCATTGTGACGTCGTTCCGGGGCCAGGGAAATGCAACGAACGCGGAACAACTCATCGGCCACCATTGTCAACTCGGTCGATTTCGGGAACTCCAACCGACGATACCAAAACAAAAATTGAATTATTTGGGGTGCCGGGTGTCTCGCCATTTTGAGTGGGTCGTCGGAGTACCGTGACGCACGGCCTAAAGCAAAGCGTTTTTCAATGTCGCGTAATGATGGACACTAACTGACGGTCCACTCAAGAAGTTCCGGAACCTGGTTTTTATGAGTACTGCGTGTTCCGCGTTTTTTGTATGCTGCGACTTGTAGTGGATGCGGGATTGAATCCGTAGTAACGTGGGATGACAGTGCCCAGAGCGGTATAGTCATGTTGAGCGTCGGTATAGAACGCCGGGTGGGGCAGAGTGACACACGTGGGGTCAGTTGTTTGCTTCTGACCGGCCCGGCTTGCTTTTTGCCCCTCCCATAAGTACGTTCGCCGTTCTCACCCACACACCCATGTACCAAATTTCGGCCGACATCGAGAACCGAGTCTCAGATGGTTAACCCGGAACGAATCGGAAACAGCGCGTACGATAAAATCTAGGATACAGTGTGCGGCTTTGGCGGCTGTGTGCGGCAATCACGCTGCGTAGCTGTGGTACTGTTCTTAGGTACTCAATCTCATGCTACGGTGTCTTATCGTCACATGTGGTTGTACACACGAATCTAAAACTGTAATTACACGTGTGTCGCTTCTACTAACTTATTGCATTGGAGTGCGCGCTGCTCGGACCGTCCCCCAAGGGCGACTACTCTTTTCCCAAAATCATTCACACCCTTACTGTGGTCCTTCCAAATGACTCAAGGTAGGTCTTTCTTGTTCGGTTGATTCCGGGTCCTCTTGCTCGGAGTGCGTTGATCTACCTCAACTTTTCTCGCTTCTGCTCCCAAACTCGCTGGCAGATACCAGTCCATCTAGCCTCCATTCAAACAAGCGCCATCGACAAGCCCTTCTTTATTGGGCTGAATCGAGTCACGATTTCTAACTTTCTCGCATTCTGAATCCCGCCGGCGCCAGCGCCGTTTCTGTCAACTTGAGTTACAATACAGTACGTATGCCCAGACCTTGGCCCAGACATCCCTACAGCAACAGCGCTCCGAGTCGTTAGTACTACAGTACGCTATATCACTCGTGAAGTGCTGAGTCTCTAGTGCCCCTCGGTGCATAGGTATCCTATTGCTTCAACTCATAACTCGCTAAAAGCTGCGTTTGGCTTGGGTGCTCGGATAAATCAACCGTTATGACCTCGTCCAGAGATGCGCATAATTGGCGCTTTCATAGGCGCTTTCGATGCCTCTCACCAAAGCGGCGCCGTGCGTACTCCGTTGATGGCCTATCTCCTCCCGTCACCCCGATAACTGACGTCTCACCACGCCAACGCCGCCTACCGCCCCCGCCCTGATGTTTCTTGGCTTGGAAGAATACAGTACAGGGAACACGACATCAGTGACGGCCCATCCGCCGGCTATTGATCCCCCCGATTGATCCCCCCAACGTCATCGCATCCGTCATAAGTTAAATATAAATATTTCGTAACTCGAATTCGGACTTTTCCTGTCGCTCTCGTGCCACTCTGTCTCACACGGAATGGTTCACATGTTCAGAGCGTACTGTAATTGGAGGCATTTTTACATTTTGAAATTTTTGAGTTGCCCGTGGCGCCCGCTAGTCTATTCCTGACCCAACCGACTTTGCTTGGTCATCTCACACCGAACCATGAAGCTTGAAGCATGACGAAGATTAATGATATAACAATACGACGATATATTCAACCCGGTATACGGCACGGTCTTATGGTTCGGCGTTGTCGCCACTGGCATTGCCCAGGTCATCGTCGATTTGTCGTCTCGGCATCTGGGCGGACTGTGCCCCCTGGTCACTCGCGTTCCCACCAGCACGGCCATCGATCTTCCCCCAATCCTCACACACTGACTTGGCCCCGTGCGCGGAGCCTCTTCCCTCCAGGACCTAGCCCACTAGTCGCCTCTTCTCGAGCACGGATAGCTGCGGCCCTGCGGGCATGGTCCTACAAAGAGCCTCGCACCTACGATGAGTGTTTGCTCGCTCGGACTTTATGTGATTTACTGTCTGCCGTGAAGCAGTGAGAAGGGCGGGTTTGCTACTGGGAATGGCCTGTGGGGGTGTCAATGCCTTTGCATGCGAGGTCTTACTTGCTTGTGAGAGGCACTACTAGAACTAGACTCAGACAGCAAAGGCTTCGAGGGGTAGCGTGATGGCGTGGTAATGTCAGTTGCGGAGGGCGAAGAAGATGCTGAGGTAGATGGTCTATGATGAAGGTGTAGCGCGAGAGCGCACCGAAGGCTGGGCATTGTTACGATGCTCTGCAGGTGATCGAAGTCGTGCCGCTGTTCAGAAGCGTCCTGCGGGAGGGATGGGTGAGACCTGAAAGCTGGGCCAGTCAGCCATACTGGCTCTTTGAGTTCGGTTGCCTCTCAAGCAGTGGACGAGAAGGAAGTGGTAGAAGAGTGATCAAATTTTTTGTCGCCATTTCCAGAGCCGGAATGAGTACGCCTATCTCATTGGAGAGAGTGGACCAATCTGTAGCAGTGACAAGAGACTCAAGAATGTAATGGTCATAATGTATGGACGAAAGAAAGGATTGAGAACAAGATTGAAAGGCATGAGATTCCGGCGGAGTGAACGAAGACATTTAAACATGGAAATATGGACGAGTCCAGTCCAAGCAACTAAGCAGTAGTTGTCGTCTTCGGCATCTCCTTCCCTTTGGCCACGGAGCCTCAGAACGTAGAATGAAAAGTCACACATGCGACGACTTCCAATGTCGATTGATTGCCAGACGCGTCAAAAAGATCTGAGCGAGGAGAGTGGGAATACTATATTGTACTAGGCGAGCAAGGAAGCGGGCACCACTCTCAAGACAAGGAGCAGGTACTGAACATCCGGGATTGCCCTAAGTAATAAGATCGTGGACTCGGATTTACTGTATGAGGTGCCTAGCCTTGAGCGCTTGAGCATTTAATAGTGCTTGGCGTCAATCGTCTACTATAGATCTGGTCACCATCAATGATTGCTTTGCACGGACTCGGACATCCACGAGGCAGCACCTGACGCAGGCCTGACGTGACTGACGCACCCGCCATGCGAGCCGAATATCTCATCTAAATTCCTGGCAGTTGCAATTGCGTTACACTCGTGGTTACATTATGTCCCAGACTCCCCCTGCATCTACATCTTCCTCCAATTTTCGCGCCATCTTCGTCGCTGCTCTGAGAGAGTATGAGAAAAAAACGAAGACCGACCTTCACACTCATCCCCTCGCAATACAGCTACAATCCTGTGGATCTTCCAACGATATTCTTGTCGTTCTTCGTGACAAGGTCAACGAGTTTGATCAGTCTAAGAGTCGCAACGAGAGATTAGCAAGTTGGCTGGGCCCGACTATTAACGTGCTCTATGCATTCTCCGCGACTCTGGGCGAAGGTGTCGGACTAGCAAGTCTCAACTGGTTAACTTGCCTTCTATCTGTCCCTAATTATTTTCGCAGATATTCTCGCCCGCGAAAGTAATCTCTGCCGGTGTTGGCGTCCTCCTCTTGGTGAGTTTCTTCCGTGATTCTTTCTGGAGGGAGATCAAACTCCGACGGCAAAATCTACCAGGTCGCCAAGGATGTCGATGCCAGCCAAGAAACCCTTGTCGATCTCTTTGAACGTATCGAGAACTTCTTCAAACGCCTCGAATCTTACACGGAAGTGCCACCAACTAATGCGATGACTGATATCATTGTGAAGATAATGGTCGAAGTCCTGAACATCTTCGCGATTGCGACGAAGGAGATGAAGCAAAGTCGAGCCAGTGCGTTATTACCTGGAAATACATGAGCGTGGGCTGATCTACGTTTAGAAAAATTCCTCAAGAGGCTGGTGGGAAGGGAGGGCATAGGAGACGCGTTGACGAGGTTAGACAAATTGACGCAAGAGGAGGCTCGGATGGCGGCCGCACAGATATTGAGCCTCACGCATGCTGTTGATAACAAGGTAACGGTTGTCGGAATCAAATTGAAGGATGTCGACGATAAAATGGATCTTGTCATAAAAGGTAGATTTGGCCTGTTGGCTAGCAGTCGCTGACCCTATCCTGATTGGGCGTATGTTGACTAGACGGAAAGGACGCAAAGGAGGTCCTAGATGACGTGAAATGTTGGTGATCAACCCCTTTGCCACTGCGTTTATAACCTGCTTGCAGGGAAACAATTGAGGCAGAGCCTTAGAAGACGGGTTACCCCACCAGATCCGTCAATAAATCACAACAATGCATGCGACATTCACCATGGGGGAACAGCCGAGTGGTTCTCTCAAGGCAGTATCTTCCGGGGTTGGAAGTCCACTGGCTCTCTCTTATGGATCTACGGGAAGCGTATGCTCTTCCCACTGGCACTCTTCTCCGATCGACCCTGATTACCGTCTACGTCCCTAGCCGGCTCTGGAAAGAGCGTCCTTTGGTCCGTCGTTCCTCAGTATCTACGCATGCCTCAAAGAGCTTACTTTACCCTCCAGCTCTACTATCATCCAAAACATCGCAACTCTACGTCACGATGAGGCAGAGTCAGCCTTGATGGCCTTTTTTTATTTCGACTTCAGGGACCTCGACAAGCAACTTCGTCGCAACCTTCTCCCCTCGCTCCTCATCCAGCTTTCTACTCAGTCCCGTCCTTGTTGCGACATCCTCTCCCGCCTTTATTCCGCGTATGACAATGGTGCACAAAAGCCCAGCGATAGTGTAATGATCCGATATCTCAAGGATATGCTTACAATTCCCATTCCGCGACCCGTTTACATGATCCTGGATGCGCTTGACGAGTGTCCGAACTGGCCTGGAATCCCGTCGCCTCGTGAACAGGTCCTTACTCTTGTCAAGGAGCTCGTTGACCTTCATCTTCCACATCTTCACATATGCGTCACCAGCCGACCGGAATTCGATATTCGAGCAACTCTTACACCTTTGGCACATAACCGGGTATCCCTGCACGATGAGAGCGGACAAAAGAATGACATCATGGACTACGTCAATTCTGTGGTGTATTCTGACTCGGAGACGATGATGAAGAGATGGAGAGAGGACGATAAGAAAATGGTCATCGAGACGCTGTCAGAAAAGGCCGACGGAATGTAAGGACGTCGTCCTAACTTGATTATTCCCGCTCATGTCTTCATCCGGGTTTCGATGGGTGTACTGTCAGCTAGACGCGCTGCGACAGTGTCTTCCGTCAACTTGAAGTGTGCGGCGCACGCTAGAAGAACTTCCGGAATCGCTGGACGAGACATATGAGCGAATAGTAATGGATATCAAGAGTGGACACCGGGCACATGCCTACCGTATGCTGCAATGCCTGACGGTGGCAATTCGACCACTTTCTGTTGCCGAGCTCGCGGAACTACTCGCTTTCGACTTTGATGGGGCGAAGGGAGGGATCCCTGAATTGAACTCAAACTGGCGGTGGGAAGATCACGAACAAGCGGTACTTTCGACCTGCTCAAGTTTAATTACCATCATCCCTTCCGGCAACTCCCAGGTCGTTCAGTTTTCGCACTTTTCGGTGAAAGAATTTTTGCTGTCGGATCGCCTCTCCACGTCAACGAAAGACATCTCCCGGTACCACATTTCCCTCGAGGATGCCAACACGGTGATCGCTCGAGCTTGTCTCGGAGTCCTACTCCTGGATCCTGTCGATCGCAACGACGCCGTTGCCAATATGGTTTCCTTCGCTCTATATGCTGCTAGACACTGGGTGGCGCACGCACAGGTCGAGAATGTAGCCTCACGCATCCGTGATGGGATGGAATGTCTCTTTGACCCGGACAGGCCTTACTTCTCAGCGTGGGTCAAGTTATACGATGTCGACCATCGCCGCTGGTCCCCCAGCCTGCATTCCAGAATACAACCGGGAGCGGCACCATTATACTATGCCGCCTTCTGCGGATTTCGTGAAGTAGTTGAACACCTTGCTCTCAAACATCCTCAGTATGCTAACGCTATATGTGGTAACTCGGGGACTGCATTACACGCAGCGTCGGATGCAGGTCATGTCCAGGTTGTACGTTCACTGCTCAAGTGCGGCGTGGGTGTGGATCCTCGGGGAATTTGGAACCAGTCGCCGTTACAACTTGCGTCTATCGAAGGACACCTTGATGTTGTACGGTGCTTACTCGAACATGGCGCAGATGCAAACTCTCAAAATGATAACCATAGGACGCCGCTGAGTTATGCAGCGGTGAGGGGCCATCTCGGAGTCGTTCGAGTACTGCTGGGACACAATGCAGATGCTAATTCTCAGGACAAGGACGGCTTGACCCCAATGCACAAGGCACTTTTGTATGGCAACCGCAAAGGCGATAATCCCCAGATCGTACGATCATTACTGGAGCATGGCGCGAATCCGAACGCTCGGGATAGCAAGCACCGAACCCCATTGCATCTGGTATCGTCATCGGGTCTCGTGTCATCATTGCGTCAGGAGGTCGCACGGATCCTGTTGGCGCATGGCGCGGATGTAGATGCGGCGGACGAGGACGGAATGACCCCACTGCAAGTCGCATTGGCGAGAGGAGAAGCCGAGATCGTGCAGGTGTTGTTGGAACGCTGTTCTAAGTGAGCACGGGTGCACATATGTTGACTACGAGTCGGACGAAAGTACGATACGATGCGCGTTCTTTTTTGTTTTCCCACTGTTTCTTGTTTTTTACCCTGGTGTGACGACCCGCGAAATGATACCCAAAAAATGGGTCGGGCATGGCCTAATACTATTCTCAACGACCCGGTCCCTCTTTGTTACATTGGCACATCTCTGTTCCTAGTGCGTGGCTCGCGTTGGCGATAAAACCCTCATATTTGACTGATTGAAGTATTTGACTCCGTCTGCGAATTCCTGTTCTGTCTCGGTTTACGATATTATACGATACTCATACCCATGTGAATACGGTACAAACGTTTTCTTTGAGTAGTACTTAAATGCTCCAAACGTTATCGTGTATGCCTCAGTCATTGCTCGTAACGCAATTTCTGAGTTCTTTGTGTCTATCTAGTGCCTTTGCACCCCGTTCGCCTTCGCGCGTGAGCTTTGTTCCCCGTCGCGGACCTAGTAACCTGCTCGATAAGTACGACGAATAGTAGACCTGTAGAGCCTGCTAATTATCTTTCCAAGCACGACCTACCACCCAATATTTATGACCTGACCGACCCAGCTTTGATGAAACCACCCACGGTCTTCCCGGAGTTCGAATAGCGTTCCTCGAGGGCCTCTGCCTGCCCAGCGCTCATTTGGAATCACTGTATACTTCACTCCTCCCCCGTAAAAGCCTTATTCATGTCAAGAATAGGACGATGCTGTGACGTTGTCAATGCCTCTGTCAATGTGGCAGAGGAGATCACGATCTTCGGACAGAATTCATATCGATCCGGCCTGGGATACTAAAGTCTGTTGTCTACAGTACGAGTTGCACTGATGGAAATGAAAGAGGTGGCCCAACCACTTGGTATTCCATTGAAAGGGGCAGAGCGCGCTTCTCCCGTTTTTGAGCGTATGGGGCATTTTTTCGGTGTCTAGGACTGTGTACGATGGGCATGCAAGGGAGCACCAAAGTTTTGCTGTATAGGTGCCACAAAGAGAGAGCACCCACCGCCATAGAGAGTAGAACCAATCCTTCTCTTTTGCTAACAGGGACACGCCGGCTCCTGTGAGCTGCTCCTTGGAATTCGACCTGCGGGGTTGGCGCGTTCCGAATGTCACATGACGAACGCAGCGGCTGAACTCGTTCGCCGGAGGCGGGCGACGCCAGAAGCACAGAAGTTAGCACGAAAACAGAGGAAGTCCCCGCGCGCAGACCTGATGTCGACGCAACGAAAAAGGAGGACCACATGGCGTGCGTTGGCGTGACGCCCCCTGGGAAGTGATGTCGCCAATGACGCTCGAGGACCAGTCAGCGATTTCTCTGGCTGATGCGCCAGTCCATTCCAAAATAATAACCCCTAAAAACAGACCATTAAAGCGCTTACTTCACATGTTGAACTCCAGTAAAGTCTTCTTTTTGTGGAAACCATAGAGACCGGGCTCTCAGTAACCAACCAAGCGCCGTGACTCTAGAGACGGGACAGAAACCTGACCAAGGGAAGTAACTTAAAAGAGGAAGGCACCGAGAGGGCGTAGCCAATCTTTCAACTTATGTAAACACTGACATATGTGCTGTCACAGTGAGGCGCGGTGTCCATTTCGAAGAACGGAGGCGTCAGAGAGTTGCTGGCCCGACCAGATGGCTGCTGGGACCATCAAAGGGCGCATATCACTGCCAATTCACCTGGGACCCCATGGCCGGGTTTGCACGGCCCACATCGTGACTATGAGTTATTTTTTCTTGCCACCGTCTGAGGGTGACTCCTCTCGATCGGCACACGAACTTGAATGAGCCTAAAATGGGGCATGGACCCTGCTAGTGGGCAGCCGAACCATCACACAGGGTTCTGGTTCGTTTGGCAGTGCAGTGCTACGGTGTAGACCGGCGGTATCATGACCCGGCCAGTCATGCAGTCATGCGCTGACCCGCGCCTGCCGACTATATTTTAGTCATTAGCGCTGACCTCCTGATATAAGTTAACTTACTGTAATATTGCTCGGCGTCTATCGTCTACAAATGGTCACCGAAAGAGAGGCAGTGCCCCTTGAACCTGAGTAACGATATCGGTTCACTGGCTTGGACCCTGGGCGATCCCCGTGTCTCGACAGGTCGTCCCATCACTGACCCACTCATCTGAATTGCGGTTACGATGTCTGAGACTCCTGCCACGACCATCATCTCTTCCTCCGATTTCCGCACCATCTTCGTCGCAGCCCTGAAAGCGTACGAGAAGAAGACAAAGACCGACCTTCTCACGCATCCCCTCGCAACACAGCTACAGTCTTGCAACTCTTCCACCGATGTTCTCGCCGTGCTTCATGACAAAGTCAGCGAGTTTGACCACTCAAGGACGCAAAACGAGAGATTATCGAGTTGGCTGAACCCGACTATTAATGTCCTCTACGCGTTCTCCGCGACTCTGGGCGAAGGTGTTGGACTTGTGAGTCTCAACCGGTCGACTTTGTCCGCTATCCGTTCTTATTCGTTTTCTCAGATATTCTCTCCCGCAAAGGTTATATCAGCAGGTGTCGGGGTCTTCCTCTTGGTAAGCGTCGTTCTTGATCCTCGTATGGAAGAATCTTCAACTGCGGTGTTGGTCAGGCCGCCAAGGACGTCGATGCAAGTCAAGAAGCGCTTGCCGATCTCTTCGAGCGTATCGAGAACTTCTTCAAACGCCTCGAATCTTACACGGAGGTGCCACCAACTCACGCGATGACTGACATGATCGTGAAGATAAGATAATGGTGGACGTTCTGAACATCTTCGCAATCGCGACGAAGGAGATAAAGCAGGGTCGAGCCAGTGTGTTACTCTTGAGAAATACATGAATATGAGCTTATCTGGGTTTAGAAAAGTTTATCAAGAAGCTTGTGGGAAAGAAGGACATAGAAGACGCGTTGACGAGGTTAGACAAATTGACGCAGGAGGAGGTTCGGATGGCGGCCGCGCAAATCCTGAGGCTGACACACAGCGTTGATGACAAGGTCAAGGTCGTAGACGACAAAGTAACTGGAGTTCAATATAAGTTGAAGGGTGTGGACGATAAAATGGACACTGTCTTGAATGGTACGTCTCATACGTTGGCGACTCAAAACCCAATTATGATTGCGCAAACGTTGGTTAGACGGGGTGGATACGAAGGCAGTGCTAGATGATATAAAATGTTTGTGACCAGTTCTTTCGATGTTCGCTCTGGTATCTCTAACCTGTTAACAGGGAACCAATTGAGAGATGGCCTTAGAAGATGGGTTACTCCGCCAGATCCATCAACGAATCACAACATTGCATGTGACATTCACTACGGGGGAACAGCCGCGTGGTTCTTTCAAGGCAGTATCTTCGCGGAGTGGAAGTCCACTGGTTCTCTTTTGTGGGTCTATGGCAAACGTATGCTCTCCCCACTCATCTCAAATCGACTCCTGATCACCGTCTGTATTCATAGCCGGCTCAGGCAAGAGCATCCTTTGGTTCGTCGTCGCTCAACATCTATGCGCGCCTCAGAGAGCTCACTTTACCCTCTAGTTCTACGATCATCCAAGACATCGCAAGCTTGCGCGAAGAAGGCTCGGCCTTGATGGCGTACTTCTATTTCGACTTCAGGGACCTTCATAAGCAACATCGTCGCAACCTTCTCCCTTCTCTCCTCATCCAACTTTCTGCTCAATCCCGTCCTTATTGCGACATCTTTTCCCGTCTTTATTCTGCACACGACAATGGTGAACAAAAGCCTAGCGATAGTGTAATGATCCAATGCCTCAAGGATATGCTCATGATTCCCAATCTGCGACCCGTTTACATTATCCTTGACGCGCTCGACGGGTGTCCGAACTGGCCCGGAATTCCATCGCCTCGCGAACAAGTTCTTGCGCTTGTCAAGGAGCTCGTTGACCTTCATCTTCCGCATCTTCATATATGCGCCACCAGCCGACCGGAATTCGATATTCGAGCTACTCTTACACCTTTGGCACACCACCGTGTTTCCCTGCATGATGAAAGCGGACAAAAGAAAGATATTGTCGACTATGTCAACTCGGTCGTGTACTCTGACTCGGAGACGATGATGAAGAGATGGAGAGAAGACGATAAGAAAATGGTTGTCGAGGCGCTGTCGGAAAAGGCAGACGGAATGTAAGGGCGTCGTCCTAACTTGATGATTCCCGCTCATGTCTCCATCCAGGTTTCGATGGGTGTACTGTCAGCTAGATGCGCTGCGACAATGTCTTCCGTCAAGTGTGCGGCGCACGCTAGAAGAACTTCCGGACTCACTAGACGAGACATATGAGCGGATAGTTATGGATATCATGAGGGGAAATCGGGTGCACGCCTACCGTATGCTGCAATGCCTGGCGGTAGCAATTCGACCGCTTTCCGTTGCCGAGCTTGCGGAACTACTCGCTTTTGACTTCGATGCGGCGAAGGGAGGGATCCCAGAACTGAACTCAAAGTGGCGATGGGAAGACCACGAACAGGCCGTACTTTCGACATGCTCAAGTTTAATTATGATTGTCCCCGCCGGCGATTCCCAAGTTGTTCAGTTTTCGCACTTTTCGGTGAAGGAATTCTTGATGTCGGATCGCCTCGCCACGTCGACGAAGGATATCTCCCGGTACCACATTTCCCTCGAAGACGCCAACACGGTGATCGCTCGGGCTTGTCTCGGACTTCTACTCCACGATCATATCGATAATCACGACTCTGATACGATCCCTCTCGCTCGATATGCCGCTAGGTACTGGGTGACCCACGCGCAAGTCCCGAATGTGGCCTCACGGATCCGTGATGGAATGGAACATCTCTTTGACCCGGACAAGCCGTACTTTTCAGCGTGGGTCAAGTTATATGATGTCGACTTGGACCATCCCGTATGGCCTACTGAAATGAAAAGCAAAATACAACCAGAAGCGGCACCATTATACCATGTTGCTTTCTGCGGATTTCACGAGATAGCTGAACGCCTTTCTCTCAAATATCCACTGTACGCAAATGCTATAGGTGGCGGCGGGGGGACTGCATTGCACTCGGCATCGGAAGCAGGTCACGTCCAGGTTTTACGTTCACTGCTCAAGAGTGGCCTAGCTGTGGATGCTCGAGGCGTAGGGGGCCAGTCATCGCTACAAATTGCGTCGTACCGAGGACACATTAATGTCGTACATTGCTTACTCGACCATGGTGCAGACGCAAATTTTCAAAATGAAGACAGTACGCCGCTACTTCATGCAGCAGTGGGGGGGCAGCTCGAAGTTGTTCGAGTGCTTCTTGCGCACAATGCGGATGCTAATTTTCAGGATAAGAACCACTCGACCCCACTTCATGGCGCGTTGTCGCATGAAGTATTGGCGTATGGTAGCCCCACCGGTGATTGTCCCCAGATTGTACGATTATTACTGGCGCATGGCGCGAATCCGAATGCTCTGGATAACGAGCGCCGAACCCCGTTACATTTGGTGTCGTCATCTGGTCTGGCGTTGTCATTGCGGCTCGAGATCGCACGCATCCTGTTAGCGCATGGCGCGAACGTAGGTGCAGAGGATGAGAGGGGAAGGACCCCACTGCAAGTTGCACTGGCGGACAGACAAGACGAGATGGTGCGGTTCTTGTCGGAATATTGTTCCAAGTGAGCACATATGCGGTGTCTTGCATACATTGACTACAACCCAGACAAAGTACAATACGATACCCGTTCTTTTTTCCCTCCCGCTCGTTCGATTCCTGTTACATCTACTTGCCCGGTGTAAACGCTTGATATTGACGCATATTGACGGCTCAGGACGTGTTACCCAATAAGTTGCCCACGCATGGCCTAATATTTTCGACGTCCCAGTCCCACTCTCGTGGTACATTGTCCTATCCCCGGGCCGAAGCACGACAGATAGTAGACCTGCGGTGCTTGCCAAGTCGCTTTCCCAGCCAAACCTATTCGTAAAGCTCCGTCTCAAGTGCGACCCCGATTGCGGCTTCAATTAAATCGTTGTCGTCGCCACCGAACAAAACCGTCCTAACACATCTACCGGGAGCTTGCATGGCGTTCCTCGAGGCCTCTGCCTATTCATCTGCACCAATTTATCTTTCGTTCTGCCCTCATCCATTTCAACGCGGTCAAGAGTAGATTGCACATGTCGGCAGGTGGGACACAGCTGCAAGAGTGGTGAAAGCCTCCTACAGAGTCGCCGCGTGCAGTACCGTCTGTACCGACTGTGTGAGGTGGTCGTTGTTGCGCTGCGCCGGAGCACATTCGGCGACGGCCCACCCGCGCCATTGAAGAGGCGTATACTATAGCGTGCCAGTGTTATGGTGTACGGCTTCAACGAGATAGAAGCATTACATGTGGTTCCTATATTTATGACTGCTAGAGCTACTGTTATCGACGTCCAACCTGCTCAGGACGAGAGATGGAGGAAGGCCCTGATGAAAAGGTAGGCTCACCAAGCATTCTCGTGCCAGTGACAGTGGGAGTAGGACTCAAAACTTTGGATTTCCCCTCCGTTCCCATTGGACTCTACCAGTGCTGGGGGCTCCTCCAAAGTGTAGCATATATGAGCTCTTTCTCGCTCAATAAAGAGAGTTGTTCAGGACGGGATATTATTGCCATCTGAGGGTGTTAGATTCGTTGCCGGAAGACTCCGTGTCTCTGGGGTAAATGATGCGGTGCGGACGGACGAAATATCACGAGTTTACAAACCTCCGATGGAATTCCCATAGATCTACACTCACGCTTTACTGTTCACAGCACGAACCGCGCTGATGGAAATAGAGAAAAAAAAAAAAGAACGTAGAGGGAGGAACTCCGGGAAAGAACTTTTTTTGTCTGCCCGCGTCTCTCTCTGTCATTGTCACCCTCATGAGCCGAGGAAGGAATGGGGATCGGTCACGCCCTTGGGGAAAAAAAGTCTTAGCAAGCAGCCTGAGGTCAAGTACGACACCGATGGTTCCGTACGTTCCGTACCTGCGAGCGATACACGGGGCAGTTATTACGGCCCGTCTCAAGTTGTCGGTCCACGCAGTCCCTACTGTCATTATGGAACACGTACTAGCACGACAGTAGCCTGAGGTCATCCTGGGGGTCATAATCCTCCGGACAAATCAAGTAATTTTAAACCCGTCAGCATTGTTGACAGCTACAGTAAGCAGGGAGAAAAATGCAAAGCATACCCGGTCCACGCTCACCAGCGCGATCCGCCCAACTTTTTCATACTCCACAAATACGCGTCGCCTCGAGCCACGAATTGTCAATGTCCTCCTTCGTCGCGGTGGGAACTTTGACCTGTCCCGGCAGCTCCGCAAGATCCTCGAACCAGTCGACCTGGTCCGTGCCGACCACGAGTTGGTGATTCGGTGGATGATACTCTAACACGAATCATTTAGTGGGAAGAACATAAAGGTGTGTGTCAGGGGCGTACCGCCAATAACGAAGAACATCGTCGATCCATGCTCATCGTCGCATGTACGTGCGCCACCCTTACTGGTGCCCGATCCCGGTCCACCAGAGCTTTGTGCGGGGCTGAACCCGCGTAGAGCGCTGCTGTGAGTGTCGACCACCACGCTCGTGCCCGCGATCACGCGGTGACTGCGCGGCTACAGTGCCTCTCCGGTGACTTCGTCCTCAAGAGCATGCTCATTATTGTTTGTTTGGTCTCGTGGAGGCAGTGATGAGTGATCGTCGTGTCTCGTTGTATGTGTCTGTGGCCGTAACCTTAAAATCCAAAGTTAAAGTCCTTGCGGCGATGATAAAGTAGAATTCGACATACATTAGGTTTGTTGTTCATCTGAAGCCGTGATCCAACACGGTACAGTTTCTTCCATGTCCATTCTACATCCATCCATCCATCTAGGCTGGAGGTGAGGGCTGAGAGACGGATGGCTAGCGCTATTGGTCCTGACTAACGTTGTGTCGATGACAAAATTGGACAGTCCCGGGCCCGGACCGACAGTAATATTTGCTCAGCGCTCAGCGTCTATCGACTACAAATGGTTTATCTTGTCTGTGCAAAAATACATGAGGCAGTGCCCCTTGAAGCTGTCGCTGGCAGGTAACTTAGCAATTCATTGGTTCGAACCCCGATTCCAGTCTCCTTGTTTCGACAGGTTGTCACATCACTCACCTGCTCACTACTATGTCTCAAACTCCCTCCACATCTACATCCAATTTCCGCGCTGTCCTCGTCTCTGCTCTGAGAGAGTATGAGAAAAAAACAAAGACCGACCTTCACGCACATCCCCTCGCAACACAGCTACAATCCTGCCAATCTTCCAGCGATATTATTGCCGTGCTTCATGACAAGGTCAATGAGTTTGATCAGTCTAGAAATCACAACGAGAGATTATCAAGTTGGTTGGGCCCGACTATCAACGTGCTCTATGCATTTTCCGCGACTCTGGGCGAAGGTGTTGGACTAGCAAGTCTCAGCTTGTGAACTCGCCTTTTCATCTGTCGATAATTGTTTTCGCAGATATTCTCGCCCGCAAAAGTAATCTCTGCTGGAGTAGGGGTCCTCCTCTTGGTGAGCATCGTCCTAGATTGCTTTGTAGAGGATTTTCAACAGCGATGTTTGCTAGGCCGCCAAGGATGTGGACGCAAGTCAAGAAGCCCTCGCCGATCTCTTCGAGCGTATCGAGAACTTCTTCAAACGCCTTGAATCATACACGGAAGTGCCACCAACTGACGCGATGACTGACATGATCGTGAAGATAATGGTTGAAGTTCTGAACATCTTCGCGATTGCGACGAAGGAGATGAAGCAGGGTCGAGCCAGTGTGTTACTCCCGAGAGATACATGGATGCGAACTAATCTAAGTTTAGAAAAGTTTTTCAAGAAGCTTATGGGAAAGAAGGACATAGAAGACGCGTTGGCGAGGTTGGACAGATTGACGCAAGAGGAGGCCCGGATGGCGGCTGCGCAGATCCTGAGGCTGACACACAGTGTCAATGACAAGGTCAAGGTCGTGGACGACAAAGTAACTGTAGTTGGAAACCAGATGAAGAACGTGGACAATAAAGTGAACGATATGGGCAGTAAAATGGATATTGTGTTGAATGGTACGACGCTACTGGTTACTCAGGATCCCATGCTGATTCAAAAACATCTGTAGATGGGATCGATGCGAAAGCAATCCTTCAGCAAACGTCAAAGAGCGTAGATGACGTGAAATGTGTGTGATCAATTCTTTCGCTGCTGACCCTGGCGTCTCTAACCTGCTCATAGGGAACCAATTGAGAGAGAGCCTTAGAAGATGGGTTACCCCGCCGGATCCGTCAACCAATCACAATATCGCATGCGACATTCACCACGGGGGAACAGCAGAGTGGTTCTACCAAGGCAGTACCTTTGCCGAATGGAAGTCTACTGGCTCTCTTTTGTGGATCTATGGCAAACGTATGCTCCCCCTCTCTTCTCAGTTTCACCCCTGACCACCATCTGCGTTCTTAGCTGGCTCAGGCAAGAGCATCCTTTGGTTCGTCGTCGCTCTGCGTCTATGCGCGCCTCAGAGGGCTTACTTTACACTAGTTCTACGATTATCCAAGACATCGCAAGCCTACGCGAGGCTGGCTCAGCCTTGATGGTGTACTTCTATTTCGACTTCAGGGACCTTGATAAGCAACACCGCCGTAACCTCCTTCCTTCTCTCCTCATCCAGCTTTCTGCTCAGTCCCGTCCTTCTTGCGACATCCTCTCCCACCTCTATTCTGCACATGACAACGGTGAACAAAAGCCCAGTGATAGCGTAATGATCCGCTGTCTCAAGGCTATGCTCACGATTCTTAATCCACAACCCGTTTACATTATCCTGGACGCGCTCGACGAGTGTCCGAACTGGTCTGGGATCCCTTCGCCTCGTGAAAAGGTTCTTGCACTTGTCAAGGAGCTCGTTGACCTTCATCTTCCGCATCTTCATATCTGCGTCACCAGCCGACCGGAGTTCGACATTCGAGCCACTCTCACACCTTTGGCACATCACCGTGTATCCCTGCACGACGAAAGCGGGCAAAAGAAAGATATCGTTGACTACCTCAATTCTGTGGTGTACTCTGACTCGGAGACGATGATGAAGAGGTGGCGAGAAGACGACAAGAAAATGGTTGTCGAGGCACTTTCGGAAAAAGCCGACGGAATGTAAGTGCTCGCGCTAACCTAGCGATGCCCACTCATGTCTATGAATTAGGTTTCGATGGGTGTTCTGTCAACTAGACACGCCGCGACATTGTCTTCCATCTGGCGTGCGTCAAACGCTAGAGGAACTCCCGGAATCGCTAGACGAGACATATGAGCGGATCGTGATTGATATCAAGAAGACGAACAGTGCACACGCATATCGTATGTTGCAATGTCTGGCTGTGGCGATTCGACCGCTTTCTGTTGCCGAGCTTGCGGAACTGCTAGCTTTTGACTTTAATGCGACGAAGGGAGGGATCCCAGAATTGAACCCTAACTGGCGGTGGGAAGACCATGAACAAGCGGTACTTTCAACGTGCTCAAGTCTGATTACCATCGTCCCCGCCTTCGGTTCTGGTTCCCCGGTTGTCCAGTTTTCGCACTTTTCGGTGAAGGAGTTCTTAATGTCAGATCGCCTCTCCACGCCCACGAAAGACCTCTCTCGGTTCCATATTGTTCCCGAAGTTGCCAACACGTTGATTGCCAGGGCTTGTCTCAGCGTCCTACTACGGGATCCCATTGACGAAGATAGCACGGCAACTGCTCCTCTAACTCGATATGCCGTTGAGTACTGGGTGACTCATGCACAGGTCGAGAATGTGGCGCCATGCATCCGTGATGGGATGGAATATCTCTTCGACCCAGACAGGCCGTACTTTTCAGCGTGGATCAAGTTATACCACGACGTCCACAGCAACTGGGTAGATGACCTGAAAAGCAAAATGGTACCAAGAGCGGCACCATTATACTATGCTGCACTCTGTGGATTTCACGAGATAGTTGAACGCCTTGCTCTCAAATATCCCCAGTATACAAATGCTATATGCGGTAGGACGGGAACCGCGTTACACTCTGCATCGGTCGAGGGTCAGGTTGAGGTTGTACGTTCACTGCTCAAGTATGGCGCGGATGTGGATGCTCGGGGTGTCGTGGGCCAATCCCCGCTGCAACTTGCGTCGCGCGAAGGACACCTTAATGTCGTACGATGCTTACTCGATCATGGCGCAGATGCGGAGTTTCGATGTGATATTCGCATGACTCCACTAACCTATGCGGCAACTTTTGGCACCCTCGAAATCGTCCGGGTGCTGCTTGAGCACAATGTCAATGTTAATTCCCAGGACGAGGGGGGCCTAACTCCAATCCACAGGTTACTTGTCTGGGGGGAATTTAGTAAATACCGAAGCGATCATCCCCAGATCGTCCGACTATTACTAGAGCATGGCGCGGATCCGAACATTCGGGATAACAAGCGCCGAACCCCATTGCATCTAGTGTCGTCATCGGGTCTGGTGTTGTCATTGCGGCTTGAGATCGCACGGATCCTGTTGGCGCATGGCGCGGACGTAGGTGCAGAAGACGAGATGGGAAGGACACCATTGCAAGTCGCATTGGCAAAGAAACAGGACGAGATCGTGCAGTTGTTGAACAACTGCACGATCTCGTCCTTGTCGGACTATTGTTCCAAGTGAACACAACTGTAGTGTCTGGCATAAGTTAACATCTACAACCCGGACAAAAGTACAATACGATGCGCGTTCTTTTTTCCCCTGCTGCCTTTTGTTCGATTCTCGTTACATCTACTTGCTGTAACCGCTTGATATTGTCAACTTGGGACATGATACCCAATAAATGGCCCACGCATGACCTAACATTTCGACGTCCCAGCCCCTCTTTGTTGGTACACTGACCTACCCAGAAGTACGACAACTAGTAGACCTGCGGAGCTTGCGAAGTCGCTTTCCCAGCCCCGCCTATACCTTTTTGTAAGGTGAGTGCTCCGTCTCAAGCGCGACCTTAATCGACCCGGCTTCAATGAAACCTCGATCTTCGTCGTCGAACAAAACCATCTTCCCGGAGCTCGCCTGTTCATCTGGCACTACAGTACTTTATCCTTCGTTCGTGCCCTGAAGAAGTCCCATTCATTTCGGCACGGCACACCTCAGTTGACGTCGGCACCGAAGCGTGATTCACAAAGAGCGGGCAATGAAACATTATATTTTGCACGTACTTTGCGCGTTATAGACGAGACAGCGCTCCGTGTAAACGTCCCGTGGATCTTCTTCCCTTCCGTTTTCCCATATTCCGCGCTTCGGATGTACATCATGTTTCTGCATTTTCCAGGCGATCGAGGAGGTTCCATACAACGATATTCCTGACGGTAAACGACATGCAGAGTCGCAGGTTGTGACACAGCTGCAAAAGTGGTGAAAATCTCCTGCAGAGTCACCACGGATCACCGTGCGCAAGTACCGACTGTACCGACTGTGTGAGGTGGCCGTTGTTGCGCTGCGCTGGAAGCGTATTCGGCGGACATCTGCGATGCCCCACTGGCACCCACGCCATTGAAGAGGCGTATACTATAAGCTTGATATAGTGGATGGCTTCAACGAAGAGATAGACGCGTTACATGCGGTCCCTGTTTATGACTGCAAGAGCCACTGTCATCGACGTCCAACCTGCCCAGGATCAGAGGCCGGAAGGCGCTGATGCAAAGGCGGCTGAGTCCACCGGGCATTCTCGTGACAGTGGGAGTAGGACCTTGTGCGTTCGAAACTTTAGATTTCCCCTCCGTCCCCAGGGCTCCTCCAAAGTGTAGCATATGAGCTCGTTCTCGATCAAATAAAGAGTTATTCAAGACCGGATATCGTTGCCATATGAGGGTGTTAGATCCAGTGTCGGAGGACTTCAAAGCTTCAATATCTCAGGGGTGAAGGATGCGGTGCGGACGGACGAAATATCATGAGCTTACGGATCTTTGACGAAAATCGCGTCGATCTGGCCTGGAAGACTGACGTGTTTCTGACCACGGCACGAATCACGCTGACAGAAACGAGAGATACAGACCAAACTACTTGGTGTTCCATCCTCTCCAGTTTTGAGAGTGAGAAATATTGTCTATTATAGGATTGTGTACGAAGGCCGAACGCAGGGGGCGCTAGTAGGTGCCACTGGCAAGGAGAAATCCCGAGGTAGCGTATCGAGTTGTCCCAGCAGCTCCGCAAGTTGATCGAAAGAGTCGAGCGGTTCCGAGCCGACCACGAGCTGGTTATTCGGTGGATAATGCCCCAACACGAATCGTTTAGTGGAAAAAAACATAGAGGAGAATGTCAGGGCATACCGCCAATAACGAAGAACATCGTTGACCCGTGCCCATCGTCGCATGTACGTGCGCCACCCTCACTGGCGCCCGCTCCTGGTCCAGAACTCTCCGGTACCAGAGCTTTGCGCGGGGCTGAACCCGAGCAGAGCGCCGCTGCGCGCGTCGACGACCAATGCTCATGTCCGCGATCACGCGGTGACTGCGCGGCTACAGCACCTCTCCGGAGACTTCCTCCTAAAGAACGTGCTCGTCATTGTTTGTTTGGTCTCGTGGCAACAATGATTCGTGATCGTCGTGTCGCGCGTGTTTGTGGCCGTGAATTTAAAAATCTTGCCCAAAATTAAAGTAATTGCGACAATGATAAAGTAGAATTCGACATACATTGGGTTCCTTGCTCATCTGACCCCAATCCAACACGGTACACCTTCTTCCATATCCATTCTGCATCCTGGAGGGATAGCTGAGAGACGGATGGCTGGTAATTAATTGTCTTGTTACAATAAAGGAGTCGTGTCGATTGTATCGTCGGGGCGACGATGGTGGTTCGACGATGGTGGTTGCGAAGTGACCCCGAATAGGTCCGGACATAGGCCGGGCATAAGTAACCTAGTGCAGTACAGTAGTAGTACAGTACGATCGTTCACTGTTGCTTGTAATATTGTTCAGCGTCTAGTATCGTCTACAAATGGTGACCCACCATCAATTTGTCCGAATTTTGTCGAGGCAGTAGTAGTACCTGTCGCTGCCACTGGCAGGTAGCAATTCACTGGCTCGAACTCCGATTCCAGTCTCCTTGTTTCGACAAATTGTCGCATCACTCACTAGCTCATCTGAACTGCAGTTACTATATCTCAGACTCCCTCCACGTCTACATCTTCCTCCAATTTCCGCGCCGTCTTTGTCTCTGCACTAATAGAGTATGAGAAAAAGACGAAGACGGACCTTCACACGCATCCCCTCGTAACACAGCTACAATCCTGCCAATCTTCCAGCGACATTCTTTCCGTGCTTCGTGACAAGGTCAATGAATTTGATCAATCTAGGAGTCACAACGAGAGATTATCAAGTTGGTTGGGCCCGACTATCAACGTGCTCTATGCATTCTCCGCGACTCTGGGCGAAGGCGTTGGACTAGCAAGTCTCAGCTCGTTAACTCATCTTTTCACCAGTCGCTAATTGTTTTCGCAGATATTCTCGCCCGCAAAAGTAATCTCCGCCGGCGTGGGGGTCCTCTTGGTGAGCATCGTCCTGGATCGCTTTGTAGACGGATTTTCATCAACGATGTCTGCCAGGCCGCCAAGGATGTTGATGCGAGTCAAGAAGCCCTTACTGATCTCTTCGAGCGTATCGAGAACTTCTTCAAACGCCTTGAATCATACACGGAAGTGTCACCAACTGACGCGATGACTGACATGATCGTGAAGATAATGGTGGAAGTTCTGAACATCTTCGCGATTGCGACGAAGGAGATGAAGCAGGGTCGAGCCAGTGTGTTACTCCCGAGAAATACGTGAATACGAGCTAATCTAGGTTTAGAAAAGTTTTTCAAGAAGCTTGTGGGAAGGAAAGACATAGAAGACGCGTTGGCGAGATTAGACAAATTGACGCAGGAAGAGGCCCGGATGGCGGCTGCGCAGATCCTGAGGCTGACACACAGCGTCGATGATAGGGTCAAGGTCGTAGACGACAAAGTAACCGGAGTTCATTATAAGTTGAAAGATGTGGACGACAAAATGGATATTGTCTTGAATGGTGCGCCTAATGCGTTAGCTGCTCAAAACCCCATCCTGAATGCGCAAACATCGGTCAGACGGGATAGCAGTCCTAGATGACATGAAATGTTTGTGATCAATTCTTTCGATGCTCGCTCTGGTATCTCTAACCTGTTAACAGGGAACCAATTGAAAGATAATCTTAGAAGATGGGTTACTCCGCCAGATCCATCAACGAATCACAACATCGCATGCGACATTCACCATGGGGAAACAACCGCGTGGTTCGTTCAAGGCAATATCTTTGCGGAATGGAAGTCCACCGGCTCTCTCTTGTGGATCTACGGCAAACGTAGGTTCTCCCCACTCATCCCAGATCGACCCCTGATCACTGTCTGTGTTCATAGCCGGCTCGGGCAAGAGCATCCTTTGGTTCGTCCGTCCTTGCTCGCCATCTACGCGCGCCTCAAAGTGCTTACTTTACCCCCTAGTTCTACGATCATCCAAGACATTGCGAGCTTACGCGAGGAGGGCTCAGCCTTGATGGCCTACTTCTATTTCGACTTCAGGGACCTTCATAAGCAACATCGTCGCAATCTCCTCCCATCTCTCCTCATCCAACTCTCTGCTCAGTCCCGTCCTTGCTGCGACATCCTCTCTCGCCTTTATTCTGCACACGACAATGGCGAACAAAAGCCCAGCGTTATTGTAATGATTCGATGCCTCAAAGATATGCTCACGATTCCCAATCTGCGGCCCGTTTACATTATCCTGGACGCGCTCAACGAGTGTCCGGACTGGTCCGGAATCCCATCGCCTCGTGAACAGGTTCTTGCGCTTGTCAAGGAGCTCGTTGACCTTCATCTTCCGCATCTTCATATCTGCGTCACCAGCCGACCGGAGTACGATATTCGAGCTACTCTTACACCTTTTGCGCATCACCGTGTTTCCCTGCATGACGAAAGTGGACAAAAGCAAGATATCGTCGACTATGTCAACTCGGTCGTGTACTCTGACTCGGAGACGATGATGAAGAAATGGCGAGAGGATGATAAGAAAATGGTCGCCGAGACGCTGTCGGAAAAAGCCGACGGAATGTAAGGGCGTCGTCCTAATTTGATGACCCCCGCTCAATCTCCGTCCAGGTTTCGATTGGTATACTGTCAACTAGATTCGCTGCGACAATGTCTTCCATCGAGCGTGCGGCGCACGCTGAAGGAACTTCCGGAATCGCTAGACGAGACATACGAGCGGATCGTGATGGACATCAAGAAGGCGAACAGTGCACATGTCTATCGTTTGCTGCAATGTCTGACTGTGGCAATTCGGCCGCTTTCTGTTGCCGAACTTGCGGAACTACTCGCCTTTGACTTTAATGCGGCGAAGGGAGGGATCCCCGAATTAAACCCAAACTGGTGGTGGGAAGATCATGAACAAGCTGTACTTTCGACATGCTCAAGCCTAATTACGATCGTCCCCGCCTACGGTTCTCGTTCCCCGGTTGTCCAGTTTTCGCACTTTTCGGTGAAGGAGTTTTTGCTGTCGGATCACCTCGCCACATCGACGAAGGACATCTCCCAGTACCACATCGCGCTCGAAGACGCCAACACGGTGATCGCTCGAGCTTATCTGGGCATCCTACTCCGCGATTGTGTTGATAAACATGGCTCCGATACAATCCCCCTCGCTCCATATGCCGCTAGGTACTGGGTGACACGCGCAGGTTCCGAATGTGGCCTCACGCATCCGTGGTGGGATGGAATATCTCTTTGACCCAGACAAGCCTTACTTTTCAGCGTGGGTCGAGCTGTACGACGTTGGCCACCGCAACTGGTCCCGTGGCTTGCAAAACAAATTGCAACCAGGAGCGGCACCATTATACTATGCTGCACTCTGTGGATTTCGCGAGATAGTTGAACACCTCACTCTCAAATACCCACAGCATGCAAATGCTATATGTGGTAAGGTGGGGACCGCATTACACTCGGCATCAGTCGAGGGTCACGTTGAGGTTGTACGTTCACTGCTCAAGTGCGGCGTGGATGTAGATGCTCGGGGCACCGGGGGCCAGTCGCCGCTGCAACTTGCGTCGCGTAAAGGACACCTTCCTGTTGTGCAATACTTACTCGACTATGGCGCAGATGCAAAATTTCAATCCGATGCTCACTGGACACCACTAAGTTATGCGGCAGTGTTCGGCCACCTCGAAGTTGTTCGGGTGCTGCTTGAGCATAATGTGGACGTTAATTCTCAGAACAGGGACGGCTTAACCCCGATCTACATGGTACTTTTTTACCGGGCGAGTTTAAATAGTGGCTCCCAAAGCGATTTTCCCCAGATGGTCCGATTATTACTAGAGCATGGCGCGAATCCGAAAGTCCGGGATAACCAGCGCCTAACCCCTTTGCATCTTGTGCGGCGTCTGGTGTCGTCATTGCGGCTCGAGACCGCACGGATCCTGTTAGCGCATGGCGCGGACGTAGATGCAGAGGATGAGGAGGGAAGGACCCCATTTCAAATCGCATTGGCGGACAGACAAGACGAGATGGTGCAGTTGTTGTCGAAATATCGTTCAAGTTCCAGTGTGCACGAATGCAGTATCTTTTATAGGTTTATTTTTTATATGTTGACTACGACCCGGAAGAAAGTACGATACGATTTGCATTTTTTGTTCCTCTTGCTTCTTGATCGACTCTTCTTACATCTACCTGCCTGGTGTAGCCGCTTGATATCGACGACTCGCGAGGTGGTACCCAATAAATAGCCCACGCATGATTGTCGACATCCCAGTCCCTCTTTAGTGCCAGTGGCGCATTGACCTATCCCGAAGCACGACAACTAGAAAACCAGCGGAGCTTGCTTAGTTGCTTTCCCAGCCCCGCCTAAGACCTGTTCGTAAAGTGAGCGCTCCGTCTCGGGCGCGATCTTGGCAGCTTCGATGAAACCACGGTCATCGAAAAAACCGTCCTAACACTTCTGCAAGTTGAAGTTCTGCCTGGAGCTCGCATGGCGTTCCTCGAGGGCCCCCGTTCATCTGGTACCACTTTATCCTTCGCTCGTTCATGCGCCGAAGAAGCCTCATTCATGTCAAGCACACCTCTGTTGACGTCGACGCCGAAGCGCAAAATTCACCAAGAGCGGACTACGAAATAATATACTTCGTGTGTTATAGACAAGACTGAGCTGTGCGAAAACGTCCTGTGAATCTCCTTCCCTTCCGTTTTCCCAGATGGCGCGCTTCGAATCGAACGTACATGTTCATGTTTCCGCCTTTTGCCAGGGCGATTGAGGAGGTCCTGTACAACGAGGTTCTCGAGACGACACGCAGAGTCGCAGGCCGTGACACAGTTGCAAGAGTGGTGAAAGCCTCCTGTAGTCGCTGCGGATCGCCGTGCGCAAGTATCGTGTGTATCGACTGTGTGTGAGAGATGGTTGTTTCCTATTATGCATAACTTTCGAATGTGGCTGGACCCACCTGACGTGACAACTGATATCATGGGGCTTGTGCATTTGAGGTTTTGGACTTCCCGTCACTGGATGGAAAATACACTTTTACCATTGACAAAATTTAGGCATAGGCAATAACAAAAGGTATTTTTTATCCACAATTTTTCATACATAAAATGTTGATAAGGTAACTAAATATTGTCAATGCAATTTCAAAGCACAATATGTAGACAATATAATTTTCCTTTTCCATAATATTGTCAGAATATTACTGAGGTTATATTATATATCTTGTTAAAATATTTCACATGGTAATATCTTTATAAAATGCAACAGTGGCTCAGTTTAGAGGGTTCAGGCAAGGTTCAGGGTTCAACCACAAAAACATTTTATCAAGATATTACCATGTGAAATATTTCAACAAGATACATAGTATAACCTTTATAACATTCTAACAATATTATGGAAAAGGAAAATTATATTGTTTACATTTTGTGCTTTGAAATTGCATTGACAATATTTAGTTACCTTATCAACATTTCATGTATGAAAAATTGTGGATAAAAAATACCTTTTGTTATTGGATATGCCTAAATTTTGTCAATGGTAAAAGTGTATTTTCCATCCAGTGTGTCTGTTCCTTTTGGACCACTGTGGGTAATGCAGAGAGCCTTGGACGATGGACACGGTGGACGCCAGAAGCACAGAAGCGAGCCACGAAAACACCCCCGGACGTAGACCATATTGACGCTGTCAGGGACGAGTTCTCGATCTTCGCCTGCGCGCCATCGAAGGGAAAGTCCAACCAACAAAAGATGTGGGTCCCACATCTTTTGGTTCCCGTAGGAACAGAACAGTAGCACCGAAACCCTGGGGACCATGACGTCCTGATCAAAGGACTCAGAGCGAGGTACGAGAACAGAAGCGAAGTCAGAGAGTTGCTGGCACGGCCAGGAGCAAGGAGACGGCCAGCTGAGGACCAGCAGGAGGGCGTGGAGACGTTATCGCTGGCCACGTTACATAAGTTGGCTCGTGTGGCGAAGGCTGATACAGTAAGGTAGCAGACACCAGGAACAGGCACCCCTTATATAAGCCTTAAACCCTAGGGTTAGTATCATGTAAGCAAGACCAATTCCACCATCCAAACATCACAAAATCAGATTTAGATTCAGGTTAAATGGGGAGAGGGGGGGAAGTAAACAATGTCATTATGAGAGTATAGAAGCCCTAACTTCCTTGATCATATCTGGCGGAACATCTGTGAAAGTGGGACCTGTCAAAAGCTGTCAGAGACCGGTCAGGACCAGTTGCCGACAGCTTTTGACAAGTCCCACTTTTACAGATGTCAAGGGTACAATGGCCATGATACTTTTTATTTGCCCACACAGCCTGTGCTCCTGTTAAGCCTTCTCCATATGCATGAATGAACCGTGCTGAGTGGTTAGCAAACCTATAGACCCATTGAGTATATAAGGACTACAGAAAGAAACAATTGTGCTCACCGATGAATTTGATCAAGGGGTACATCATCAAGACTTGCTTTCACATTCTCCTCCAACTGCTTCATAGTGGCAGCCCTACCAGCAAGGTGGAATCAAAGCTTTGCAGCTCCCCAATACTGCTCAATAAAGTTCAGCTCACAGTGGTACTTGGGGTAAAAATCACAGATGTGGCCATGCTGCTCAACAAGCTCTTGAAGCTGTGACTTTTGAGAAATAAAGTCAGGCTGATTAAGAGGAGGCAGCAGCAGCAGCAGTTTGTCTGTCCTTCAGGGCATTTGAAGTGTGGGCACTCAGCATGCAAACCAGTCTCTGGCCAAAGACCACGCTCCTGTATAATCCACTCCATCCCTTTAAACCAGCCTGGCATGGTGGGGTGGTCATCAGGAAAGTAAAAAGACAGTAGCTCCTTAGTTTGAGGGTGAACACCATGGTGCATCCTTGGCCCATCTTTGAAAGGTGTCCAGTGAGCTCTAGGATCTGCAAGGCAGTGATCAGATATTTAAAAGTAAGCAAAATAAAAAGATTACTTTTAGCCATGTTTCTTGCAGACAGGGCATTAGGAGCCTGCTTCTGATGTGAAGGGGCATTGTCAAAAAGGAAAAGTCCCTGTACATAGCCCCTTGTTTTGCCCTCGAAGATGTCAATGGCACCCTCAACTTGTTCAAGCAGGTTATTTGCATCAAAATATCTGTCACAATTCAGACCAGGTTTGAAAGTAATCCTGGCTTCTCTGCTCAAAAAGAATGGTTAGCACACATCAAGCCTCCTGAGAGAAAATCACACAGACTCTTTTCCATCACATAAGTGACCCCAATCAGCAGTGAGAAAGTCAGAGACCATGAGGGACTGTCCATTTCCCTTTGGCTGTGGGGTGGGCTTGTCACCTTTATGTGCCCAGTGAGTCTTTTGCAAGTCATTCTGAAAAAATGTGGACTCGTCATGGGTGACGAGGATGAGGTGGAAACGGCCATGGGCCTCAGGGACAGGGAAGCCATTCGGAAGAGGAAGCAGGTCACCATTGTTGTCCCACAAGTGGAAGTGCTTTTCGTATTCCTTCCACCTCTTGACAAAAGCCTTGCGATATTCGACAACATCTTCGCGTTCATGCCCATCAATGTACATGCCCTTCCGAGGTTGACCATACTGCCAGTCAAGCCTTGAGAGCCAGTGACATGCCGTGTGTTCAGAAATTGTCAGCTTTGTAATCCCAGCCTGTGAGAATTTCTCTTGCAGTTCTGGTGCGGACACAATCTCAATGGTGTCCCCAGCAGTGACGTGCCCAGCCTTTGCGCGTTCCAAAAAATGCAGCTGAATAGTCTGCTTTATGTCTTCATCTTCCAGGATCATCCAGTGAGCCTGTCTATATCTGGGTGACGGGAGCTCCCCAATGTGGACGAAGTCAAGAACCCATTGGCACAACTTGTGCGTGTGCTTTTTGCCACCTCCCTGGATCCTCACAACGACCAAGGAAGCCTCCTCCATGTATATCGGAGAGCTGGGTTCAGGTAGAGATTCAGCACACTGAGCATTCCAGTGAGGCGAGTCCGAAGGAAGACATCAAGGTGAAGGTCTTTGCTCTTGGCTGTGAGTGATGTGCAAGCTTTTCTGAGCCTTTCTCAGTCCTTCCAGAGGTCCAAGGCTCTGTCGAAGGGTGTCTTTGGGATAAGATAGGTGGGGTCTTGACCACAGTGGATGTCATGATCCAGGGATTGTGCCATTGATTATCTCTGATAATCAGTTTCTGGAAAAATCTCAGATTTGGTTCTCATGTTTCAGATCTTTCTATTCTGTTTGTTCTTCAGAATTCTTGCTTCTGCTTCTTGTGTTTCAAGTTCTGCTTCCTTTTCTGTCAGAATATTCTGTATGTTTCAGACTCTCACCTTCTGTTCCTGCCAGCTCACAAAATGGGAGAAAACATGGAAAAATAGATTTCTTGTACAGTATTTAAGGAGCTTGTAGTACACCCTGTATTCTTCATTCTAGTCTTGTTTAATACAAGCTATTGCCACCTCTTGTCTAGATCCTGCCTCTTGTTCCCCTCTGCTTTACTGCTGCATCAGTATTGACTTACTGAAGAGCCTACTTACTGCTGCATCTGTCACTGACAGAAGAGCCTGCTGACTGACCGCCGCACTGGTGCGCTGACTAAGCGTGACCCGGAAGTACACTCATGACTAAGTGGTATTGATGCGGTCGAGAGCCCACCTCTAGGATCATGAAAGCGGAGGGCCTCAAGGATCGCATTTACGGTGCATTTTGCATCCTCGGCTCCCTGATCATCGCCACCCCCCAGGCCATCCAAGTCTTCCGGCCCACTGTAAAGAGACCCATCAGCATCCTGCAATGAGGCCAGTTCACTTTGTGAGTCGCCAAGGTCACCCCCAGGCTCAAGTCCCAAGGCCACCAAGCTCAAGTGCCTGCTTGATCCAACACTTGGTGCACACTTTTCTTCATCTTCTGAGGAACTATCTTCATTATCAGCCCCTCCTGTCACAGAAGACCCAGTTGTCTCGGAGGGGGCAAAGCCCTGACTGCACCAACCAACTTTGTGTGGGTACCTGGGCCAGTGGGCAGCCAGTTCTGGCTCAGACCATCAGCAATCCTTGGGCCTCTGCAGTAGTACTTTAGTAGTGCCTATAGAGGCCACAGTGACCCATAGAGGGCCATAGTGCCTGTAGTGCTGGGTAGTGACGTCTATCTTCTCTGACAGCACTACTGCAGTTCTACCATAGTCTACCCTACTACCATAGTCTACCCTTCTACCATAGTCCTTCCATAGTCTACCATACTACCACAGTACTACCATAGTTTACCCTACTACCATAGTCTGCCCAACTACCATAGTCATCCCATAGTTGCCTCATAGTCACTCCATAGTATCTCATAGTCATTTCACAGTCAGATAACATTTCATGCAAAATAAATTAGAAAATTATATATTTAAGTTCACACAACTACTATAAATACAATAATACAAGAGGATGGGAGCCAGGTGCTGCAGCGACAGGTTGGTGGGATTGGAAGGGGTGGCATGCTGGTGTATGTAGCGGTGGGGGCTGTGTCGACATGGCGTCGATGTGGTGAGCTTGGGGTGGTGGTGGTGACCGTGTGGCGACGGAGCCAGTGTGGTGGCGTTGACATGGCAGCGGCAGCCGTGTTGAGATGGCACCAGTGTGGCGGCGTTGAGGCGGGTGGGGTCGGTGTCATGTCGTAACAGGATCAATGTGGCGTCGACGGTGGGGACCGTGTGGCGCCGGTGCCGGTGGGGCGGCATTGACGTGGCAGTGGCAGCCATATCGAGATGGCACCGGTGCAGCGGGGTTGAGGCGGGCACTGTCAGTGTCATGTTATAACGGGATTGATGGTGGCTGTGTTGAGGGAGCGGCAGGGGTCGAAGTGGTAGTCGCCGTGTCAAGATGGCGGGGTGTTGCAGCCATGTTGAGGTCGCAGGTGGTCGAGGGGCATGTTGAAGCGCAGAACTAACAAGCGAAGCGTTAATAGCAAGAGCTAATAGACAAGTTAACTTCAGAGGTGAAGGGAACTCTATTACAACTGCATACCTAATAGACAAGTTACTATGGAACGTCTATGAGCAAAGGTAGTTGGAGAAGTAAAGGAGAGGGACTTACACTTCAGAGGTGAAGGGAACTCTGAAGTGTAAAGGCGAAAACAGCAGTCCTTATATACAGGATGCTTAGCTAAGAATGGTCTGTGCGCACAGGTGATCCAAACACAATACAGGTGGTCTGTGCGCCAGAGGGAGAAATGCCATTGGAGGGCAGAGAACAATAGCTGCCTAAAGCAGACAATACCTGTAACGCCACCACTGGCGTTAGTCCGACTTGGACACGAAAGGGCGTTCACGACTTAGCAGAATATCTCTTTCGAGGTCACGTGACCTGATCACGGGATACACGGCGCTTACGGGCACGTGATCTGAGTACACACTAGGGCAAGTCGTGCCACTAGGTGATCCTATAGTCGATAAAGACGACTTGCTCGGAGGGAGACAAGCGAAAGCACACGTGAGAGAGATGAGGAGAAAGTGGTGATTGAAGAAGACCAAGATGGCGTATCTTGGTCTTATCGAGCCACTATTTATACATGTATGAGGATGCTTTAAAGCTCCTCTCCAATCCGAGACGACGAGTAGCGTAAGTAGCTCGAACCCTACTACCGCTATCCTAGGAATGAGTCATAGTATCGTTTACATGTGATACTACGACTGCTGACTGATAATGAAGTCCATGACACATTACTACTTACTGACGCGGTCATATTCGTAAGTAAGAGTCCGTTCTCGCGGTCGTGACATCACCCCCTTTTCAGCTGCGACGCCCGCGGCGCCGAGTGGGCCCAATGCCACCGACCCAGGCCTCTTGCCTCTCCGTGATCCTGTCCAGTATGTTTGCCATCTCCAGCCTGAACTTACATCGGGCCAACTCCGACTGCACCCCACCGAGCGCCTGGGCAAGGGCGTGGAGGCGCTGCTCCATCCTCTCCGCCTCATGCTTGTAGGCCCGGAAGCGAGTCACCTCCGCCTTCACTCCTACGTCCCTCAGCTCGTTGATGGCGCGGTCGGTGCGGTGCTGGTTACTATGACCCCCTACGAGGGCGTATAGGTCCTCGGGGGCGTAATGGGGCTTACCGGCTTCTCTGACCTGGGGTTCGGCATAGAGGGGGCGACTGTAAACTTTGTCGCTGTTGTCCACAAGCCCCAGGACGATGGGGTCAGGTCCGGCGATAACTTGAACGAAGGTGGCTTGACGTGTCACCCCCTGTGCGTTGGTGATGGGGTAGTGGACGAAATCGTCCCCCCGATTGTGTTTGTATCCGTGGGGTGCGGTGCGCGCCGTTCCTCCCAAGTATCGGAGACGAACCGCGGGCAGGGTGGAGTCTTCGGTGTCGACTACCACCCCGCCGCGGTATATGGGGCGGCCCGTGGTATCGCACGCGTACGGGGTCTCGCGGGGGTCGTCAGAGTCGGTGGCCGTGATAAGGTATGGCTGCTCAACTGGGTACCACTCCCTTAGCGTTCCCTCAACTGCTTCGTACACTGCTCTCTCAGCGTCTCGATGTGTTGGCGTCGTCGGTGATAGATGACTGCTCGCCGGGCCGCGGCTACTGCTAGCTGTCGGTCCTTCCAGCCCTGCGCCGGTCCCCTCCAGTCCCGTGTCTTCATCCACTCCTGCCACCTCAACGTCGCGGACGTCTTCCTCTTGTTCGTTCTTGATTTGAGGGGCGTCAGGTCGAAGTGGGGGACTCGTAAAGAGTCCGATAGCTGTACGAAGCCGAGTAATTTCGGCCTCGGTGTAGGGGGCGGTATTGAGGCGGTCGCCGTTGGGGTTGATGAGCCAGTACGTGGCGGGTTGGTCGGGATCTTCGACGTCGTAGATGGACTGGACGTTGGCGAGGGCTGTGCGGAGCTCTTCATGGGTGAGGCTGTCAACGAGACGGGCAGCGAGAGGGGTGGTAGAGGCGGAAGTGGAAAGAGACATTTGGATTGGAGTGGATGGTCCAGTGTGGAAAGATGGGGTTTCGGTCGTGGTTCGCCCCCTTCTTATAACCATCCTTCTTGCTTTCGTACTCCGTTTATACTCCGCTAAGGTTTCGTCAGCAAATATGTCATTTTCGTTGACCCACTGATTCTCCGAGTCTGGGTACCCTTTCCATTTCACGAGGTATTGTAATTTCTTGCTCTGGCCGAATCGTCTGGAGTCTAGAATGCGCTCCACTTCGTATTCCTCTTCTCCATCCACTAGATCCGGTGGCGGGCGTTGGAAGTTTTCCCCATGTAGGGGCGTCTCGCGATAAGGCGTGAGTAAGTCGATGTGAAATACGGGGTGAATACTCCACTGCGTGGGAAGCTCCAATTGATAATTGACTGGCGATAGGACACGCGTGATTTTGAATGGGCCGTGTCGTCGTGCCGCTAGCTTGGCGGTAGGTTGATTGGTTCGTAGGTGTCGTCCTTCTAGCCACACTTGATCCCCTACTTGGTATTTGGGTGTGTTCCGATGTTTGACCCATAGCGATTGTGCCTTTTTGATAAGGTTCTGGGCCTCTTTCCGTGCTTCTCGGAATTGCTGGAGTCTCGTGAGCACCTGTGGGATAGGGGATGGCTTATCGATCCAGTCAGCGCGTGGGTCGTATCCCATCATGAGTGAAAAAGGGGACTTCCTTGTCGCCTCGTGCGGCCAATTGTTATGCGCAAATTCAGCCATTGGCAGGAATCGCGCCCAATTGTCTTGGCGTTCGTTGGTCCAGAACCGTAGATATTGTTCCAGCCATTGATTGGTTCTTTCTGATTGTCCGTCGGTCCGGGGGTGATATGCCGTGGAGATGTTTTGGTAGATGCCGAGGATCCGGCATAATTCGCGTGTGAACTTTGATGCGAATCTCGGGTCTCGGTCGCTGATAATTTTTGCCGGTAATCCGAATCTCCGAAACACATGAGTGACATACAGTGCAGCGGTTTCTTCCGCGGATATTTCCTCGTTGCAGGGGATGAACACTGATGCTTTGGTGCAGTCATGGTCAGTTACGGTGAGGATCGAGTCGTATCCCTGTGACTCCGGTAGTTTAGTGATGAAGTCAAGGGCAATGACTTCGAATGGCTTAGCGTCGGGTGTTGGCGTGATGGGCACTAGTGGGGCTCGCGTCGGGTGGTTGTTAACCTTGTGGCGTTGACATTCCGCGCAGCCTTGGACGTACTCCGTTATTTGTTTCAGCATATTCGGCCACCAGTGACTTCGTTCGACGATCCTCGCCGTTCGCTTGATTCCTGGGTGGCCATACACTGGGGGGTCGTGGTGGTTGGCAATGATGATGCGGATTTCTTTCGGTCCTCCGGTGACTACTCTTGCGCCTTGGTGGTACCAGATTCCGTCGACTTTCTTGAGCTTGTGTGGGTCTACCCAGGGCCGTAGGGTGTCTTCATCTTGTGCGTGGTCTTCCGGTGATTGTGTGGTGACGGTTCGTACGAATACCTTCTCAGGTAAGACGACGACTCCTTCGTTGTCTCTTTCCCCTCGGTCGTAGTCGGGTCTTCGCGATAGAGCGTCTGCGCGTCCATTGTTGGTCCCCTTGATGTGGTGGATCTCGAAATCGTATTCCATGAGCTCTAGGACTTCTCGGGCTACTCGGCGGCTTATCTTCTGCGGTGTCTTCCAGTGTGTAAGGTTGAGGTGGTCGGAGAAGATTTTGATTTTGTGTGGTGAGCCTGCCAGGAACGGTCTCCAGTGTCGCAGTGCCTTGACGATCGCCAGGAGTTCCAAGTCATAGATGTCGTAGTTGCGTTCTGCTTCGTTTAAGGTGGCCGAGAAGTAACCGAGGGGGTGTCTTTTCCCGTCTTGCTTCTTCTGTAGGAGCACTGCGCCTACTGCGTATCCCGATGCGTCTACTTCGAGTTCGAATTGGTCTGTCAGCGTGGGATGTGCGAGTACCGGTTCGCTTGTGACTAGGCGTTTGAGGGTTTGGAAGGCCGTTTCTTCGTCTTTGCCCCACGTCCACTCTGCGTCTTTGCGTGTGAGTTTGTTGAGGGCTCGTGCGTATGTGGCAAAACCGCGAATGAAGAGGCGGTAAAAATTGCAGAAGCCCAGAAAGGAGCGTACGTCTCGTACCTTCGTGGGTGTGGGCCAGTCGCGTATGCCAGCAATTTTTATGGGGTCCATGCGAGTCACCCCCTTTTCAAGGATTACCCCCAGGTAATCCATTCGCGGTTGGTGGAAGGTACATTTGGACGGTTTGAAGTATAGGTCATGGTCCAGTGCTACTTGAAGTACTGCGCAGACTGCGTCGATGTGCGCTTGAAGGCCTGCGTGTTCCCGCGTTGCGATTCCTATGTCGTCCATGTAGACACGGATGATCGTTCCCATTGCCGCAAAGACTCGGATCGTGTCGCCTAAGATGTCATTCATCATGTTCTGGAATGTTGCCGGTGAGTTTGTAAGTCCAAAGTACATGACGAGGGGTTCGAATAGTCCGTATTTTGTTTTGAACGCGGCCTTGTGTTCGTCGCCCACTTTGATTCGTATGTTGTTGTACCCCCAGCGGACGTCGAGTTTGGTGAATATGCGCCCATCTCCGAGGTCGTTGATGAGTTCCGACATGAGAGGTAGTGGGTATTGGTTGCGTACCGTGCAGGCGTTGATTCGCTGGTAGTCTTGTACTGGTCTCAGCTTTCCGTCCTTTTTCTTGATAAAGAAGAATGATGAGGCGTAGGGTGACTTTGAGGGTCGGATGTAGCCTAGTTTGAGTTGTTCGTCTAGCCATTCGCGTAGTTGTCCATCTTCGTCTTGTGACATTGGGTATACTTTACAGTCAATACTGGGGGGTGTGCCCGGTTTAAAGTCGATTGCGTGGTCCCAGGGTTGCGATGGTGGAAATCGGTGGGAGGCTTCCTCGCTAAAGATCTTCGCAAAACGCTGATATGGTTCTGGGAGGGCTTCCACGACGGTGTTCTGATTAGCTGCGATGGCGAGTTCAGTAGCTGTGGTACGTATCTGGCACTCCTCTTCGAGTTCCTGGACAATGTTTTCGGCTTCGTCTTGAGTCATTGCGCTGGCGATAGTAGTTTGCGCTTCTGCGGGGTTGATTGATCGAAGCACTACCGGGAGGGTTCCTTCGTGGATGGTGGCATGCGCCCAGCTGATAGTTGGTTCGTAGGTTGCTAGCCAGGGATATCCGAGCACTAGGTCTTCGTTTCCTATGTCGGTGACGAGGAATCTCATGACCTTAGAGATGTTGTTGGTCTGGACGTCTAGATCGATGAAGTGTGTAATGGACCCAGCTTTATTTTCCGTGTTGTCAATGTTCCAAATTTTCTTTGGTTTTTCAAGGGTTTGTAACCCGAGGCCCATGCGTTTGGCGAACGCGGGTCTTATGAAATTGTCGGTGGCTCCTGAGTCAACGAGCCCTTTGATATCGGCCATAGAGTAACTTGTGCGAATCGAGACTGGAATTCGAAGCGAACGATAGCGAGTCATGATTACAGAGTTACAATTGACTGCCCTCACCCAGGCCGATGGGTTCAGGCGTCCTGAAAACCCTCTTGGGTCCAGAGATCCTTGAATACGAGGTCCTTGACCTCGTCACTAGCTCCCCTCAGTGTTTCCATCCATCCCTTAGCTTGCTCTTCAGCCGTAGTCTCCGTGCGGCGGGCAGTTGCGGGTTCTTGGTAGTAGTCGGTTTCTGTGCTGCGACTTGTGCTTGCGCGTGGTTGGAGTGGTTGTCTGGGCTTCCTGGGGCGTGTACAATCTCGTGAGAAGTGGCCTGGGTTGTTACAGTTGTAACATATCACTTCCCTCATGTCGCGGCGTGGTCCGCTTCCCCGATTTTGTCCTGGTCCTCCTCTTGGTGGGAAGGGCGGTCGTTGATTCCCGCGGTTTGGGTCGCCTACTTCTGCGAGGCGTGCGCGTGTTCTATCCGCAGATGTGTCCATGGCGTTCGGATCATAGCGCGGCGGTGGAAACCTAGGTGGTGCCCATTGCGGGGCGTATCCTCGGCTTTGCTGAGGTCGTGGTGTTGGGGTGTTGCGGGGCGTGGTGGTGAGCCCTAGGCGTGCGCGTAGGTGAATATATTGTTTTTGCCTGCGCAATGCTGCCTCCTTCCACTCATTGAAGGTTTGCGGGTCGTCCAGCTCGTAAATTTTGGTGAATAGGGCTCTCGGGAGGCCCGCCGTGAACCGGTCCAGTGTTTGGCGGTCGTTGAGGCGATAGTCAGCCTTCCGCGCCAGTTGTTCGAAATTGGTGACGTACGAGTCAATATCGTCGCCAACCATCTTAAACCCCTTAGCCAGCGTTGCTTGCGCCTGCTCCTGCTCGAGTACGTTCGAGAAACGGTCCGAGAACCCAGCTGTCAGGGTGTCCCATAAGAATGGGTCGTATCGGCTTCGCCCCTGGTGTAGCTCGTTGTTGAGCCATTGGAGGAATCCGAGCGTCCAGTTGGACACTCGCGGGCCTTTGATGAATCCTAAGAACAGTAGGCAACGTCGATAGACGTTGGTCATAATTGGTGCCTCTGAGTTCTGTCCCCAGTATATGTGCCATTGTGTGAGGAAGGACTCGTACTCATCTCGATTTCCGTCGAATATGGTCGGGGTTTCTCCCATTAACTTGTCTGACCCGTGTGGTGCTCCCAGCGCTGGTCCTGCCGCTGGCGGTGGCGGAGGTGGTGGTCCCCCGCCAAATGGATCTCCTCCACCTCCTCCTCCGAATTGAGGTTGTCTTCCTCCGTGCGGCGGTCTTCCGTCTCCAGGTGGTCCTTGACCAAAGGGTCCTCCGCGTCTTCTGGGTGGTGGAGGTCCTCCTGCGCCCGGTGGTGGGTCGGGGACATCTGGTCCTACTGCTCTGAAGATAGCCGCGTCGTCTGCGGTCATGCGGTGTCCCGTTGTTGGGTTAATAGGGCGTAGGTAGGATTCTGCTTCTTCAGTGATCCTCCTGGCCTCTTCGAGGGCTAGGTCTTCTTGGACGATTGTTGCTGTTGCCATATCTGCGGGTGGGCGTACTTCGATGTTTTCGGGTTCGTTGATACGTAGGGACTCAGCTGTCTGTATTATTTCTCCTACTTCGGACTCTTCGTTGTCGTCGGTTTCTTCGTCGTCCCCACTAGTCTCGGATGGTGCAGGGGTTCTTGGTTCGGATGTGCTGGGTTCTTCTTCGGGTTGTCCGTCTATGCGTCCCCACTCTTCGCGTGTGGGTAGGTTTCTTGCGTCGATATCGCAGTTATAGTTTCTTCCTGCGGGTCGTACCGCGTCGTATCGGTTGTCTACGGGATTCCAAGTAATCTCAACCCAACACAAATTGTCGAAGTTGAACTCAACGGGGCGGTATCGGGTTGGCCCCGATGCGAAGTCCACGAAGTACCCTGTCTCTCCTCGGTATTCTCTCCACCTAGCGGCTCCTAGGAATTGTGTTGGTACGTTGCGGTCTCCTCGTCGTTCGAGGGAATAAGCTTGGAAATTTCTCCACTGATCTCGAGTTGTGAACGCCACGATGAAGGGATCTTGGTCTTAATGTAACGCCACCACTGGCGTTAGTCCGACTTGGACACGAAAGGGCGTTCACGACTTAGCAGAATATCTCTTTCGAGGTCACGTGACCTGATCACGGGATACACGGCGCTTACGGGCACGTGATCTGAGTACACACTAGGGCAAGTCGTGCCACTAGGTGATCCTATAGTCGATAAAGACGACTTGCTCGGAGGGAGACAAGCGAAAGCACACGTGAGAGAGATGAGGAGAAAGTGGTGATTGAAGAAGACCAAGATGGCGTATCTTGGTCTTATCGAGCCACTATTTATACATGTACGAGGATGCTTTAAAGCTCCTCTCCAATCCGAGACGACGAGTAGCGTAAGTAGCTCGAACCCTACTACCGCTATCCTAGGAATGAGTCATAGTATCGTTTACATGTGATACTACGACTGCTGACTGATAATGAAGTCCATGACACATTACTACTTACTGACGCGGTCATATTCGTAAGTAAGAGTCCGTTCTCGCGGTCGTGACAATACCGGTATGTTAACAATAGAGAACAATAAGAGCCATATATGACTCTATCAATAAAGATAAACAAAAACGGTCCATAAGAGTCCGGCCAAGTCCAAATTAGTCCGTAAGGGACAGATACCGTATTTAGTATATGGGATGACTCAATCATATCCCATGAGACATGTGACTTGAATCAGTCACGTCTCAACAGGGCAGCGGTGCAGGTGAGGGTGTTGTGGTTTAAGGCTGCGGCCTTGTGGGAGTCCTGCATCGGTTGAGATGAGAAACAAAACAAAATCAAAAAAAGTGAAAGGTGGGGCCAAGTGCCATGAGACAGCGGCAACTGTGTGCACACAGGGGGGGGGGTGAGTGTGGGGACTCCAGGGAGGCCATTGCAAAGGCAATGATGTGGCCACTGACCTGCAGCCTGCACCAATTAGAGATGAAGGGGGAGAGAGAAAGAAAGAACGTACTCTATTCGCATCTTCATTTGCGACTTTGTGTTCGTGTGAAAATGAAATGTGTCATGGACGTGTACATTATTTTCCCTATTTTTCTGTATTTTTACGGAATTATTTGAGGAAGATATAAGAGGCCAAAGTACGAGATATCGTCAGTCACATGTTGCCATCATGTGCACATTCAAGCACGTGACCCTGAGACAGTTGCACCCTTAACGGGACAACCTAATCCGGTCACATTCCATTTATGTACGGACTCCCGTGATTGGTAGATAAGGAAGGAACATTCTAGACAGCTCTAGAACTCGCTTAGTAGTTTACGCTTACTCGCTGTATTAGGTTTTACTCAGCAAGACAAGGCATCGCGTCAGCGCTATGACAAGTGCATCAGTCAGCACAATAAGATGGCGCTATTATTAGACACGACGTGTCAGCTCCTGAGTCATGGAGTCTTACTACATACTTAGTAATAGTATTTAGACTCAGTTCAAGCTCAGCCACTGTAGCATATATAAACTCTCCTGTAGTGTCCTGAGTGGAACCAACTTGTCCTCTTGGTTCTCCACTCAGGTGCGCATCTCCCTTGTACTCCTTACTCCTTACCAATCTAACTTGTCCTCTTGGTTCTCCACTCAGCTTACCATCGTGTGACATCGCGAGTTGCGTTCCTGTATAAGGACCGCCTTTGACCTTGCACGCTCCACGCTGACTGTAAGTTCGGCGCGTGATTTATCTCCGCGCTAGGCTTGAGTCCTGAAGGCCCGACAGTTCACTTCAACTATTTCTTTCACTTGAGCTTAGCGTAGCGAGGTGTCATACTGCTACAAAATGGAAGGGAGGAGGCAGAGGTGGAGGAAAGGGGCGTTCGGAAACAAATGAAAGTGGGCATTTGAGTGCCAAAGAACACGAGTGGTGCACACACCACAAATTAAACTTCCACCCAGAAGTCACCCAGACCGCAAACACAATTTTTGTCTAAGTCAATTTGTGTGTGTGTCTGCACAAAAACACATTTTCCTCTGATTGTTTCTGCCTCAAACAATTACAGAATGTATAGGAGTGGATAGATATTAAAAATAAGTACCAATTATTATTACAACAATACAAAAAACACAAGGAATTTGATTTAAATAGTGTTGCTGCCAGTGCCAGCTAAGCTAATATTTCTGATATCTCAAGAAATAAAATAGATAAAACTATGAAAATATCTGGGAAGGTAGATCTTCCCAAATGCCAAGGGGTCCTCTGCCAACTCTAAGCAATAAAATCAACTGTTCATGATTTATTTGACCGGCTCTGACATCCTTCATCAGGAAAACCCATGTTTTACTTATTTGTACTTTCTGTTCTTTTTGCTCTTTTAGCAAGGGAAAAAGGATCCTTTCAGAAAAGTACCAACTACTTAAAAAAAGAAATCCCCTCTTCTTTTCTTTACTTTTCCTACTTTTTAGGCATATTTCTGGGGAAATTTTGGATTTTGGTCTGATTTTGGTCTGATTTTGGTCATTTGGTACTCTACTTATCCTGTACTTTTTTTGGCAGCTCAGCAAGTAAAAAAAAAGAAAGAGGGATGTCTTTTTCTTACTTTTTCTACTTGTTTTCTGAAAAGAATGAAAAAGTATGGAAAAGTATGAATAAGTAAATACATGGTTTTCCTGATGAACAAGCTGGGCTTCGGTCCACTGGTCAAGATATGTATTTTTGATTCGTTTTGTTTCTTACTGAGCCCATATCTCTTGCTGCTATAGTGACTGGGCCCTCAAACCACCTCCATCTCACGAGCACTTGCAAGAAGTGCTCTCCACACCGCACTCCTCATGTTCCCACCACCTCCACTTCACCATACGCCAGCCCATGGCCACTGTACGCGTCTACTTTCTGCCACATGGGAGCCTGCCTTCACCTCCATCCCATCACGGCGTGCAAAACCCATCATGACTGTTACGTTTCGGACTGATTGATGCTCCAGACTGGGAAGTGGACACTGACACATGGGCTATGACACCCTCATCAGCAGTATATCATCATGGACTTGTAGGTCAGTCAGCCGGGTAAGCTCCAGCGCATGTGATTGTACGGTATGGATCGGATCTCATCGTGACTCATACTAGGATAGTTGTACTAGGGTTTACTCTACTTACGCTATTGGCTAGTCGTTTCAAAGTGGCGCTTCAAAGCCCGCGAGTATTTGTATAAGTAGGGTAGCCAGAAGACCAAGGACGACATCTTGGTCTTCTTCAATACCACCACCTCTATTCGTCTTCTCTAGGGCTCTCCCCCTTTAAGTGAGTTGTCCGGTATATCCCCTTAGACCAGGGATCCCTGTGACTTATCCCAAGTCCCTTCGTGGCTAGTGGAATACCCTGCCGGCACTGTAGCCCACCGACTTTATCTGTACCGCAACAAGTGCGTCGCTTTGCCTTACCACCACTTCTATATCCTCGACAACCCCCTTTGGACCTACGCACGATACATCACCGAAGTACCTGAGGGGATACCTGTCTTCAAAGACCTCCACGCGTACTTTGGACGAGACGAGCATATCCTACCTCACCCCACCTCCTACGCTGATTCTCCCACAAACAGGAACTACTTTACGCAGAGGTTCACCACCATCTGAGAAGCCTAAGTCAGGCAAGCGTTCGTGGTAAACGCTACATTAAGACCAAGAACTAGAGGAAGAAATGCACCCAATACACATACGAACAACGGCAACAGATCTGGCAATATTGGCACAACAATACACAGAAAAGAAGGAGATACCGGAGGAATACAAAAGACACACCAAAGTATTCAGCGAAGAGGTGTCCCAAAGATTCCCACCTTCCAGACCCTGGGACCATGCCATAGATCTCAAACCCGAAGCCCTGGACAGTATCAACTGCAAAATATACCTGCTCAACCAAACGGAAGAAAAGGCCCTCGATGAATTCCTGGATGAACAACTGAGTAAAGGGTACATACGCCCCTCCAAATCATAGTACACATCCCCCTTCTTCTTCGTTAAAAAGAAGGACGGAAAGCTATGCCCAGTACAGGACTACAGAGAACTCAACAAATGGACCATAAGCAACCGGTACCCACTCCCACTCATACCACAACTCATCGCAGAACTGAGCAGGGGCTGGATATTCTCCAAGTTTGACGTCCGCTGGGGGTACAACAACATAAGGGTCAAACCAGGCAATGAACACAAAGCAGCCTTCAAAACAAAGAGAGGGTTCTTCGAACCTCTGGTAATGTACTTTGGAATGACAAACTCCCCAGCAACCTTCCAAGAGATGATGAATCACATCTTCGGACCCACCATCGAATACCATGAGAAGAAGGGAACCATCTTCCGCATCTATATGGACGACATACATCTGTGAAACTGGTACCTGTCAAAGCTGTCAGGGACCGGTCCAGACCGGTCCAGACAGCTTTTGACACCCTCCACTTTTACAGATGTAGGCATCGCAACGGCAACAACAGAGCAAGCACACACTGAAGCAGTCCACGACATACTAGATCTGTTGGAACAACATGAACTATACCTCAAACTTGAGAAGTGCACTTTCCACTCTGACTCCCTCGATTACCTGGGGGTAATCATTAAAAAGGGGGTGATCCGCATGGACCCCATCAAAATTTCTGGAATTTGTGAATGGCCAAACCCCAAAAACGTCAAACAGGTACGATCATTCCTATACTTCTGCAACTTCTACCACGCTTTCATCCGAAATTTTGCCACACATGCCTGTTGAGACGCGACTGATTGAAGTCACATGTCTCGTGGGATATGATTGAGTCATCCCATATGCTAAATACGGTATCTGTCCCTTACGGACTGATTTGGACTTGGCCGGACTCTTACGGACCGCTTTTGTTTATCTTTATTGTTAGAGTCATATATGGCTCTTATTGTTCTCTATTGTTAAGATACCGGTATTGTCTGCTTTAGGCAGCTATTTTTCTCTGCCCTCCAATGGCATTTCTCCCTCTGGCGCACAGACCACCTGTATTGTGTTTGGATCACCTGTGCGCACAGACCATTCTTAGCTAAGCGTCCTGTATATAAGGACTGCTGTTTTCGCCTCTACACTTCAGAGTTCCCTTCTCCTCTGAAGTGTAAGTCCCCTTTCTCTTTACCTCTCCTACCATACCTTTACTCATAAGGTGTTCCTTTATAGTAACTTGTCCTTACTAGGTATGCAGTTGTAATAGAGTTCCCTTCTCCTCTGAAGTTAACTTGTCCTTACTAGCTCTACGCTATTAACCCTCCGCTTGTTAGTTCTGCGCTTCAACAGGTTATGGGCCCTGACGCCTAATAACTAACTTGCGTTATATCTACAGATCTACTCTTGTGTCACCTTGCTCTCTCAGCCGACCACATCTTTTTTGTTGTCCTCCACATCTTCAGTGAGCATCCTCTATCCCCTTTTATCTCGACACATCCTTTCTCGTCCACCATGACTCTGTCATGTGCCATTCTGGCTAGCCTCTTAAGGAGGTTCTTGTGAAAGGTCTCTATGACCTTAAACTCCTCTGTGCGCACTATCATAGTATATTTTCTATACCCGGTCTTCGTCCGGAAGTGCTTTCATAGGCCAATAGGGGAAGACCCTTGCGGCTATAGGCCTTTCTAATGGTTGGGTGATACTCGGTTAATACCTGGGTCACTTTAAGGGGTGTGAAGGCCTGGTTAATAGTCAAACCCAGAAGTCCTTCCCTCTGACACAACTAGGAAACGCTACTATACTATAATGGTATTTACACAGTAGCTATGACTAGACCTCTGCCAGGAGAAGTATTCGCTCCCCTTGTGCAGGATTCGCTGCATGGCATGTATCACTAGTCTAGTTGCTTAGTACCAAGACCCTTAATGGTCTGGTCTAGAGACTCCACAGACGACAGTCACAATTGTTATGGGAGTTGATCCCTATCATTGTCTCTGGAATTCGCTGTTGGCCCCTCTCTAGGGTACTACCCTTTACTGTGCATCTTAGTCGCCCCAGTCTACTTGGCCCTAAAGGTTAGAGATGGCCTTGAAGCGTCCTTCGCCGGACAATGCTTCTATGAGCCCTTCTTGCTAGACCCTGATAAAGCTGTATGATATGACGACTAGCCCTCCTAAGGGCCTCAGAAGATCACAGTACAAGGCAGCCATCATAAAAATGAATCCACTACCATACTACTTCCAAGTCGCACAAACTTGAGGCATGACACCTTACTGTGTTATGGAGTTATAGCGCTCTTATGGCTGGACCTCTACTTTCCTTAACAAGATCTGGGCTGGTTCTGACTGCTCCTCGGAACCAGATATACAAACATCTCAAATGGCTTCGCCCTCTTTCCACCTCTCTTTCCCACCTACCCTCGTCCTTTCAAAGCTGGACGGAACAAACTGGCAGACATGGGGAGCGACGTTCACGTCACTCATGCTGATGAACGGAGTGAGGAGGCATCTCACCCACTCCAATCCAGCCCATGTCCCCCAACATCCCACTCCAGCTGCAGGAGTTGTTGGTGCCCCTGTGGGGCCCACAGACGAAGGACTGGCCATTTTGGCCCTATGGGAAAAACAGGAGGAGGTCATCACAGGCCTCCTATATCTCTCAGTCACCGCGGAAGTTCTCTCCGGCATAGTATCAGAGGCGCTGTTCCCAAGCGTCCATGATAAATTCATGCATCTAGATCACCTCTATGGACAGGTCGGCTCCATGGCCACCTTCAACTTATGGGTGGGCTTGGCCAATACCAAGCTTCAGGAAGGTAGCCCCTTCCAACCTCAACTCCAGAAAATGCTGGATGCGAGGAACACCCTTGTGGAGCAAGGGATGCCCGTCTCGGACATGCAAATGTCCTTCATACTATTAGACGCGCTACCCCCCTCCTACAGCACCATAGCAGGCACCATCCTCGCCTCTGGCCCCCCTGCCAACCTACAACCTCAGGACCTAATCAACAGGTTCATTAATGAGGAATCACGTATCGCTGGTCCCCCGGCATCTTATAACAAGATAGCCCCCGTCAAGAAAAATTCGCCTCCGCACGATCATGCGTCGCAGGCATCGGGCAGCTCTGTGTCTCAGGACATAATCTGCCACTACTGCAAAAAACCTGGCCATAAAAAGCCAGATTGCTACAAACTCAAACGGGACCAGGAAAACGCAAAGAAAGGAAGGGCTGGGCAGCGAGGGAAAGCTACCCAGAACACAATGACTGAGGCCCCGAACTCACTACCGGGGAATAGGTTTGCTGCGGCCAATAGCATACCTGTACCAAAGAGTCGACTATTTACTATAGTTAACGGCTCTGGCAAAATAGAAGAGGTACATGAGGTACCTCAGGTCTCCCTTTACATGATGAGTGTAAACCACTCTCAGATAGCATCAAGATGGATGATGGATAGTGGAGCATCAGCACATTTCACCCCACACCTTGAAGACTATGACTCCTATACACCTCATGAAGGAGTAGAAGTGCTTCTAGGTGACAATTCTCTACTCAAGAGCGTTGGCACTGGTACGGTCACAATCCGCACCAACAGAGGATATGACCTCAAAATATCAAATGTGCTGCACCTCCCCAACACACACTCACGCATACTATCAACGCCTGCACTAACACAAAAAGGCGCCATCATCAGCTTTGACTCAACATCTTTTGCTATAAGATTCAATGGAGAGACCATAGCGGAAGGACACAAGGCTTCAGGCCTATATTGGCTTGACGGACAACATATGAACTCAGTCCAAGCACCTGCATCTGCTAGCCTTGATGTCTGGCATCAGCGCATGGGACACATGTCCAAAGACGCGCTTAAAAGATATGCTCAGGAGTCTGTAAAAGGACTCCACATAAATAACTCACCAGTAGACGATAAGTTGTGCCATGGTTGTGAAACTGGCAAATCAACACGTCTACCCTTTCCACCTTCCTCAAAACGCGCACAAGAACCCCTTGAAGTCGTTCACAGTGACCTTGTTGGCCCCATGCAGAGCCAATCAATACAAGGAAACAAGTACTTCGCCACGTTCATAGATGACTACTCTAAAGCAGCAGTCGTCGTCTTTATGAAATCAAAAGACCAGTTTAAGGATGCCTTCATACACTATAAGGCATGGGCTGAAAAACAACTAAATAAGCCCATCAAAACCTTACACTCGGATCGTGGTGGCGAATACGTCAATAATGACTTAAAGCGCATACTTTTGGAAGCGGGAATTGAGCATACTCTTACAATGCCTCATTCTCCACAACAGAATGGGAGAGCCGAGCGTTTTAACCGTACGGTTATGGAAAAAGGCACTAGCATGCTTCATCATGCAGGCCTTAGCCTTGGCTTTTGGGAGCAAGCAGAACAGACTGCTGTGCAAATATATAACCGCACTCCCACTCGTTCTAATCAGTGGAAAACTCCGCTGGAGCTCTGGGATGGTACAGTCCCAGATGTCTCTTACTTTAGAGTATTCGGCTGCAAAGCCTACTATCATGTACCCGAACACAACCGGCGCAAACTAGATCCTAAAGCAAAGGAAGCCGTGTTTGTGGGCTATGAACCCCTATCAAAGGGTTACAAACTCTGGGATAGACATAGCCGGTGCTTCGTCTCTTCACGAGATGTTACATTTGACGAAAGCACTTTCCCATCCCTGAGTGACCTGGCTCGTCACCCTCAAATCCCTTCCCCTCCCGTGTCTGGTGAACTCGAAAGAGGCGCTGCCGGCGGTGAGATCTTCTTTGTAGTGCCTAGCCCGCCTACACCAGCTGTTGCCCCTGCGGCACCTACACCAGTTTTTGTACTCCCACCTATTCAGGTGCCCGCAGAACCTCAACAACAGCCTAGCACACCCCCCAACACCTCACCTGCTGCGGCAGACCAGACAATCTATCATACTCCCCCTTCCCAAGCCCCTCCTCCTACAAACACTGCACCCACCCGCACTCGCACTCGCTCTACAAGGCGTGCTGCAGTAGTTGCTCCCATACCGGCCCCCAACTTCAATAGGGAAGTATCTCCTCCCAGATCTACTCCCAGATCTCCGAGGCATACTCAACCGGTTTCGCCTGTCCGACCAAGGCGGAGCACCAGGGTACGATTCACGAATCCTCGCTATCTCCAAGAGGACGATGAATTCGTGCAAGGAAGCAGTAGGCTAGGAATGATGGACCTACTTAATGCGGCAGAGGTACCTGGCTACAAGGACCCTCAGACCTTTAAGCAGGCCATGGAGTCTGACCAAGCTGTCGATTGGCTTGAAGCATGCCAGTATGAACTGGATGCTCTCAACAAACTTGATGTCTGGAGATTAGAACCCCTCCCTGCTGGAAGGAAGGTGGTTAAATGCAAGTGGGTGTTTAAAAAGAAAGCAGATGGACGCTTTCGTGCTAGGCTAGTGGCAAAAGGGTTCACCCAACTAGAGGGGGTGGACTTTGACGAAACTTTCTCCCCAGTTGCCCGCTTCGAGTCTTTACGACTCCTTCTTGCGTTGGCTACGCTTGAAGACTGGCACATTCACCAAATGGATGTCAAATCGGCATTCCTTCATGGGGAACTGGAGGAAGAAATCTATATGGAGCAACCCGTCGGTTTCGTCACAGCTGGCTCCGAGCACCTTGTGTGCCGGTTACAGAAGGCCCTTTATGGCCTGAAACAAGCCTCCCGCGCATGGAACGTGCAATTCCATGGGGTCCTCTGTGACCTAGGTTTTACGCGGACGTACTCTGATGCAGGAGTATATGTGTATCATCTTCAAGAGGGGGGTGACACATTATTTGTGATCTTATATGTAGATGACATCACAATACTCGGGAGCTCTCTATCAAAGATCAATGATCTGAAAGTCTCTCTATCAGACCGATATGAGATGACTGATCTTGGTGAAATCCAATCTTATCTCGGTGTCAACATCACCAGAGATCGTGCAAATCGCACTATGGAAATCAACCAATCAGATTACATCCGCGACATGATTGAGCGTTTTGGAATGCTAGACTCCAACCCAGTATATACCCCTCTTCCAGCTGGCGCTGAGGCACACTTGATCAAATTTGAAGATCAGGCCTCTACTTCTGAAATTAAGAAGTATCAACAGATAATTGGGTCTCTGCTGTATGCACAGATAGGAAGCAGACCCGATATATCCTTCGCTGTTGCGCGCCTTAGCCAATTTGCTTCCAATCCCTCACCTCAGCATTTACGCCTATCCAAGTATGTCCTAGCCTACCTAAACACAACAAAGGACTACAAAATACGCTATGCTGGAGGGACCGACACTGATGGAGCTGGCCTACATGGCTACTGCGACTCTTCCTGGGGAGATCAGGAAGAAAAGCACTCCACCTCAGGTTACGTCTTCTTGCTTGCCAATGGAGCCATTTCATGGTGCACCAGGAAGCAGAAGACTATTGCGCAGTCTACCACAGAAGCAGAGTACATGAGCCTTGCTGAGGCCTCCAACCAAGCTCAGTGGTACACTACCTTCCTAGGGGAATTAGGGTATGAGGTTACCTCCCCTATCCCCCTACACTGTGACAACAAGGGTGCTGTAGACCTAGCATTAAACCCTGTCACTGGAAGGCGGTCCAAACACATCCTGATCAAACACCACGTAGTCAGGGAGTACGTAGAAAATAAGGTCATAGACCTGATTCGTACTCCTACAGGGGAAATGGTTGCAGATGGACTTACTAAGTCACTGCCCAAAGAACCCTTTGACAAAATGGTCACTGATCTAGGAATGGTGTAAGAAGGGTTAAAAGGAAAACTTGTACACAGTCAATGGTCGTCGATCCTTGGTTTATCAACAAGGACGTCACATTGTTCTGTAATCTCGTACAAAACACATCATGTTCTCTAATCCATGAGAGCTATGAAAAACCCCTCTTAGAACTCTGAAGGAGTTGGACCTTGTCCCAACTCAGTACAGAAAGTAGTCCTCTATCACAGGACTATCACGAAGTGGGTGTAAAAACCGCTTCGGATTGAACATTATCTGCACAAAGATTTCAACCTCAATCCCGAACTTCTGTACGACTCTAGGTTCTATATAAACACCTATACCTACAAAATGGACTGCCTCTATCATGGAGGGATGTTGAGACGCGACTGATTGAAGTCACATGTCTCGTGGGATATGATTGAGTCATCCCATATGCTAAATACGGTATCTGTCCCTTACGGACTGATTTGGACTTGGCCGGACTCTTACGGACCGCTTTTGTTTATCTTTATTGTTAGAGTCATATATGGCTCTTATTGTTCTCTATTGTTAAGATACCGGTATTGTCTGCTTTAGGCAGCTATTTTTCTCTGCCCTCCAATGGCATTTCTCCCTCTGGCGCACAGACCACCTGTATTGTGTTTGGATCACCTGTGCGCACAGACCATTCTTAGCTAAGCGTCCTGTATATAAGGACTGCTGTTTTCGCCTCTACACTTCAGAGTTCCCTTCTCCTCTGAAGTGTAAGTCCCCTTTCTCTTTACCTCTCCTACCATACCTTTACTCATAAGGTGTTCCTTTATAGTAACTTGTCCTTACTAGGTATGCAGTTGTAATAGAGTTCCCTTCTCCTCTGAAGTTAACTTGTCCTTACTAGCTCTACGCTATTAACCCTCCGCTTGTTAGTTCTGCGCTTCAACAATGCCTGGCCACTGAACAAACTCACGCGCAAGGACTCGGAATGGTCATGGGGAACAGAGCAGCAGAAGGCATTCGACAAACTCAAGACCCTGGTAACCAAAGAACCCGTACTCAAACACCCAGAACTTGACAAACCTTTCGAACTAGAGGTCAACGCCTCAGGATATGCAGTTGGAGCGGTACTACTCCAACGTGATACAGACAACAAGCGTCATCCAATCGCCTACTACTCCAACACCCTCAATGCAGCAGAACGAAACTACAACATCTATGACCTAGAACTACTGGCAATCGTTAAAGCATTGAGAAATTGGAGACCCTACCTCGCCAGATCGCCACACAAGATCAAAGTATTCTCTGACCACATGAACCTACAATATTGGAGATCCCCACAAAAGATCAGTAGACGTGTAGCCAGGGAAGTACTGGAACTCTCAGAATATGACATAGAAATTCACCACATCAAAGGCACCGTGAACGGAAGAGCTGATGCCCTATCCCAAAGACCCGACTACGACCAAGGAGAACACGACAACGAACAAGTCACCGTCCTCCCCGACCACATATTCGTCAGAGCAATGGGAATCGACACAATGGAGAACCCCACACGCACAAGTCCAACAATCACCGTCACCGAAATGCAGCCTACACATCCGGTGTACACCCAGGATGACAACATAATCACAAGATGGGTGGACCCACACAAGCTCAAACGCATTGAAGACACATGGTACAAAGAGGGACGACACGTCGTCACGGGTGATGCCCACGAACGAAAGCGTATCATACAAGCTCACCACGACACCCTAACCCACGGACACCCTGGGATTAACCAAACAATCAAACGAATCGAAAGGTACTACTGGTGGCCCGGACTCCAGCAAGAGGCACAAGACTACGTCAAGGGATGTGCTGACTGCCAGCAAATCAAAGTCAACAATCGGCCAACACATGCCCCACTACAGCCAATCTTCCCAAAACCAGAAGCAACCCCGTTCAAGACCATAGTGCTAGATTTCATCACAAAATTACCACTAGCGAATGGCTGTGATTCCATACTGACAGTAACAGATCATGATTGCTCCAAAGCAGCAATATTCATCCCATGCCTAGAAGAGATCAGCGCCAAGGGAACTGCAGCCCTGTATGTAACACATGTCTTTCCTCGATTTGGACTACCGGCGCGCATTATCAGCGATCGAGACCCCAGATTCGCATCCAAGTTCACCCGCGAACTATGCCAAATACTCGGCATCGAACAAAACATCTCGATGGCATATCACCCAAGAACCAACGGCCAATTAGAATGCACCAACCAATGGCTGGAACAGTACCTGAGATTCTGGGTTAACGAACGGCAGGATAACTGGACCCACTACCTACCTATGGCGAAATTCACACACAACAACTGGCCAAATGAGTCCACCAGGGAGTCCCCCTTTAACGTCCTCATGGGGTATAACCTGCGCGCTGATTGGATCGATCGACCCTCCCCTATCCCACAGGTAGCACTGCGCGCCCAACAGTTTAAAGAAGCTAGAACGCGTGCCCAAGAACTGATGATAAAAGCGCAACAGGGGTGGATCAAACACAAGGACACCCCAAAATACCAAATCGGGGACCTCGTATGGCTCAAAGGGCGCCACCTACGCACTAACCAGCCAACCGCAAAACTCGTGCCTAGAAGACATGGCCCGTTCCAGGTCACCCAGGTGATGTCTGCAGTCAATTACCACCTAGACCTTCCCACACAGTGGAGCATCCATCCAGTGTTCCACACAGATCTCCTGACCCCGTATTGCAAAACTCCCACACATGGCCCTAACTATCAGCACCCACCGCCGGATTTGGTTAATGGAGAAGAAGAATATGAAGTCAAGAAGATTCTGGACTCTCAGTGGTTCAGCAGAACAAAGAAGCTGCAGTATCTGGTCAAGTGGCGCAGATACCCGGACTCAGATAACCAGTGGGTCTCCAAGGATGACATGTTCGCAGATGACGCGATTCGGGAATTCAAACGTTCAAACCCCACCAGAGAAACACATATAAGTGCAGGAAAAACCCAAGAGACGTCCCCATCCCTCTCTCTTCCTTCCCCACCTACTCATGTCCTCCCCTCAAGTTCAAGTCCACTATGTCCTCAACAACCTACTCCCAGTATCCATCCAGCCCACTCTCATCATCCAAGATGTGCCACCATCACCCCTGTCACTTCCCCAGTCCATTCACAATGGAGGAAGTCGTCCACCTACCCCCGTACCATCCCTCCTTCCTTCGCCAACCTTTACCAGAGTTGGTACAAGAGACCCTTTGCCGACCAACATGTCGATGGCAGCTCAACCTGATACAGACCAAGCTGCGGTTCAAGAGGACTGGGACTTCAACCAGTACCTGTCAGAGGAACATTGCCCTCTACACGAACACCTCGTCTTTGGCAACCACCTCACCACCACTCACAACGAAACCCCGCCGCTATGCACCACCGATGGGGAGCCCATCCATATGCTGAAGAATGCTCGACCCCAGATCCGCTGCTATCGTGCGGAAGAACAGTCCAATTTCCCGACGCGAAGTGGAGACTCCTCCACCTGTCAGGTTCCAACACAACAGGGGAGTACATTATATCCCTTTCCAGATCCGTGATGCTCAGGACCGCCTGCACCCAGCTCGCTATATGCAGCTCATCCTCATGGCAGACCCATTCGTCCTCGCCTATCAGAGGGGCAGCGACCAGCAGTATGGGAAGCCAGTGCATGCCACCCCCAACTACGACCACCCAGCAGACTCCCACTACTACTACTACGACCTGATCTTCCTAGATCAGTGCAGCTCCATGCGCGAGTCGGTCAATCGCGCCCTCACCAACATCAAGGACCTCACCCTCATTGCAGAGGTCCATCGCTACCACTGTGCGCAGGCGGGGTACGAGGCCAAGGAGGCGGAGTTGACGAAGAAGATGGACGAGTTGGACAAGATAGCTCGGGTAAGGAGGGACTGCGTACTCTGGCTCCAAAGAGCCAATGCAATCACCCAGATCGAGGAAGAGTGGGACTCATACTGCCCTGGGATACAGGTGGGGTTGCAAGTCGCGGAAGAGATTGCCCAGCGTGGTTGGGCTGGGGCCTCGACCATAAAAAGGGGGTGATGTTACATTTTGGACTGATTGACACTCCAGACTGGGAAGTGGACACTGACGCATGGGCTATGACACCCTCGTCAGCAGTATATCATCATGGACTTGTAGGTCAGTCAGCTGGGTAAGCTCCACATCTGTAAAAGTGGGACCTGTCAAAAGCTGTCAGAGACCGGTCAGGACCAGTTGCTGACAGCTTTTGACAGGTCCCACTTTTACAGATGCAGTGTTACGCCACTGCTGGCGTTGAGTCTGACTTAGACTGCAAAAGGGTGTTCACGACTTAGCGGATTCTTCGAGTGACTTCCAAGTCACATGATGTCTGCACAATCCACGATCAGCTTGGTGCTGCTCCAGGATACTTTCTGAGTTCACTGGGCGATAAGAGTCGACTTGCTCAGTTGAGACAAGCGAAGTTCGAGCACAAGATGAGAATAGGAGTGATTCAAGAAGACCAAGATGGTGTGTCTTGGTCTTTTGACTACTCTATTTATACATGTACGAGGACACTTTAAAGCTCCTCCTCAACTCGAGATGACTAGTAGTGTATTTAGCTCGAACCCTAATACGACTACTACTTGGAATGAGTCATAGTATCTAGCATGTGATACTACGACCGCTGACTAACGTTTAATGTCCATGACATATTACTGCTTACTGAGGAGTCACGCCCGTACAGTAAGAGTCCACTTCGCCGATCGTGACATCCAGCGCATGTGATTGTACGGTATGGATCGGATCTTGTCGTGACTCATACTAGGATAGTTGTACTAGGGTTTACTCTACTTACGCTATTGGCTAGTCGTTTCAAAGCGGCGCTTCAAAGCCCATGAGTATTTGTATAAGTAGGGTAGCCAGAAGACCAAGGACGACATCTTGGTCTTCTTCAATACCACCACCTCCATTCGTCTTCTCTAGGGCTCTCCCCCTTTAAGTGAGTTGTCCGGTATATCCCCTTAGACCAGGGATCCCCGTGACTTATCCCAAGTCCCTTCGTGGCTAGTGGAATACCCTGCTGGCACTGTAGCCCACCGACTTTACCTGTACCGCAACAAGCGCGTCGCTTTGCCTTACCACCACTTCTATATCCTCGACAACCCCCTTTGGACCTACACACGATACATCACCGAAGTACCTGAGGGGATACCTGTCTTCGAAGACCTCCACGCGTACTTTGGACAAGATGAGCATATCCTACCTCACCCCGCCTCCTACGCTGATTCTCCCACAAACAGGAACTACTTTACGCAGAGGTTCGCCACCATCTGAGAAGCCTAAGTCAGGCAAGCGTTCGTGGTAAACGCTACAAGCATCTGTAAAAGTGGGACCTGTCAAAAGCTGTCAGAGACCGGTCAGGACCAGTTGCTGACAGCTTTTGACAGGTCCCACTTTTACAGATGAACAACACTACACTGTGACACCATCACAAATTTACAACACGGCGTACAAGCCCCCACAATGACAACACTGTGCGAAATCATCTGCAAGGGTGGACCCTGTCAAAGCTGTCAGGGACTGGTCGGTGACAGTCGGCAACTGGTCCCTGACAGCTTTGACAGGGTCCACTTTTGCAGATGATCCTGCTGCAACATCAAATCAACACAGTGTGTAACTTTGGCACAAGTCCTGCCATGAGGCCAGCCACAAACGACAATGATGCGACGATGACCATGGCGACACAAGGCAATGAAGGTGAGGACAACAACCATGCGCCGATGACAACCGTGACAATGGAAGGCAATAAGATGACGTTGGCTACTGATTTCCTTACTACTATGTTATAATATATGTTGTTGCCATACTTTTGTTCTGTGTGATTTGCCAGATAGGCTGTAAACTGTTTATACTATCTACTTACTATCTATAAACTGTTTAAACTGTTTACTATCTACTTAGTACCATTTGAGTAAACGTAAACTCGCGGCCAACTAAAAAGTTGGAGCCTTAATTTGCAGGGCCCCAATTCTTCACTGATTACAATATATTCATTGACTATGATGGTACAGAGTATATTACAGAGTACAAGAAGTCATCAATTGGTAGAGTAATGGAGATATACCAAGTATACGACAAAGGAGAATTTTGCGGGGCATTTTTTGGGCCAACTCCCGAGTTGCACCGGTGTGAACTCCCGAGTTAGAGTTGGTCCGAGTCCGGTCCGAGTTAGAGTTCACACTGGTGTGAACTCTAACTCGCGGCAACACTAAGTACAATACGATCGCGGCGTCCACTGTTGCTTGTAATATTTCTCAGCGTCTATCGTCACCATCTATTTGTCGAGGCAGTGCCCGTCGCTGCCACTGGCAGGTAGCGATTCACTGGCTCGAACCCCGACTCCAGTCTCCTCCTTGTTTCGACAAATTGTCGCATCACTCACTAGCTCATCTGAATTGCAGTTATTATGTCTCAGACTCCCTCCACATCCACATCTTCCTCCAATTTCCACGCCATCTTCGTCTCTGCTCTGAGAGAGTATGAGAAAAAGACAAAGACCGACCTTCACACACACCCCCTCGCAACACAGCTACAATCCTGCCAATCTTCCAATGACATTCTTTCCGTGCTTCGTGACAAAGTCAATGAATTTGATCAGTCTAGGAGTCACAATGAGAGATTATCAAGTTGGCTGGGACCGACTATCAACGTACTCTATGCATTTTCCGCGACGCTGGGCGAAGGTGTTGGACTAGCAAGTCTCAGCTTGTGAACTCGCCTTTTCATCCGTCGATAATTGTTTTCGCAGATATTCTCGCCCGCAAAAGTAATCTCTGCTGGCGTAGGGGTCCTCCTCTTGGTGAGCATCGTCCTAGATTGATTTGTAGAGGATTTTCAACAGCGATGTTTGCTAGGCCGCCAAGGATGTGGACGCAAGTCAAGAAGCCCTCGCCGAACTCTTCGAGCGTATCGAGAACTTCTTCAAACGCCTTGAATCATACACGGAAGTGCCACCAACTGACGCGATGACTGACATGATCGTGAAGATAATGGTTGAAGTTCTGAATATCTTCGCGATTGCGACGAAGGAGATGAAGCAGGGTCGAGCCAGTGTGTTACTCCCGAGAGATACATGGATGCGAACTAATCTAAGTTTAGAAAAGTTTTTCAAGAAGCTTATGGGAAAGAAGGACATAGAAGACGCGTTGGCGAGGTTGGACAGATTGACGCAAGAGGAGGCCCGGATGGCGGCTGCGCAGATCCTGAGGCTGACACACAGTGTCAATGACAAGGTCAAGTGCGTGGACGACAAAGTAACTGTAGTTGGAAACCAGATGACGAACGTGGACAATAAAATGAACGATATGGGCAGTAAAATGGATATTGTGTTGAACGGTACGACGCTACTGGTTACTCAGGATCCCATGCTGATTCAAAAACATCTGTAGATGGGATCGATGCGAAAGCAATCCTTCAGCAAACGTCAAAGAGCGTAGATGACGTGAAATGTGTGTGATCAATTCTTTCGCTGCTGACCCTGGCGTCTCTAACCTGCTCATAGGGAACCAAATGAGAGAGAGCCTTAGAAGATGGGTTACCCCGCCGGATCCGTCAACCAATCACAATATCGCATGCGACATTCACCACGGGGGAACAGCAGAGTGGTTTTACCAAGGCAGTACCTTTGCCGAATGGAAGTCTACTGGCTCTCTTTTGTGGATCTATGGCAAACGTATGCTCCCCCTCTCTTCTCAGTTTCACCCCTGACCACCATCTGCGTTCTTAGCTGGCTCAGGCAAGAGCATCCTTTGGTTCGTCGTCGCTCTGCGTCTATGCGCGCCTCAGAGGGCTTACTTTACACTAGTTCTACGATTATCCAAGACATCGCAAGCCTACGCGAGGCTGGCTCAGCCTTGATGGTGTACTTCTATTTCGACTTCAGGGACCTTGATAAGCAACACCGCCGTAACCTCCTTCCTTCTCTCCTCATCCAGCTTTCTGCTCAGTCCCGTCCTTCTTGCGACATCCTCTCCCACCTCTATTCTGCACATGACAACGGTGAACAAAAGCCCAGTGATAGCGTAATGATCCGCTGTCTCAAGGCTATGCTCACGATTCTTAATCCACAACCCGTTTACATTATCCTGGACGCGCTCGACGAGTGTCCGAACTGGCCTGGGATCCCTTCGCCTCGTGAAAAGGTTCTTGCACTTGTCAAGGAGCTCGTTGACCTTCATCTTCCGCATCTTCATATCTGCGTCACCAGCCGACCGGAGTTCGACATTCGAGCCACTCTCACACCTTTGGCACATCACCGTGTATCCCTGCACGACGAAAGCGGGCAAAAGAAAGATATCGTTGACTACCTCAATTCTGTGGTGTACTCTGACTCGGAGACGATGATGAAGAGGTGGCGAGAAGACGACAAGAAAATGGTTGTCGAGGCACTTTCGGAAAAAGCCGACGGAATGTAAGTGCTCGCGCTAACCTAGCGATGCCCACTCATGTCTATGAATTAGGTTTCGATGGGTGTTCTGTCAACTAGACACGCTGCGACATTGTCTTCCATCTGGCGTGCGTCAAACGCTAGAGGAACTCCCGGAATCGCTAGACGAGACATATGAGCGGATCGTGATTGATATCAAGAAGACGAACAGTGCACACGCATATCGTATGTTGCAATGTCTGGCTGTGGCGATTCGACCGCTTTCTGTTGCCGAGCTTGCGGAACTGCTAGCTTTTGACTTTAATGCGACGAAGGGAGGGATCCCAGAATTGAACCCTAACTGGCGGTGGGAAGACCATGAACAAGCGGTACTTTCAACGTGCTCAAGTCTAATTACCATCGTCCCCGCCTACGATTCTGGTTCCCCGGTTGTCCAGTTTTCGCACTTTTCGGTGAAGGAGTTCTTAATGTCAGATCGCCTCTCCACGCCCACGAAAAACCTCTCTCGGTTCCATATTGTTCCCGAAGATGCCAACACGTTGATTTCCAGGGCTTGTCTCAGCGTCCTACTACGGGATCCCATTGACGAAGATAGCACGGCAACTGCTCCTCTAACTCGATATGCCGCCGAGTACTGGGTGACTCATGCACAGGTCGAGAATGTGGCGCCATGCATCCGTGATGGGATGGAATATCTCTTCGACCCAGACAGGCCGTACTTTTCAGCGTGGGTCAAGTTATACCACGACGTCCACAGCAACTGGACAGATGACCTGAAAAGCAAAATGCTACCAAGAGCAGCACCATTATACTATGCTGCACTCTGTGGATTTCACGAGATAGTTGAACGCCTTGCTCTCAAATATCCCCAGTATACAAATGCTATATGCGGTACGACGGGAACCGCATTACACTCTGCATCGGTCGAGGGTCACATTGAGGTTGTACGTTCACTGCTCAAGTATGGCGCGGATGTGGATGCTCGGGGTATCCTGGGCCAATCCCCGCTGCAACTTGCGTCGCACGAAGGACACCTTAATGTTGTACGATGCTTACTCGATCATGGCGCAGATGCGGAGTTTCGAGGTGATATTCGCATGACTCCACTAACCTATGCGGCGACTTGGGGCACCCTCGAAATCGTTCGGGTGCTGCTTGAGCACAATGTGGACGTGAATTCCCAGGACAACGATGGCATGACCCCAATCCACCAGTTGCTTTATGAGGGGCGATCTAGTAATCCCCAAAGCGATCGTCCCCAGGTCGTCCGATTATTGCTTGAGCATGGCGCGGATCCGAACATTCGGGATAACGAGTGCCGAACCTCGTTGCATCTAGTGTCGTCATCAAATCTGGTGTTGTCGTTGCGGCTCGAGATCGCACGCATCCTGTTGGCGCATGGCGCGGACGTAAATGCGGAGGATGCGAGGGGAAGGAACCCGTTACAAGTCGCATTGCTGCTCGGACAGCACGAGATCGTGCAGCTGTTATCGGACTATTATTCCAAGTGAACACAACTATAGTGCCTTACATGTGTTAACTACGACCCGGACAAAAGTACGATACGACACGTATTCTTTTTTCCCTCCTGCTTCTTGTTTGATTCTTGTTACATCTACTTTGATATCGTCGACTATACGACGCGATACCCCAATAACTAACCCACGCATGGCCTGATATTTTCGACATATCAGTCCCCCTTTGTTACATTAACCTCTCCCGAAGCCCGACCACCAGTAAGCCTGCGGAGCTAGCAAAGTCGATTCCGAAACCCGGCCCAATGCCCAACTTGAAGACCATTTCGTAAAAGTAAAGCGAGCGCTCCGCATCAATTGCAGCTTCGACGAAACCCGCCGTAACACATCTTCCCTGAGCTCGCATGGCGTTCCTCGAGCGCCTCTGCATATTCATCTGGCACCACTTTATCTTTCGTTCTGCCCTCATTCATGTTAGCACGGTATGCACGCCTCAGTTGACGTCGATGCCGAAGGAAGCGTAACTCACCACCACGAACAAACGGGCCATTTACTTTGCGCATTGTAGACAGCCGGGGACTGAGCTCCGCGTAAGCGGGGATCAGGCTCTCCTCCGAGTGATTCCTCCCTTCCGTGTGCCCAGATGGCGCGCTTCGGACGTGCATCTTTTTTCCAGGCGACTGAGGAGGTTCCATACAACGACGTCCCCGACGGTGGCCGCCACGCCGCGCCGCCGCGGATCGCGGTGCACAAGCTCCGTCGGTACCGAGAACGTGAGTTGCCCTCAGCGTCGAAGGACTTCAGTAGGAGCTTTCAAAGAGTTGCCGCAGCGAGGTGGTAAAAGTCGACTCGGTCGGTGCGAACCGCCGCTGTTGCAAGCCCCTAGTGGCCTTATGTGTGGATGGGCGTATTCGCGTCGACGGGGGGCGGAAAGATACAGACCAAACTGCTGCAACGAGCACGCACGCTCCTACCGGTTTGGGGGCGTGGAGACATTCTCTAATCGGCGTCTAGTGTCGCATACGAAGTAGGAAGGTGCAGGTGGGGAGGCTTCTTTCCGAGTTCCAGCGCGTCTTTCGTTTCCGGCGGGAACAGTGGCACCGAATGCTGGGGGCCGTGACGCGAGTCCTGACCGAAGGACTCATATGTCAGAGGGAGGCACAAGAACGGGAGCGAGTCAGAGAGTTGCTGGCACGGCCAGGAGCGAGGAGATGGCTGGCTGGGGACCAGCAGGAGGGCGCGAAGACGTTATCGCTGCGTTAAGTTGGCGCACGGCACGCGAAGGCTGATATAAGCATGACTGCAGTCACTTCCATGTTCTCGAGCGAAAACATGTATTGCGTGCGTATCTACGAAGAACAATCCGGAAAAGCGTGCAACACTCAGGCTTGTTTCGTTTTCTTGTTTCGCAATTATCTTTTTTTCATTTTTTTGCTACACGACAACGAAAACACAAGTCTTTTTTTTTGTGGTTTGCGTGGGATAAAACAACAATTGGAGTGATGAGAACGAGAGAGGAGAGGGAGAGTGGCGGGATGCAAGCTAATTTTCCATGGGGAATAAGAGAAGTAGTTGGGTTTCGGGGAGGAGAAACATCAGAAAAAGGTGAGCAAGACAACTTGGACTGGGACAAACAAACAAACAAACTAACAAAGACAAACTAGTTGGGGAGGATGCACCAAAAAGGGAACGAGCAGAGAGCGGGGCGCGCGAGCGGCAAAAAAAAAAAAGGAACAAAAGAAAAACAAGCGTGCACCACCTTTGGACTTTTCCGGGTCCAAGAAAAACCGAATTTCTCAACATCGACCGACACAAGAGAGGCACGAAAAACGACAAGAAAAAGAACGTAGGAGGGAGGGAGAGGAGGGCTCCGGGAAAGAACTTGTTTTTGTTTTTGTCCGTCCGCGTCTCTGTCTGTCTGTCATTGTCACCCACAGATCAATCAAGCCGAGGAAGGAATGGGGATCGACCCAGGGTTGGTAGTCACACCCTGAAAAGAAATAAGTAAGGAGCTCAGTAGCAACACCGAACGGTTTTTTCGTACCTGCGAGCGACACGCGGGGCAGTTATTGCGGCCCGTCTCCAGCCATCGGTCCACGCAGTCCCTATGGAACACATGCCGGCACGACAATAATCTAAGATCCTCCTCGGGGTCATAATCCTCCAGACAAATCAGGCACTTTAAAAACTGGTCAGCATTGTCGTCGACAGAAAAGAAAACGCAAAGCGTACCCTATCAACGCACATCGGCGCGATCCGCCCGACTTTCTCATACTCCACAAGCACGCTCGAGCGTATCACCTCGAGCCCCGAATTGTCAATGTCCTCCTTCGTCGCAGTGGGCGGCTTGACCTGCCCCAGCAGCTCCGCAAGTTCCTCGAACGAGTCGAGCGGGTCCGTGCCGATCACGAGCTGGTGATTCGGTGGATAATACCCTACAACGCACACCATGAATCATTTAGTATGAAGGAGAGTGTCGGGAGAGGACGTACCGCCAATGACGTAGATGAAGAACGTCGTCGACCCATGCCCATCGTCGCCCGTACGTGCGCCACCCTCACCAGCGCCCGCTCCCGGTGCAGAGCTCTCGTGCCGCGCAGTACCAGCGCCCGGTGCAGGCCTGAACCCGCGCAGAGCGTCCGCCGCGCGCGTCGACCACCGGCGCTCGCGTTCGCGATCCCGCGGGGACTCCGCGGCTACCTCTCCGGCGAGTTCGTCCTGGAGCGCATGTTCGTTGTCGTGCGTTTGGTCTTGTGGGAGTAACGACGGGGGCAATGGTGGGTGGTCGTCGCGTCCCTCCGCATGTCGGTGTCCTTGCGCGTGTCCGTGGCCGTGGCCATGCACAGACTGAAGGCCCACGACGATGACGGGCACCACCGTGTTCCCGTCCTGCGTCTGCGCGCCTTGCAAGTCCGGTGAGGCGGGCAATGCCTCGTTCCGCTGGCCCTCGGCGGCGGCAGCGTCGCCGGTTGCCGTCGCTGTGGCTTCGGTAGATGGGAATGTGGCTGGTGGGGGTGACGAAGGAGAAGTCGGCGAAGGTGCGGAGCCCGGCGCACCGGACCCGTGCGGGACGACCATTGGTGGGAAGCGGTACATTCGCCACCAGTTGATGCCACCACCCGGCCGGCGCTCTGAGCCCGCGACGGTGCGCCGTGGAGTCTGTGACCCCGATGGTGTGGGTCGTGATTCAGGCTGTGATGAAGATGGTGCAGCGGTTTCCGCTTCAGGTTCGTGGTCATCCTCGTCGTCGGCATCCAACTCGCCGTCGGAGAGGTCATCGTCGTCTGGTGGAAGCGCCGGAAGCCCTTCAATATCAGCGCTCGCGGATGCAATATCGGCCGCCGGTAAGAGGGAGTCCTGAGGATACGCCAGCGGCGGCGGATTCACTGCAGTAGGCTCCACGTCCTGTCCACGATCCGGTGCCCGTTCAGCCTCCGGTTCAGCCTCGGGCTGCCCGTCTTCCAAAGTTCGCCTCAGGTCGACCTGCAGGTCCATCAAGAACCGCTCAAAGCTGTCTTCAGCCGGTGGGGGTCGTTCCTGTTGCTGGGCCTGCTGCTGGCGCTGCTGTCCATCACCGAGACTAACCTCTATTGCCGGAGATGCTGGCGCCGCACCACCAGATCTTGGTCCAGATCCGGGAGTATCGTCGAGCCCCATGCCCATCTGGAATGCGCGCGCCATATCTGCGAGGAGCTGCGTGCGCGGATCGACGGGGGTCGTTGGGCTGCCTGAGCTGAGAGGCGGCTCGGGCTCTGGAGACGGAGACATGGTGGGTGGCGAAACAGGTGCAGAGGTAGGAGATGATGGGCGCAAGCCGAGGCGATCACGCAGGCCTGCCCACGCGTTGCGCACGCGATCGCGAGAAGCGAGTCCTGCTGTGGGTGTAGGGCTAAGCGGACGACTCTGGCCCTGACCTGAACTCTGGCTTAGGCTATGACTGTGACCGAGCCCGTGGCCTTGTTCAGACATGGGCGTTGGCGTGGGCTGCATGCCCTGCATGCCAGGTAGGGCAAGACCAGAGGTCAAGAGTGGGTCCGAGGAACCCGAAACAAGCGATGCGGCGGTGGCGGCGGTAGCAACGCTAAGTGATCAGAATGTTAGCCCCAATCCGTTACAAAAAAGATGGAAGGACGTACCTGAGCAGTGTGCCAAGGACATCAATACTCGTAGGGGAGAGCGATAACGGGCGTGATGCGGGGACGGGCGGATCATCTTGCACAGGTTGCTCCTGTGAGGCTTCGCTAGTAGCACTCGACTCTTCTTGGTTTTCGCTCTCTGTGCTTGCGGTCGTTTCAGAGGATTGGGATTCAGGCGCAGCGTAAGAAGAGCGACGTGAGCGGATGGGTCGGGAAAGTAAATCCGAAAATCTCCGGCGGGACGGTCGCTCTCCTGATGGAGGTACAGCCGAAGCGGGGTGAGATGAGGCATCGCTGGGCTCTGCGCTGTTGGATTGGGAAACGTCAGAAGTGTGCACGACGCCTTGCACAACGACGAGTGTGCCTGCAGCTGGGAAGTTCCGCCTAGTTTCCGGGGGAGGGGCCTGGGCAGGATCGGGTGGAGTTGCTGGGCGTTCCATAACGTCAAAAGGCTCTGGGTTATCGCGTGCCCAGTTGGGGGTACTATCGGGTTCAATGGAAATGGTTGGAAGAGGACGTGGGTCGTGGTTGAGGGCAGCAACAGGATCACGTGAGGTGGGGGGAGAAGAGGTGGATGGGGACGATACGTCGGTGGCGGTGCCCAAGAAGGGCATAGAATTGGGCTGGGATGCGTCCATTGCGGAAGAGCCGGACGACGAAGGACCGGGCATGGTGGCATTGGCGAGTTCGGCTGCACTGGCGGTGGGATTGTCCTCTTTTGCCTTTCCTTTTATGTCGGCTGTTGTCGTCGTAGTTGCGGTTGCTGGATTGGATGGGGGCGGTGAGGACGGGGGCACGATAGGTACCCGTGAAGACTCGCCTGGTTGTTGTGCCTCGTCGTACCCTGGCAGCTGGTTGGGTGAAGCCCTAGCCGGCTCGCTTGGCCTTCTGCGCCCGTAGAGGGTCCACCGTTTGTGAGCGTTGGGACGGTGTGCGTCAGCCTGAGGGGTGGATGTGCGTTGGTGATTTGAGGAATGGCGGAGCGGGGAGCGCAGGGTACCGAGGAAAGACCTGCGGTTAGAGCGCTTGGACGGGAGAGGAGCCTGATTTGAGAGATCGGAGTTGTGATGGGATGAATGAGAGGAGGACTGGTCTGCGACGCGGGTCGAAGACGAGGAAGAGTGGGTCGTTGAGGAAAGAGTAGGATTGTGAGAGAGAGGACGGTGACGAGAGGCTATTTGGCCCATTGTGCGAGGGAATGAGGATTGGCAGTGAAAGAACAAGATGCGCAGCGGTGGGTGACTGATTAATAATATTATTCAAGTGGCGTAGAAAGGTCAAAAATGGGTCGGTCGTTGTTCTTACGGGGTGAGTAGGAGGGAGTGAGGGAGTGAGTGGTAGTGGTGGTGGTAGATGAAGAGTCGAGAGAGACAAGACGACAGAGGCTTGCTCGGGCGTTGCGGTGCCGAGGGGGGACCGCCTTATGTACTCAACATTAACTTTATTATTCCTACGTGAACCCTGCCTCTTTCAGTCTCCCTACTAGCTCATCAACACTCGAGACCTGCGTGTACTGTTATTTTTTACATTACAAAAATAAAAATAAAAATATCCTACCTTGCCACCCCCAACACGCTTCGGGGGCTCAGTCACCTTGATCGTCTCCAACACGGGAGTCAGATCAACCCCGAGATCGGCAGGCGTCAGCTTCTCAATTGGCTTCTTCTTCGCCTTCATGATATTGGGCAACGACGCATACCGGGGTTCTTTGACTGTTTTTAGAATGGTCTCTCAACGAACGAGCATGCACACATACCATTCAGACTAGCACGATCGTGAAAAAATTAATTTAAATGACGAGAGGTAAAACGCACCGAAGATCCGTAGTGACGACTGCGGGCAGCGTGCACACAAGCTCCTGCGCCCCGCCGTCAATCTCCGTGCGCACGCGCGCAACGCGCTTCTCCACGTCCACCTCAAGTGCGCTCGCGCACGTCGCCTGCGCCGCACCCAGCAGCGCCGCGAGCATCTGGCCCGTCTGTCCGAGGTCGTCGTCGATCGCCTGTTTCCCCATGATCACCAGGTCCGTCTCGCGACGCCGCTCGACGACCGCGCGCAGCGCACGCGCGACACCCAGCGGCTCCGGCGCGGGCGCCGACTCGGGCACCTCGATGTGGATCCCGCTGTCCGCGCCCATCGCCAGCGCAGTCCGCAGCGTCTCCGCGGCCTTGGCGGGCCCGATCGTCACGACGGTGATGGACTTGACCTTGTCTTTCAGGCGCTCACGGAGGCGCACGGCTTCTTCGACGGCTTTTTGGAAAAAAAAAACGGGTTAATTGTCGTTTGGGGGAAAGGGGTAGTGGCGGACGCACCAATCTCATCAAAAGGGTTCTTATTGTGATGATGATGATGGTGATGGTAACGAAACATCCAACATGAGAAGTGTGCGTGCATACCATGGAATGTTTAACGTTGGCATCAATCCCAGTTTGCTGTGCGTTTACGCGGATCTTGACCGCATAGTCGACACACCTGCAGTCAGTCGACCGTGAGCTGTGCCACACAACCTCCGTTCAATCGCATCTCTCACCTCTTGACGGGAACAAGGATGTTCAGAAGTCTCGCCGTTGTCGGTCGCATCAGTGAGATGAGACGAGTTGTGTTTGCTGGCAGCGAAAATATCAAGATTTTAGAGTTGCACAAGCCTCGGAGTAAAACCTTCAAGTTAAACCGAGCCACGTGGGGGAAGTTACGGCTTTCCCCCATCAACACTACAACAAAACTGGTATACGACGCCACGATGAACCCTCTCCTGGTATAAAGCCTCCCTCATGCCCGCGGAAGCCACTCGGCCCTGTGGGCATCGAGGCGCATCGGCGCCTTGCCCTCGCGAATCTTGAGCTGCGAGAACGTGGCCGCGTGCCGGATCGCCGTCATCGTCTGCCCGCCTCCCTCTCTACCAAAGTCTCCCGGATCCCGCTCGATCGTCGTAGACACCGCCGCGACCTCCGGGTCGAGCGGCACGCAGCGCGGCGGGAGCGCCGGGCCCTCGCCAAACGCGGCGAGCGGGTGAAGGTTGCCAAAGCGGCGTATCCAGAGCAGCGTCGCGCTGAGCGAGACGCGCACGCGCCACGAGCCGCCCTCCTGTTTCTCTGCCATTGAGCTCATGCGCTAGGGAACGACGCGACAGACGGGACGTACGGTCACGGTCTTGCACAGCGCCGCGGCGATGCCGAACGCGAGCAGCTGCCCCGCCGCGTGGTCCAGCGCTTGCAGCGGCAGCTTGCGGTACGGCGGCAGCGCAGCCGCCTCTTCTTCGCCGCGCGTCGCGCGGACGTACTCTGCGTACGCCTCGGCCTCTTGTACGTTGAACCCGCCGAGCGTCTGCACGAGCGAGTCGAACTATTTTCAAATGTGAGGTGAGAGCGGGAGAGAGCGGGAGGGAAGGGCGCGCACGCTCTTGACGTCCTGCCACGGCCCGCCATACGAGAATGCGCTGAGCGACGCGTGCACGATCCCAGGGCGCATCGCGGCGCACTCTTCGGGACCGAACCCGCGCGCAGCGAGTCCGCCCGGACGGTACGATTGCAGGAACACGTCTGCGCCGCCGAGGAGCTCGCGGAGCTTCTCGGCGTCGGCGGGCACGTTGAGGTCGAGCTGCGTCGTGCGCTTTCCGCGCGACGTCTCGGTGTCGAGGAACGGGAGCGACGGTAGGTTTGGAGACGTCACGTGGAGGACGTCTGCGCCGTGTCCTGGCACCCCCGCGCGCATACATGTCAACTCTCTGGGACGGGAGGAGAGGGAGAAATCCACCTGCGAGGGTGCGTCCACATACGGGCCCCGCGATCACGCGGGTCAGATCGAGCACGCGGATCCCCTCAAGCGCGTGCTGGATATTACCTGGGTCGGTGAGGGTCCGCCTGGGTGCGTCACCGATCTTGTTGATGTATACGGGGTTGATGTTCGTTTGGTATAGCCCCTGTGGGGTATCGTCCATCACATCGTACGAGCGCAGCGCGGCAGCACAGAGGTGTCGTCGGAACACCTCTGCTTCGAACTCTTCCGCAGACCACTCTGCGAGCGCAGCTGCGACGGCCTCCTTTGTGGACTCGCACTGCAGGATATCGAGCAGACCTTGTTTGTGACTAGGAAGAATGGGTGAGTAGGCCTCTTTGAGATCAAAAGAGAAGACGAACTGCGGGAAATTGGTATGTAATCTGACGTAGCCATCCTTGGTTTGGTATATATCCGACAGCTCGTCAAACATTTTCCACTTGGGTATCTTTCCATCAATAGTGTAATACCTTTCGCTGCCTGCAAAAAAAGGTTGGATCTCGTCGTCAAGATGTTTGGACAGACGTGCTGAATTCTAAAATGGCGTGTCGAGCGTCGACATGCACTTCTTCTTCCTGACCCGTCCTGAGGAAGTGAAAGTGGGCGGCTGCCAGAGCCGAGAGGCCGATTGCGGACTACACAAGATAACAATTAGCAAGTGATGGAGACGTATGAGAGGTGCACCGACCTGGGCAGCGGTCCCAAGCTTGAGGCTCGAGTCCACGGACGGATCGGGGGCCTCGCTAAGGTGCAGATTCTGTATATCGTCTGGTGGGAGTCCCTGCCTTACCCAGATGGACTTTGCGGGGCCATCGATAAGATCCTTAAGCATGGACTGGAACATGGACATCAGTGGCGGGGAATTGAGACGAGAACGAGTCGAGGCCTCGTCTGCCGATGTCCTCCTCGGTCTAATCTAATCTAATCAGATTACTGTAAACCGTCTTCGGAGATCATCGGACAGAACATTCAAGCGCCGTTTTAATTCCATCGGCAAGGACCGGAGTGGGTCCCGGAGTTGTGACGCGGTCAAACTCACCAAAGCACGTCGTCCTCACTTGCTGAATGGTTTCAAGAGCGCTTTCTACAACACTCGCTCGCTCGCTGCGTAGCGCAGTACGCAGACCCGTACGTCGTTCCTTTTTTTTTGCAAATAAAAACATCACTTACTCGTCGCCTGTAGACGCCTCTGCGGTCGCTGGCGACAGCAGTCTCACAAAGCCCGTTCACCGAGATCACCACCCTCTCAAATGGCCTTACCGTCGCGACAGAAGCACATCCACATGCCCAGACCGCGACTGTCGGTGTGTGGATAGACGCAGGGTCGCGCGCCGAGACAGACGCGAACAACGGCACCGCCCACTTCCTCGAACACATGGCCTTCAAGGGCACCGGCCGTCGCTCCCAGCACGCACTCGAGCTCGAGGTGGAGAACCTCGGCGCCCACCTCAACGCGTACACCTCGCGCGAGCAGACCGTCTACTACGCCAAGAGCTTCCGCAAGGACGTCCCCCAGGCCGTCGACATCATCTCGGACATCCTCCAGAACTCCAAGCTCGACAGCGGCGCCATCGAGCGCGAGCGCGACGTCATAGTCCGTGAGCAGCAGGAGGTCGACAAGCAGTACGAGGAGGTCGTCTTTGACCATCTCCACGCGGTCGCTTACCAGGGTACGCCCCCAACCACCCCACACTGTCAACCGACCCCGTTCGTCATCACCGTTGTACAGGTCAGGCGCTCGGTCGCACCATTCTCGGCCCCAAGAAGAACATCCTTTCGATCAAGCGTGACGACCTCGCCTCGTATATCAAGACCAACTATACTGCCGACCGCATGGTCCTCGTTGGCGCCGGTGGGGTCGACCACGGCGAACTCGTCAAGGCTGCCGAAAGGTCCTTCGGAACACTCCCCGTATCACCGAACCCGATTCCACTCGGCCGCAATACTCATCCAAAGCCGGACTTTGTCGGTTCGGAGGTGCGCATCCGCGACGACGACATCCCGACGGCGCACATCGCCGTGGCCGTCGAAGGCGTGAGCTGGTCGTCGCCGGACTACTACCCGATGCTCGTCATGCAGTCCATCTTCGGCAACTGGGACCGTGCGCTCGGCTCGGCGTCGTTCCTCTCTTCGCGGCTCTCGGACACGATCGCGAAGCACAACCTCGCCAACTCGTACATGTCCTTCTCGACCTCGTACTCCGACACCGGCCTCTGGGGCATCTACCTCGTCACGGAGAATCTCAACAACCTCGACGACCTGCTGCACTTCACGCTGCGCGAGTGGACACGCATGAGCATCGCGCCCTCTGTGGGCGAGGTCGAGCGCGCGAAGAGCCAGCTCAAGGCCAGCTTGCTGCTCGGCCTCGACGGCACGACGGCGATTGCGGAGGACATCGGGCGGCAGCTCGTCACAAGCGGCCAGCGCGTGACACCGAGGCAGATCGAGAACGCTATTGACGCGGTCACTCCCGAGGAGATCAAGCGAGTCGCGCAAAAGTACCTCTGGGACAAAGACGTGCGTGTTTTGATGATCTTCTGTGACCTCCCTGATGTCTGTATCGTTAGATTGCCCTCGCGGCGCTCGGCTCGATCGAGGGCCTCCTCGACTACAACCGTATCCGCGCAGACACGTCGTCCTTGATCTACTAAGCTTGCCCCCTAGCTTCACTTACCCTCCCTCCCTTCCCTCCTTCCATAATAAAACATTCTTCGTACTTGCTTTCCCTTTTAGATGCTGAACGGAGAGGTTCAATAATCTCCTGCTTTTGGCTATATAGAGAGCATAAACCGAAACACGAAAAAAATTGAATGAAATGAAATGGGCGTCTCGTGTGTGTGTATGTACGCCTTTTGCGTTTACTACAATCGACTGCAAGTGCCTCCCGAGTAACTTCAATTGTCAGTTTATCCACAACGGGTGAGCTCAGGTACGGACCTTCAAGTTACAGGGTTGGGGGTAGCACCACACGCGGGGCGCTATGAGTTGTCCGCCACTGAACTCCGAGCACTGCGTTGCTGCCCTGGGCGCCAAAAACGAGCGCGGTCGTTTTTTTTCCAAAGTTACGACCGGGGAAAGCACAGCCATCCACCACTAGATTCGCAGTCGTCACTTGGTACGATGTATGCTGAGTGTGCGGGACCAATTCGGGTCGATCGGGTGGATAAGTGACTATCTCTTCCCACCCAGACAGGCCCTGTTGCACCTTATTGTTAACACATTCGAGCTGGTAAAGGATTTATATGACGATTTTAAGCAGAATAGAGACGAAATTATCTGCTTTTTTTATTGTGGAACGGTATCCCAGAACGCAGGTTTCCAACCAGTGTGTTAGGGTTTCGTTAGTGCACAACAAAGCTCCGGTGGCAAAAGTGCGCACGAGCTAGGTCAAAGCGGCGGTGCAGGCGCGAGCGATTGTGACGGGGCGATTCTGCATTTTTGGCAAGGCGTGGTGTGGAGTAGATGCCCGTGCATGCCCGTACGAGAGCTTCAGACGTAACGGATTCTGAAGAGAGGCGCGGCCGAAAGGACGTCGTCGTATGTCGCAGCCGTGACTAGACTCCGGCGGCGGCTCAGTTACATGACGGATGTGCTTCCGCGCTGCTTCTTCTCCATTTCTTTCCGGCGCTTCTATTGATCATCTGGTGTGAATTGGTGCATGGGCGGGATGGAATACTCAGTATGCTCTGTTTGTGCGCATACACCGTGACGTATTGCAGAATAATAATGAGGGAACGAGCACCCCCAACCGCGTCTCGGAACGCACGCAGGAATGGTCCGCCAGCCACAACCAAAAAGCGGGTTCGATCGGGGTTGCCCGCCACCCGCAGCCTTGGAGTGTGCGGTGCAAGCGCGCCGATATGCACGACAATACTGATAAACACACACAGCATCCCCTTAGATTTCGGGGGGTGCCGGGGGTCCGTCCCTTTCGCTCAATCAAAAATTTCCGAGGAGACGACAAAAGAACGCGCTTTTCGTTTGTGTGTGATAGGGTATTTAGAGATGGGCTGGGCGAGCATCACGTGTGGGACGAGACACACGCCGTGGGAGAACGCCCGATGATTTGACCCCGATGGCCGCACACTCGGTTGCGTACCGCTTGCCGGCTCCGCGGCGCAGCAACGCCGCGTTCGTGAATCGCCGCGTCAAAAGCGGAGGGACGAACGACTGAGCCAAAGCGAGACGCGGCAATTACACCAAAAAGCCACAATTGAAAGAATTTATTCCAGCGCGGGGCGTGCATCAGGGATATCCACATTTTGCAGACCGAGCTCCGGATTAATCGTAATCGTGAAGAGCCAGCGAACACAACGCCCTAACACCTGACAGGAATGGCCATTCAAATCCACTACAATCTTTTTTTTTTTTCGAGAAAGGACGGCAGTTTGAGTCTTAGAACTTGCTCGTTACAATGAAGCTCGACGTTGAAAGAAGGGCGAGAGTCGCCTATATTCAGCAGCGTGCCTTCTATAAAAGGGTAACCGCCTGGACCCCGGCGTGCTGTCATGCCGGCTGGACGGACTTGCGTGATCACCTTCCTGCCGTCGGACATTGATTGGTACCTTTTCCTTGTCTCACACTGATGGCTGCCTTTCGACAATTGTTCTTTCCCTGACAACAGGATAAGCCGGTAGAATCTGCCTCTCTAACGGCTCTGGGATCAGTCCAGCTTATTTCCTGGCTCAATCATGATCATGGGGTGGTCCTGGACTGTTGGGAAAGAAGGTTTTGGGGTTGCTTTTATCATCGCCTTGCCACATCCGGATTATCCCCACGTTCAAAACATTTTCTGCATGGAAGCGCCGCCAAATACGTGGGCGCAATGCGCTGACCCCGGGAACCTGGAAAAGGGACCAAACAAAATCCCGGGAACAGCCATCGTTGGGCCCGATTCCCGTCTCCCTCTTATAACGCGCTCAAATCACCTTTCCTTTCATCTCCTCCTCCCTTCCCCCCACCCTCAATCCCGCCTTGCCTTCCTCTCTATACCACTACATCTCGTGCAGACATGCAAGCAAACTATTTGCAAACGCTCTACCCACGATTCCAGAGCGTTCTCGGAGCGCTTCCCGATAACACGAGTTCGCTTTGTCTCCATTCATCGGAGGATCGCGTCTGCTTTGACGCGTATCCACAACAAACCTTTGTGTTTCCGACAAACATGGTTACGAATGTGCCCCAGGAACTCAAGACCCTCTTCGCCCTCCAAGTTACCGGCCTCATTATCCAGGCCGCCATTGAGTCGGCGTAAGTGGCGGCTTAGATGTCTCTGACCCTCGCTGAGCTCGAATCACTCTCCAGGACAATGCTGCAACATGAACTTGACATCGGATGCGGGTACAGCGTTCGAATTGTCGACAGTGCAGCAGACCTGGCCTATGTCGCTGATTGTTGTCAAACAACCTCGGCCTTTGTTGTAGGTGACTTTGTCCATTGCATGCACACATCGCTGATCTTCAACGCCTCCAGCGCGCCGATGCATCGCTCTGGGTATGGGCAGGACTCCGTAGACATTGTTTTTTCTTGTTGGAGCGACGTAGCACGCTACCTTCAGAGCCGATTCCAGAGTTCGCTCCTACACTCGAACCCGATGGCCGGTCTATCGGGATACGGCTATAGCGACAGCCTGAGCTTCGATCAACACCTCCAGGCAGATCATTTCGACTTCTCCAGTGGCTTCCTGCAGGCAGAAGGTTCTTCGCAACCATCTGCAGACACCCTGTCATCATTGAACGAATTTTCGTTCCTTGCGACGGTACACAATCCCACGCCTTCACCGACGCTTGCCTCTGCGAGCAATGGTACTAATCTGTACGCCGACCCCGCCTGGCCTTGGGGCCAAAGCGAGTCCCCCGATATGGGGGTTTTGCAGGTAAATGCCCAAAGAAAGCCATACGAGCTCCATCCAGCTCACTGTCATGACCACCCAGCTCGCGCTCCAAACACTAGACACGTCCGAGTCGCCCGCGAATGACGTCCCCTCCTTCAACTTTGGAAACACGTCATTGACAGTAAATCTGGCAAGCATCTCGCCGCCCCCCGTCGGCGTATTCGACCTCTCCCAAGAAGAAGACACGACGGCGACGGCATCGTCTTGCGGCACCTCATTGGGATTCTCTACGCCTGCCAGCGACGGAGCCATCTCCCCAGCCTCGTTCTCGTTCTCCCCCAGTGCGCGGCAACAGCAGAACCCCCTTGAGCTCTCTACAGACGCAGCGGGACCGTTCTCGTTCCGCCGCCACTCGATCGGAGCGACGAGCGCCCCGCCACCCCGCGAGGTGGGCATGAAAACGAAGCGCGACGGTGACGACGACGACGATCATCGATACGCCTTCAATTACGTCGACGGCTCGTTTTTCCCCGCCGCCGCAGACGCGCACACGTCCAAACGCATGCGTGCCGACGGGGGGGCCATCGTCAAGGCGACCTCCGCACCTGCCCGCTTCACCGTTCCGCTGCCAAACGTCGAGAAGAACGACTGTGACGACGACGACGACGGCGGCGTCAGCGGTCCAGGCCAGTCGCTTGCCCCATTCACCCCAGCGACGGCGTCCACGTCCACCGCCCCCCTCCCTTCTCCCGTCCCCGCGTCCACATCAGCTCCAGCTCCAGCTCCAGCTCCACGCCGCGCACGGCGTCGCGCGGGTACAGGCGCCGGCGGGAGCGGGGGGCGCGCCGCGCGCGCCCGGCGCACGAAATGCGAGTTCTGTCCGAGGACGTTCTCGCGCGCGCAGGACGCGCAGCGGCACGCGGTCGCGTCGTGCGCGGAGAACCCGGACAAGGCGGGCGTGCGGTGCCCCGAGTGCGGCGAGGTGCTCTCGCGGCTGGACTCGGCGCAGCGGCATTGGCGCGGGCACGAGAACCCGCAGTGCGAGACGCCCAAGTGGGCTCACTAGGCTCGGCCCCGACGCTCTCCTTCGGCCTGCGCGGCGGTGCTGCGTGGAGCTGAGAGACGGATGGGGGAGTTGCGCGTTTACGTGACTTGGAAGTTTTTTTTTTTTCTTTGTCGTCGCCGTTGTTGGACTGAATGATGCGACGGCCCGACATGACATGACATGATTTGATGATGTCTCTATGCTTGACGTGTTCCTGCTCTCTTTGTCTTGTTTTCTTTTTAATCGCTGTCGCGTTGCTGTCTTTGTTTTGTCCTCCCTGCTGTCCCGCTGTTTTGCTCAGATCTATCGCGTTTTTGTACATCTCGCTGCGCGCATCTATATCCCTGTGTTCTTGCTTTACTCCACCTATATTGTATCGATCTAAAAAGAAGTATCATTCGAGTTGATCAACCAATCGCAGTCGATGCCCGCCACCCAGAGACGTCTCAGTGCCCCAATCCGGATCTATGCGTGCCTAACTCCAGCAAGGGTGGTAAGGGTGTGTAATTGTGTACCTTATCTCTAGGCAAACAGAGACAAACATCGTTGTTTGGCTCTGTTATGCTCATTCCTGACCGCATGCCATTGCCCGTTATGGTATGATCCGTCAAATGGGTCGACCGTACGATCGGTAAACTCCAACTTACTGGAATCCTCCAGATTGCAGATCTCCGCGGACGTAAATGGATGAATATCGATGCCCCGACAAAAAAGGCGATATTTATAGGTCTCGACACAGCCCTACTGTAACATATAACATCACGTCCAAAGCGATAGCTATGCATACAACCGCCGAAGAATCCATCTAGGGAGGGGCGGACAGAAGCGGGAGGAATGTCACCATGCCTGGTCGTCGTGGGCTCAGATCGCACCGCAGCGCTGCTCCTCGTTGACCAGTCATGCTACCGCTTCTGGAGTCGGCGTTTTCGTACGATACCGCACAACCCAAGGGTGTTTGCGGACCTCTGAAAGGGCCAGGCGCTTCTCGGGGTCGTATTGTAAGAGCTGCGGGCAGGTCAGATGATCAGCGCTCGCCGCCAGAGTGGGGAGAAAAAGTCGAGGAAAATGAAAATAACAGGAACATACATTCGTGATCAAGTCCGAGCTTCCGCAGAGACCTTCGGCGGGATCCGTAGGTCGACCTTTGCTATTCGTTTGTACGTAGCTGCGCGATCAGAGGGACCCCCGTCAGCACTAGAGCGCCCAGGGCCACGAGGAGATAAGACAAAGACGGACCATTGTACCCGGACATCTCCTCAAATGGGGGCGAGCCGACGATGAATTCGTACGTGAGCACGCCGAGGGCCCAGTAGTCAACCTTCTCGTTGTGCTCGCGGCCCTCGACCATCTCGGGTGGGAGATAGTCGAGGGTGCCGCAGAGGGTGGTCCGCCGGTTGCTTGGGGCGTGCACGCTCCAACCAAAGTCACCGATCTTGAGCTCGCCGTTGATGCCAAGGAGGAGGTTCTCGGGCTTGATGTCCCTGTGGATGACGTGCTTCGAGTGGAGGTAGGAGAGGGCGTCGGCCATCTGGTCGATATAGACTGCGCTGCGGCGCTCCGAGAAGGAGCCGTACTTCGTGAGCTGCTTGTAAAGCTCGCCCTTGCCGGCGAACTCGAGCATGAGGAAGATACGCTTCTCGTCATGGAAGTAGCCGTAGAGGCGGAGGACGTTGGGATGTCGGAGGTTCTGTTGTATCTCGATTTCGCGGCGGATCTGCTTCTCGACCCGGGCTTGGACGATCTCAGACTTGTAAAGACACTTGAGGGCGAGGATGTAATTCGGCTCGACTTTGGTGCGAACCATGTAGACCCGCCCGAATTTGCCCTTGCCTAGCGGGCGACCGATATCAAAGTCGGTGAGGTGCCATTCTCGCGTAGGGCGCGTTCTGAAAAGGACTTGTTGGACAACGATGAAAAAGGAGAAACTACATGACGACGATACCTTGAAACGCTAGAGTCAAGGGCAAGCTCTCGCGCAGCCTCTCCCTGTACGGCCTCGCCACGCTTCTCGTTCTCGATTTCGAAACCACCATCGTACTTGCCAATGTCGAGCTCAGCTTCGGTGAGAGGTTTCTGTGTTGCCGCAGGTTTCTGAGAAGATTGCTTGGTAGAAGATTGGGTGGTATTGCCGGGTTTCGGCTTTGCGAGAGGTTTCAGTTTGGGATCGGGGAAGGGATTGGGAGCAGCAAATTTAGTGAGAAGTTTAGAGACGCTAGTTTGACCGGCCGTCTTGAGAGGTCTCGTCGGCTTTGTCGCACCATTTTGTTTTGCGGATATTTCTAAAGCGGCGATCTGACGAGTAACAGAGCCAACGGAAGCCATCGCAATCAAGAACGAGAAACCAAAACACGCGGATTCCAACCCCTTCAACTTATCACGTGATCGTTTCACCTACAACGATGATCATTGACGTCATTCAGTCCGCGATGATATCTCTTATTTATGGGTTCCAATCGCCTCCTCCCCGCGTATATAATCCCCCCCATTTCTCCTCTACTTCCCTCACCACCCCAGTGCGCTTTCTTTCCTTTCCCTTCCACTCTTTTTTATCCACACAGTCTACGACATGCCCGTTAACGCTCGTTTCGTTCTTTTGTTCGCCTTCGTGCACTTCTCCGCCTACGCCGCCGCCGCTCCTCTCGACTCCCGGCGTGTTTCAGACACCGTCATCGAGGGTGGTACCCCTCTCGGCGTCTCGAACAAGTACCACCACTTCGCGAACACCCGGGATGGTCTTGCGCGTGTATACTGGACGTGAACCCCCGGTTTCTGCACTTGATACTGCCGCAAAGGTCATTGGAAAGCGCATCGGCGAATCAACTGGCCCCGATGCTAGTCATGATGGGAAGACTGGCCCGCCTGGCCCTCCCCCGCCCGGGCCTCCCCCACCTGGCCCTCCCCCGCAGCCGATGTCTGGTCTTCCTGGGCCGCAAGGTCCTCCTGGCCCACCTGGCCCTGGTTTACCTGGCCCGCCTGGACCGCCCATTCCTTATCCGTATCCTTATCCGTACCCATATCCCTTACCTGAGCACGAACGCGAACGCGAACACGAACACGAGTCTCCACACGAATTCCACGGTCACGAGCAAGAATTCATTGATCATGAGAGCGAGCGCGTGTACCACGATTACTACCCTCCTTCCCATCATGAATCCTATCCTCATTATCCTCATGATGATTATCCTCGCCCGCATCACGATGATTACCCCTATGACGACTATCCTCGCCAGCACCAGGACGACTTTGTTCGCTATCACCATTATGACGATGCACGCCCCCATGACGAATACCCCCACGACGAGTATCGCCGTCTCCATGATGACTTTTCTGGTCCGCCTCGCGGTCATTATGCCCGCCCTCACGAATTTGAACACTGGCAGTCTGGTGAAGATTTTGAAGAGCATCATCGCGGCCAGCGTCTGCAACAGTTCTCTGACAGGCCCACACCCGAGAGCCAGTTTGCAGGAGGGTCAGATGTCGCGGCGGGTAACAAACGGACCGAACTCGATTTCGCTCCCCCAGGCATCGTCTGTTGACCTCGCGTCTGCTTCACTCCCGCCGCGTGAGGAAGCTGAGGTGCCTAGTTCCTCGAATCGCCTGACGGCACGTCACGAGGGATCCCATGGGTCCGATAGTAGTGCGAATGCTGGGAAACTCGGCACCCGCGAGGACGCGTCTCAAAGCACCCGTTCGGGCGCGTCTCAAAGCTCCGACGCTCCTAGTATCTCCAGCCTGGTTTCCGAACTTGGCAGGCGCGGCGACTCGGCTAAGAATCATTTTGAGGCACGCGCGGGTCAGGATATCGCCCTTCCAGTTCCAGGCGCCATGAATCTTGGGCACTTTGAGACGCGGGAGGGCAAGGGTACCGAAACGAATGAAATCGCGGTCAAAGACAACCGTAAGAATCCCGTGGAGAAATTGGTGACATTGTGAGAGTCGTGGAACTTCTAGGGTATTTTATAAGCGTGATAGGGCTGTTGTAACACTCGAACATTACTACACTATCGTTTATTAATCCTAAGGTCACAGTAAGTCGTGTAATTGGAGTTTGATATTGGATTGGTAGACTGCGACTGCGCCGACTGCGCCTGCGGCCGACTCGCATGACTCGCTGCGAGACATTCTAATGCATAAGTCCACTTTGAATTCTTCCCCCCTTGACCCTCGCAACCGACTACATGCAGTCTATCTCTCGATTCCGTCCCCTTCAACCTGTACGTCTCCACGCTCCGACTCAAGGGTTCCACCTTTTCAATACTTGAGCAGCTCAACTCTCATCGCCATCCAAGAACGCAGCCGGTGCACCAGCCTTGGCTCATTTGCAGGAATTTTGTCTACAGAGGTGTATGCAAAGAAATTTCCTGTCCTCGCGCGCATGTCCCCCACCGGGACATGGTACTACTTTATCTTCATGTACTCTACTTTCCCTCACTCTGGCTCTTCTTAGCTCGATCTACTAGACTACCTTATAACGCGCCGTGATTTCCCTCCAGAACTTCGTTCAGCCAGAAAGCAGCTGAGGCCTCCGAAGCTTGTAAGTATCTCCCGCATGCAATCCGCGGTGTATCTACGATGACTCTTGGAATAGATTCTGTGTAGGATCCCGTTGCCGTCCGATCGGATATGTTCTGCTTTCATACCCCGCCCTTGTCCGCTGGGCATGAGATGCACTCGCACACATTTTTCGATTGACAATATTTATCGTTCCTTGATGTGGCCTGCGGACGTGCGTTGAATGTGTCCACCAATTCTCTCTGTTACCCTCTCATGTGAACCGTCCAGCGTGCTCAACCACGCGATGTTGCTGTGGCCCCCCCACTTGAATCTGAAGTGCGTATTCCCTGAATCACCGCGATTTATGCTTATCCGTCCCCTTTAAGGTACCGTTAGCGACGCCCGTTGACCCGACGACTCGCGCCTTTGTGCCGATACCTGCAAACAGTGAGCAGTTTGTAGTCAAGCTACCCCAAGGCGCCGGTTCGAAATCAGCACCCGTGGACCACGATTTTCCGCTCGACGTGTTCGTCCGACTCCCGAATGACTCCCCAGCGACCGAGTCGATTGACCCTGAACATCCTCAATCCTCCCCGACTGGCCCCTCTCTTGATGCAGTTGCCCACTCTGCGAGTCAGTCGCGCACACCTTCCAATGGGCCACATGATGTGGTACCTTTCGCCGTTGAGACGCGGTACTGAAACGAAATGAAATCGCGGTCCAAGATAACCGTACGAATCCCCGTGGAGAAATTGGTGACATTGTGAGAGTCGTGGAACATGTAGGATATTTTGTAAGCGTGATATGGCTAGGGAGACATAGAAATAGGAGTGAATTTATCTGTAAGGTCACAGTAAGTCTGCCATCGCCATCGAAATAAGTCTCAAGTCATTGCGGTCGCCCGATTTCGCTGATTGGGGACAGCACAACGGACAGTCATAATACAGCCTGAGCAAGATTCGGACTTATCTCGGTCGCTCGTTAGCGACCATGAGCACAATAATCTTTCGGTGATGAGGTCACCTTCCTCGTGGAGAAGATATGCCCGCTGGCATCCGCGCTCTAGCGCCAAGTCTCTAAAGTGGTAGCTGTTTTATCGAGGAGGCCAAGTTAAATGAGTCGCGTGCTCGCTAGAGTCACCGCGACGGTCATGGAGGCGTGTTGGGTCCGACGAAGTGGGATATTGCCAATTTCGAACATAGGAAGAGCAAGTTCGCGGAGCTCACGTAGAAGTTAGAACCCAGATTCGCTAGAAATGATGATACCCTCTTTCAATGTCTTGCAAGTATGTCCAACCTCCGTCGCGGGCTAGGTAAGTAACAAGATGGATGGGAGCTCGGACCGGTGATAAAGCCTGAAAATGTCGTCGCGCCCGAGTGGAGCAATCTACATCGATAATAGGTCCGCATGCGTGTGATACGCCACGACATGAACCGGCACTCAGAAGACTAACTGTACGCCGTCCGGTACAAAAGGCCTTCCTCCGTGTGCCTTTTCCCTTCTACTGGAGGTAAGTGAGAGCGACCTCGTAGCACGCTCGCGTCCGAGTCCCGACTCTGAACCCAGAGAAAGCTAGCTCTGGGGATTCTCGCGTTCCTCAGCAGCCTCCCGCCACGCGCCGCCGTACCGCTGCACCATCAAAAGCATGAGTTCACTCAGCACCAGGATCCCCGCCCAGAGCGTGTACAGCCCCCCGTCGCCCATCGAGTCCTGGAGAGGGACCGCAGCCTCTGTGAAGACGAGTGCCGCGACGCCGCGGAACCAGCTGTTTGTGGCGACGGCCGCCTGAGGAGCGGCCCGGGTTGGCATCGACGATGTATGCGAGTGTGCTCGAATAGATCCATCTGTAAGAAGAGTGTGTCAGGAAAAATTAAATAGGGGGAATAGGAAATGACGGGTTCACACGGAGAAGAAGCCTATGAAGAAGAGTGCGGTGCACAAGGACGCGACGTGGACGTGCTCTTGAGCGAGCCACGCGTACGCGACGACAGAGAGCGGGAAGAACACCATTGCGGGTTTGGTGCTTTCTAAGCGCATCTAGAAGGCACGTCGAGAATCAGAGCTTGCGAGGAGGGGGGAGTGCCAGTGCCAATAGGTGACATGCCTCGGGCAAACGGTGTCCACCATTCGCACTGGTCAGACGACGCAGTACTCGGTCGGACCAGCGCCCGCCGAGTACGCTTCCGAGCACGCTCCCAACTCCGTACGAGAGAAGGACGAATCCGATTTTGAGCGCGTCGTAATTATAATGATCGCCGAGCGTCCGCGAGCACGTATACGTGATGTTGTATGAGAAGGCAAAGAAAAAACCTAAAGCGCGGAAGAGCGGGCTCGGTCGGAGGGTACGTAGAACGCAGGGTTTTTTTACATGCCTGATGGAAAAAGTGTCGCGATGTTGTTCCGACGTTTCAAGACAAGGAACAGAGGCGGAAACGGGTTCACGTCTTTAAACGACAGAGCGATCTCAGCCTCTGCTTGTGGGCTCGCTACCGTCGCTATGGCTGCAGGGCCAGACGCCTCTCCCACGGTGACCGCTGCCTCTCCCTTTGACTTGCCATCCAGCTCGTATGCAGGGTCCGACACCACACTAGACCGTTTGGACGCGGCGGACCTCCGGCTCGCAAGGACACGCTGGTACGTAAGGCTGCGCTCTTTCCGGAAGGTATCGCGGAAGAAGAATACAAAGAGCACGACGCTAGCGCCGAGGTACGCCGCCTGTAACCAGAAACAGGCGCGCCAGCTAAATGCCTGCGTCAAAACGCCGCCCAGAATGGGGCCGATGGACGGGCCAAGTAGGGGCGCAGCGTAGGTAATTCCCAGCTTGGTGCCGCGCTCACAGGGCTCATATATGTCCGCGAGGGTGGCTGCGCCAATGGCCAAGACAGAGCCTGTGCTATCGCGAGAAAGAGTGGTTCGATATCTAGATGGAAATATCGCCATTACTCACCCCATAGCTTGGACGGCGCGCATTCCGATGAGCACGCCGATGCTCTTAGCCTCTGCGGCGACTATATTTCCCACCATAGCAATCGCAAGAGAGACAACATAGACGAGCTTGAAGAGATAACATGTCCAGAAGGCTTCTCAGTAAGAAAACAGATGTCAGTGAAAGTATATCCTAACCTTCCTTCCTTTTATCTCGCTGATGGCGGTCCACAACAGAGGCGCACTACCTTGAAACACAATGAATATGGAGAGGACCAGACTGAATTTCCCACTGGTGGTTCGCAAGTCGGTCTCAATCTGCTTTATCGCAGCTTCCAGAGACATAAGTTCAGCAATGTGGTGACCACTGCACGGTGGTAAAGAGACTCACGGTTGATTATGCTTATGCTGAGGCCAGCGACTATCGATGCGCAGATAATCATGCACAGTGTGCCTGTCTAGAGACCACGTGAGGGGCGAGGCCGCGGCTACTAACTGAGCCGGTTGGAACATCAATTGTCGCAAAAGAGCGACTGACCTTCCGCATATTCGACCACTTCCTGGGATCGTCGTCGACATGGACGTGCTCTATGTCTAGGCTCTCGCTCGCAGTTTTGGCGACTGAGTCGTCGCCTTCTTCGGCGTCTCTCGAAGGAGCTGGAACTTGAAGGCTGACAGAACATGTGCTCGGGACATTTGAGGGCATGCTCTTCACATGCAAAAGCGGTCAATCAATGGACAGGGTCTCTTGTGGGGGGGATCAGGCCGATCACTGGTAGGAGGGCGTGGCTTTCATCGTCTTTCTTTAGTAGTGAAAAACAGGGTTACGGATCCCTCAAAGCGGCCGACCTGCCGCCCAGCGCCCAGCTGCCCCGGGACCGCTTGTCATTCAAGTCGAGCCTATAGGGGTTCGGACCTATTGTCCGATGGGAACACTGTTCTACCGGCGAATTTGTGTGCGCATGGGTACTGGTGGGAGAAAGAAGTTCTGAAGATCACCGATAGCTGAAAATCTAATTGGTACCGGCCGATAAGTGGATGCTTCGCACGCTATAATCGATTCCCACCAAGTCGTATAATGCCAAGTACTAGTATAGATACTGCGCAGTGACGACTGAGTGTTGTGCTTCCCAATAAGAACCGAAATCAAGCGATATCATGTGTAGATGACGGTCGTCCAAAGTTCCGAGCGGGTTTGGTATTCACCAGATTTAACGGGTAGACTAGAGAGGGGACGGTCGACGGCCTGGACGCCGAGGAGCTCATCAGCAATGACCTAATGCGTATTCCGAGTCACGGGTAACAACTATGAGCTCTCCCATTGACATGTGCACGCAGAGGTCCCTTACAGTAAACATTCCTCGTCAACGACTGGTATAATCACAGCTTTTGTAGTTCTCTTACAATGTCACCATGGTGGAGTGGAGAATCGTGTTTGGGCGAGTCAGTGCGACATAAAGACATTGCAAATGGCAATTGAGACCCAGTCGCAGTGTCGCGTGCGTGATGGCACTCCGAGTCGGGATTATTCGGATTTTGAGATCTAGCAAAACAGTAGTGACGTTTTTGCGCATACCGTCATACGTAAACGAACACCAGGTAATCCTGAGAAGCTTGGAGATGATCGATCTGGGGTAACCGGTGACTCGTGACGCACGCGTCGGATTTCTTGCGCGATTAGTTGCGGTGACTTGGAGCTCAACGCCGTCAGCAGTGACAATGGTCGACTGGATCGTTGACGCCCAAACCATACCGTGACGCTGACACGGCGGGCAGGAGCGGATAAGTGGAGGGCGAATAAGGGATCGACTAATGTCCAATATATGGACCACTAAGTTGACTTGATTGTCATTGCGAATTATATTAAGATAATGGAATAATTTATAAACCTCTCTTTATGTGTCAGAAAATTATAAATAAAAATACTCAAACAATTAGATATTAGTCTATTGCTTAAGAGAGCTCTAATTATTTCCGAGCATATTTACACTTAATTGTTTATGTTGGCTGGTGCCTGACAACTAAGTTTAAATACATTTGGAAATAATCTGAGCTCTCTTGAGCAAGTGGCAAATATCTAATTGTTTGAGTATTTTTATTTATAATTGTCTGACACATAGAGAGAGGTCTACAAAGTATTCCATTGTCTTGATACAGTTCACGATAACAGTCAAGTCAACTAAGTGGTCAATATATTGGACATTAATTGACCCCTTAGTTGACTATAAGCGGATTCCGCTTACCTGCTCCTGCCCACCGTGTGATAGTTGTACAGCGCCTATTTCCCCTATCGAGGTTAGCGTTACAGTATGTAATCAACCGACTCGGCGCCTATACTCCGAGTCTGTATCGGTTCATCGACAAGGTACAGTAGTGCACATCTACCGAACGAACAATTTCGCTCTATCGCTAATCGTCATCCTCTTCCCGTGAAACAGGTCATCGTCACAAGCCCTATGTCAACCCTCCTGGCAGCCGCTTCCCTTCTCAATTTCCAGTCCATCTTCCACGCTTCCCTGAAGGCGTACGAGAAACGGACAAAAAAAGACCTTCTCGCGCATCCACTTGCTGCCAGATTGCACGGCTGCAATTCTCCTGCCGACATTCTTGCCGTGCTTCAAGACCAAGTACAGGAGTTTGAACAATCTCGGAGTGTCGATGACAGGTTGACCAAGTGGCTCGATCCAACCGTCAATGTCCTCTACGCATTTTCTGCGACACTTGGGGAGGGTGTCGGCCTGGTAAATATCGATGAACAGGCTCGTGTAACATCTGTGCACTGATATTTATCCCCCAGGTGTTCTCGCCTGCGAAAGTAATTTTTGCTGGTGCTGGCGTTCTTCTCTTAGTGAGCACCTTTCCCGACTCAATCGCCACCGTGTGCTGTTCTGATCCTGGGATTGTCAGGCGGCCAAAGACGTCAGAGAGAGCCAAGACGCGCTCGTTGATGTTTTCGAACGTGTCGAGAACTTCTTTAAACGTCTCGAGACGTACACCGAGGTGCCACCGACAGCAGCGATGACGGACATAATAATGAAGATAATGGTCGAAGTGCTCGGTATTCTTGCAATTTCGACAAAGGAAATTAAGCAAGGACGGACAAGTACGTAGATCCGGCTGGGCGCCCAGAGATATCTAGTCATTTTTTGATCTTTGCTCAGAGAAGTATCTCAAGAAGCTAGCCGGGAGGACGGAGCTCGATGACGCGCTCAAGAGGCTTGATAAATTGACACAGGAAGAGGCGCGGATGGCGGCCGCACAACTTCTGAAGATCGCGCATAACGTCGAGAACAAAATTACACAAATTATTGACGATAGGCAGCGACAGGAGCTCCGAAGATGGGTCTCTCCACCGGATCCGTCAACAAATCACAACATCGCACGCGATGCCTCTGCCTCTCACAAGCAAACGGCGGAGTGGCTCTTTGAAGGAAGTAAAATTAAGGAATGGAAGTCCACCGGTTCCCTTTTGTGGATCCACGGGAAGCGTACGCACCTTCTTCCTTCTACAGCTAGGCATTTCCTTATCGTGCCGTCCTTTCGTAGCGGGAGCCGGCAAGAGCATACTTTGGTTCGTTGGTCCCTAATTGGTTCTAATTCAAGGAACTCATTCCAGCCTAGCTCTTCAATCATCCAAGACACTATTTCATTGCGCAAGGCAGGCCTGGCATCCGTGGCGTACTTCTACTTCGATTTCCGGGACTCAGACAAGCAGACTCGGCGCAGCCTACTCCTGTCTCTCGTCAACCAGCTCTCGGCCCAGTCTGATCGCTGTTGCGAGATACTCTTCCGCCTTTATGTTGCACACGACAATGGCACGTACAAACCCAGCGATGATGTTTTGGTGCGATGCCTGAAGGAGATGCTAACGGTCCTGGTGCAAAGCCCGACTTATCTCATCGCCGATGCGCTTGACGAGTGTCCCAACACATCCGGGATCCCATCCGCCCGTGCACGAGTCATCGAACTAGTGAAAGAATTACTTGGCCTCCGTCTACCGAATCTCCGCATTTGCATCACCAGTCGGCCCGAGATCGACATCAAAGCCGCCCTTGGGCCGCTGGCGTCGCATTCTGTATCCCTTCATGATGAGATCGGGCAACAGCAGGATATCGCCAATTACATCAAATCTGTTGTATACTCTGACTCGGATACGATGATGAGTAGGTGGAGGGAAGACGAGAAAACCCTTGTGATCGAGGCGCTCTCTGAGAGAGCCGACGGAATGTAATCCGTATTCCCTACAGCGATGACAAGTTTCTGATGCTCGTCGAATAGGTTCCGTTGGGTTTTCTGCCAGCTCGAGGCGCTGCAGGACTGTCTGCCAGCGAGCGTCCGGCGGACCCTGAAGGAGTTACCCGAATCACTGGACGAGACGTACGAGCGGATACTGAAGGAAATCAAAAGACCAAGCAGGGACCACGCGCATCGACTCTTGCAGTGTCTCACGGTGGCCATCCGGCCGCTCCGTGTCGAAGAGCTCGCTGAACTTCTTGCGTATGACTTTGATTCGGCCGAGGAAAGGATTCCGAAGGTGGACCCGAATTGGCGGTGGAGTGACCATGAGCGAGCTGTGTTGTCGACTTGCTCGAGTTTGATCGCTGTCGTTGGCTACGGTGATTCCCGAGTGGTGCAATTTTCGCACTTTTCGGTGAAGGAATTCCTGACTTCGGACCGCCTTTCCACTTCAGGTGGAGATGCTGCACATTATCATATTTCCCTTGTACTCGCCCATACTCTTCTCGCACAAGCTTGCCTCGGTACCCTGCTATCTTTGGACGACGAGGATGGTAAATCTAATTCCGCAGATCGTGATAGGGACAGCTTCCCTCTGGCGAGTTATGCTGCTCAATATTGGGTGGCCCATACCCGTGTCGACAAGGCATTACCACCAGTGCAAGGAGGAATGCAACGACTCTTTGACCCAACCAAGCCACACTTTGCTGCGTGGGTCAAGTTGTACAATGTAGAAGACGAGCACTGGAGGTCCGACCCCATAATGGAACCGATGGCGACACCACTGTACTATGCAGCATTGTGCGGATTTCGTGGGCTCGTGGAACACCTTCTGATAGAGTACCCTGTGCATGTCAACGCACTTGGTGGTGGCCGCGGAGCTGCACTACACGCAGCGTCTGCCCGGAACCACGTCGAAGTAGCGCAGGTGCTTCTCGAGCGCGGTGGCGATGTGGACGTTAGAGGCAGGTACCAGCGATCTCCTCTACAATTTGCGGCATTAGAGAGACACGTTGAAATGGGGCGGTTCCTACTTGACCGTGGTGCTGACGTAGATTCCCGCCAAGACGACCTTTGGACTCCACTGCATCACGCCACGAGGAACGGATACGTTGACGTTTCTCAGATGTTACTCGAACACAAGGCAGACGTAAATTCTCGGAGCGACAAGGGCCGGGTCCCATTGCACCGAGTAACAGAGAACTCATACTCAAAGGGTGACTATCCTGGCGTTGTGCGGTTGTTACTGAAGCACGGCGCGGATGTGGACGTAAAGGACCATAGAGATGCAACGCCGTTACACTTGGCATCATCTGAAGCGAAAACAGAGATCGTGCGCCTTCTACTCGGCCATGGCGCGGACGTGGACGCAAGGGATTGGGGATACAGGACCCCGTTGCACACAGCCTCGTCCAGGGGGAAGACATGGGTCGTGCGCCTATTGCTTAACCATGGTGCGAATGTAAACGCAGAGGACCAAGGGGGGAGGACCCCGCTCCAGGTGGCATTGGCGAACGGAAAGGACGAGATTGTACAAATGTTGACAGAGCATGGCGCACAGCTACGTATGGATTCATAGTTACGCCACGAATAGAAGGAGATTTTGCGTCGATTGTCGTTCTCTTCTGCATATTCGCATAGTTGGGACATGATATGTTCCGTAGATCAACGGAAAATTTGACAAGGCGAACGACCTACCTATAATGCCATCGACGATCAGAAGCGCTTCGTTCGCTCTCACGTCGCTTAGCTCCCCTTCTCTCGTGTACAACAAAGGAATACAGGTGGCGAATGAGTTCAGTGCTCCGTCAATGTAAAGTATATATTGGGGCCAACAAGGGAGCCAACCCAACTAGCTACGCTTTTTTACAGTACAGTCCTCCGAGTCGGTACAGTCCCAGAAAGGAGCCAAGTTCGTCCAAAATACACCATCCAGTAGTAATACAGCGAGACTCAAACAAACCCAAGGGAGCTCGGGGAGCCCGGACCGGTGATGAAATTGTACCAAGCCCAGCACTGGGGAGCAACTTATTGGTCCGTATGCGATACGCCATGACATGAACCGGCACTCGGGACAATGAGATCAAACGATGTCATACGTGTTAGTAGATAAGAGGGCCTTTCAAAGTTTCGACCGCGCCTAGTGTTCACCAAGTTTGGCAGGTAGATGGCCAGTTCAACTTGACGCCCAACCACCGACGCTGACAAGTTGTAATTTAACTTGTAAAGTGCCTATTTTCCCCATCGAGGTCAACGTTACAAGAACTTGAAGCACCAGCGGTTACCCGCCGCCAATCTTCAACAGACTATACTCAGTATATCAGTTCATTGAGAAAGCAGCGCACATCTACCAAACGGAATTTTTCGCTCTAGAGACCATAGTCCGCTGATCGTCATCCTCTTCCCGTGAAACAGTTCACCGTCATAGCCCTATGTTAGTCTACCCGACAGCCGCTTCCCACTTCAATTTCCAGACCATCTTCTACGCTTCCCTAATGGCGTACGAGAAACAGACGAAAAAAGACCTTCTCGCGCATCCACTTGCCACCAGATTGCACAGCTGTGACTCTCCTGCCGACATTCTTGCCGTGCTTCGAACAATCTAGGAGTCTCGATGACAGGTTGACCAAGTGGCTCGATCCGCCCTTCAATGTCCTCTACGCGACGCTTGGAGAGGGGTTGGCCTAGTGAATACCGATGAACAGCCTCGTGTAACATCTGTGCACTGATATCTATCCTGCAGGTGTTCTCGCTTGCGAAAGTAATTTTTACTGATGCTGGCGTTCTTCTTTTTGTGAGCACCTTTCCCGACTCAATCACCACCGCGCGCCGTTCTGATCCTGGAATCTCAGGCGGCCAAAGATGTCAGACAGAGCCAAGACGCGCTCGTTGATGTTTTCGAACGTGTTGGGCACTTCTTCAAATGACTTGACGCGTACACCGAGGCGCCACCGACGGCTGCGATGGCGGACATGGTCCTGGATCTGATCAAAAAAAAAAAAAGACACGGTCGTGGAGATAATGGTCGAAGTGCTCGTGATTCTTGGGATTTCGACAAAAGGAAATTGAACCAGGTCGGACAAGTACGTAGATCTGGATGGGGGGGGGCAGAGATTTCTGGTCATTTTCTCATCTATTCCCAGAGAAGTATCTGAAGAAGTTGGCCGGGTGGATGGGGCTCGAGGACGCGCTGAAGCGCCTTGATAAATTGACACAGGAAGAGGCGCGGATGGCGGCCGCACGCCTTCTGCATATCGGGCACAACGTCGAGATTAACTTTGCAAAGGTTATTGACGGCAGCCAGCGACAGGAACTCCGAAGTTGGGTCTCTCCACCAAATCCGTCAACGAATCACAACATCGCATGCGATGCCTCTGACAAGCAAACGGCGGGGTGGTTCTTTGAAAGAAGTAAAATTAAGGAATAGAAGTCTACCGGCTCCCTACTGCGGATCCACGGGAAGCGTGCGCGCTGTCTTCCTTCTACAGCTAGGCATTTCCTTATCGTGCCGTCTTTTCGTAGCGTGAGCTGGCAAGAGCATACTTTGTTCGTTGGTCCCAACTCAAGGAGCTCACACCCGCCTAGCTCCTCGATCATATAGGACGACATTTCCTTGCGCAAGGCGGGCCTGGCATCCGTGGCCTACTTCTACTTCGATTTCCGGGACACAGACAAGCAAAATCATCTGCTCCTTTCTCTTGTCAGCCGGCTCTCTGCCCAGTCCGACCTCTGTTGTGAGATACTCCTTTACGTTGCACGCGACAATGGCACGCACAAACCCAGCGATGACGTTTTGGTGCGATGCCTGAAGGAGATGCTAGTGTTCCTAGCGAATAGCCCAGCTTATCTTATCGTCGATGCGCTCGACGAATGGCCCAATACATCCGGGATCCCATCCGCCCGCGCGCTAGTCATCGAACTCGTGAAAGAATCACTTGGCCTCCGTCTACCGAATCTCCACATTTGCATGGTGATCCAACCCAAGATCGACATCAAAGCCACCCTTGGGCCGCTTGCGTCACATTATTATGTTCACGAAGAGGTCGGGAAAAAGAAGGATATCGCCGATTACATCAAATCCGTCGTATAGTCTCACCCGGATGCGGGTGATAAGTAGGTGCTTGAGTAGGTGGAGGGAAGACGAGAAAAAACCTTGTGATCGAGACGCTCTCAGAGAGAGCCGACGGAATGTGATTATATTCTCTACGTCGGCGGTGGGTTACTGATGTTGTCGAAGAGGTTTCGTTGGGTTTTCTGCCGGCGAGAAGCCTTGCGAGAAGCGCTGCAGGACTGTCTGCCAGCGAGGGTCCGGCGGACCCTGAAGGAGTGCGGCCCGAGCTACCCACGAGACGTACGAGCGGATACTGAAGGAAATCAAGAGACCAGGTAGGCACCACGCGCATTGCCATCGCTTCTCGCAGTGTCGCTTTCAGGCTGCTCCGTTTCGAGCAGCTCGCTGAACTTCTTGTGTATGACTTTGATGCGGCCGAGGAGGGAATCCCGGAGGTGGACCGGAATTTTCGGTGGAAAGACCATGAACGAGCTGTGTTGTCGACTTGCTTGAGTTTGATCGTTGTCGTTGACGATGGTGGCTTGCGAGTCATGCAAATTTCGCACTTTTCGGTGAAGGAACTTTGACTTTGGACTGCCTTGCTACTTCGGGTGGAGATACTATCATATTTCCCTTGGACTCGCCCATACTCTTCTCACACAAGCTTGTCTTGGTATCCTGCTATCTTTAGAAAATCAGGATGGCTGGTCTAACTCCACGGATCGGGATCGGAACAGCTTCCCTCTGGTGAGTTACGCTGCTCAACATTGAGTGACTCATGCCCAGGTCGACAAGGCATTATCGCGAGTAAAAGGAGGAATGCAACAACTCTTTAACCCAAGCAAGCCACATTTTGCTACGTAGGTCCAGTTGTATAATGTAGAAGACAGTTTCTGGTGGTCTAACCCCAGAATGGGAGGTATGGTGATTCCTCTGTAGTATGCCGCCTTGTGCGGATTCCATGGGCTCGTGGAACACCTTTTGATCAAGTACCCCGAACATGTCAACGCTCGTGATGGTGGCGGCGGAGCTGCACAACACGCAGCGTCAGCCAAGAATCGCGTCGAAGTAGCATAGGTGCTCCTTGAGCGGTGGCGATGTGGATGCCAGAAGCGCGTACGAGCGGTGACCGTTGCAATTCGCGGCGATAGAGAGACACCTCGAAGTGGGGCGGCTCCTACTTGACCGTGCTGCTGATGTAGATTCCCGCCAAGACCACCATTGGACCCACTGTACCAAGTCACATGGAACGGATACGGTGACGTTTCTCCGATGCAACTCGAACTCATGGCGGACGCAAATTCACGGCCGGGTTTCATTGCAATCAGTACTATCATCTGAAAAGGGTGAGCATGCTGGTGTTGTGCGGTTACTACTGAAATAGTGCGGATGCGGATGCAAAGGACGATGGAGACACAACGCTGTTACACTTGGCGTTATCTAGTAGGAAAACAGAGGTCGTGCGCCTGCTATTCGACCATGGCGCGGACGTGGACACGAAGGACGGGAATACGCAACCCCATTGCACAAGGCCTCATCCCGGGGGGAGACAGAGGTCTGTTGCTGGACCGTGGCGCGAATGCATACGCAGAGGGCAAGGAGGGAAGGACCCCGTTCCAGGTGGCATTGATCAAGGTATCGGCGAATCTGTGGGACATATGACGTCCCAATTATGCGAATGTACGCAAACAAGGATTATCATAATTAGCCGACGCAATTTTCCCGCTATTCGTAGTAGCTTAACTATGAATCCGTTAACATTTGTGCAATTTCGTCCTTTTCATCAATGGATGATCTGACAGAACGACCTACCTAAAATGCCTTGACGATCCAAAACGCTTCATTCACTTTCACGTACTACGTAGTGCGCGTCCGTCATCGCCTTACTCCCCATTCCCATTTGCAACGAAAAACAAAAGTGGTGAATGCATTCAGTGCTCCGTCAATGTAAAGTTCATTGTGGCCAAGCCGCTGTCTTGTTCAAGGCGTTGTCGGGGAGACGACCTTTCCGCGTTCGCCACGGTGCCAGTTACGGTTTGACCAAAGTCGCTAGGCTCCACGTCACGGAGACGTGACGCGCGTTGCGTCCGCCATGTAGCTTGCTTTCTATCTCGAAGTACGGCAACATCCCCGACGGTTAAATCGGTGGACGAAAGATAAGCGGGCGGTCAGTTGCCAAATGTTGCCACGTCTTCCAGGGTGCAGTTGCTTTTGGTCTTTGGAATGATCCACGGATGGGCCATTGGATAGTACGACTCGGATTGTTCGCGCGATCCCCGGGTCGATGCTGTTCTTTGCCTCCTTCGTTTGACGCGCCGCAAATTCTGAGCATCTTGAGCATCTATTCAGAGGTTTACCGAGACATGTTATCGAGTACTATAATGTGTTGTGCCGTCTTATGCCGGATAAATCAAAGTATTTCCCTTGTGACGTGTGCGCTCCAATAATCGTTTACTGTACGTACTGTCTTGTCCTATCAGGGGTGATGGTAAAAAAAATCTTATAACGCCTTCCAAAGCGAGACTTACTGTACTGTAGATTCGAACGGAAGTCAACAGACTTCTCGAAATTCAAGAGTGGGGTTCATTGTTCAGCAGAGGGAAATTGCACGGGAAATTGCAAGGGAAATTGGTCATCAATTCTCAGGAAGCAGCCTGCCCAGTGAGTCTGAGTGTAGTATGGCATATTGCCAGTGATGGCCGTGCTTACACTGGCAGTAGCCGTGTGCCGGCTCAGCGTCACCCCAACTCACTTTCCATACCCTCAATGATGAACCACTGGCACGTTTCAACCTTCTTTTTTTGCAGCTCGCCACCACTCCTGCGGCGCTCACAGACCCCAAACTACTGTATCGTACTTGTTCATTGTTCACGCACGAAGCGCAGGTCATCGTCACCAGGGGCTTGTCACTCTAGCAATGAACTCCGCACTGGCAGACCCTGAATTCACTGCGTAGCTCACCAGTCACCGGTCACCGGTCACTGGTCGTGTCCTTGGATGTCGTTAACACATTTATTGTGTGCCACGGTGCCACCCCCCTTCCCTCGCCCCCCACCTCGATTACCACGCCATAGTATCATGAGAAGACTTGTGCATAGCGACTTGCGCAATGCAGTAGGCTGGAATGAGTTTTGTTTACCCTTAGGTGACCTCTGGTAATAGAATCATGGCTTACATAGCAGCAGCTCGACTCGGCGTGCGGCATCAATGTCAATTTCTACGACCTCACCTCATGTTGTTTGGCCTTGGCGAGTGCAACCACGGGCCAGCTGGTCCAGCCCTTTGTGAGGAAAGTGTCGTCATGCATTTGACGTGGCAGGCCCACCATGTCATGACCCAGTGAAGGCATTCGCTCTACTTGAGTGACGTATGACGAGAGGCCAAAGGTCAAGTCGTAACGGCCGTTGCATCGGGGTCGCCGCCTGTACTGCACCAATTGTCCCAGATACACACAGTTGCGCGGGACACGTCTTCCCACTTGTTGCAGAGGCGCGTCTTCTGAGCACAGGCGAGAAGAGGACAAGGTTTTCCGACCATCGTCGAAGACCTCGGATTGAATTTCTTCCGCTGGTCTCTTGTGTTCACCCTTTTTCGCGGCGTTCTGGACCTATGTTCGGGCCTATGTTGCGGCACTCCTCGGAGATGCTTTTCTTTGTGTTGTTGCCGCTGGGGCTGGGGCCAAAGGTCTGCATTTATTTCAGAAGTGTATTATGGAATATAGTCGCCCGCCAGCTGAGCAACGTTGTTAAATCGCAGCTATTATCAGATGGCGATGTTCCCCCGGGAGCCAGGAAGTGAGCTCCAGCCCCAAGTATTGAGCGCAAACGAGTAGCCAGCTGCCAGTCCCATAGAGGTTGTGGATAGACCAGTGTCTGGATCCGCAACTGGACCCGTAACGGCGAGGGAAATAAAGGTCACACGATCTGTAGTCCACTTATGCCCACCACTTACGCGATTACGATGCAATATGACGTATTCACAAAAAGTCCTGTAGACGATTCGACAGCTTCCACAGGGCGCGGCCGCGGGAGTTCCAACTTTATTTTTATTGGACCGGAGAATTGCAGGAAGTGCAAGAGTCATGGCTGAGGCAAACTTTCAAATTATTATTTCACGAAGCTCCGAACCAGGACCTTTCCTTCGCGAGATATATATCTATGGTACAAACAATTACTGTAAACTGTTGACGACGACACTATTCGCGACTTGGTTTCCCCTCGTGACAGAGTATAAAGTTTCCAAATGCGCGCAAATTTCTTAGGGTCCATATTTATTCCCTTTGACCAAGAAAAGAAAAGTGACGATTCATTCAAGTGCAAGATCCCGCGCGAAATGGAAGAAGTCCACGCTTGAGGCCTGAACGCCATATTTGTAGATCTGTAGTCCGAGTCCGCGGCGTTAGTGCCGTGTGCACCTCTCACGGGCGAACGCGAACAAAAGGATGACTCACGAAATGCGACGACACCCAACTCGAGAAAAGGGCGCGCTGATACGGTTCTGGCAAGCGTTCCATGAACGTCTGTAGCCCGATCTTGTCGACGAGCGTCTTTGGGATCGCGCGGCGCAAAACGCCCTCGCGGCTTGGCTTGTCCTCGAACAGGTCTGAAGTCTCGAGCTCTGCTTGCAGGTTGTTCAGCGTACTCGAAAGCTCGTCTGAGATGATCGTGCGCGCTTTTGCGCCTTGCAGCCGCTGGTGCTCCCGCCAGATGCAGACAAACTCGGCCGCAGCGTTCTCAGAGATCTTCGCTTGGATGTCCTTGACGTAACTCTGATAAAAATCACTCGGCTTGTTGTCTTTGAAAGTCATGAAGTCGACGTATTCTTCCGTGGATAATGCGAGACCAGCAAGCACCTCGAGAGATGAGCTGGTCACGCCACCTGTGCGGGGATAACTCAGATAGGAGATCCTAAGAGTAATCAAAGCAACAAACCCTTGTTGGCACTCGAATCCTTAAACAGGACCACTTTTCGCTTTTCCAAATAAAGGCGCGCTTGCTGCGTGAAGAAGAGATTCGCTCCTTCTACAATATACTTGAAGTGGGGTTTGCCCTCAGAGTCGACGAGCGCCGCAACGTTCGAGACGTTAACAGCCTCCGGCCTAGAAGCCGTAAGCTACATGAACTTGCGAAGAGAAACCACTCTCACCGTCCTCCACAGGGAACAAAAAGGTCCGCCTTGAAACGGAAGTGCGCACCATTACGGAAGTCAGTGCCATCCGGCACAACCTCGCCCGCTGTCAGAAACACCATTAAAATCACAGAACCGGCCGAAAATACTGCAGCCTACACGGAAGCTTGACATCCTGGTCCTCGATACGCACGAGATACCCGTCCTTGCTCAATTTTGACTTGTCAAAATTCTCGACGGGGATCCTCAGCTTCGCCAAGCGCACGAGCTCCGCTCGGTTAATACCGGCCGGATCAGCGAGCACACCACTCCCGTCAATGACCGCGATTGTCTTATCATTGCTAAGTAAAATCTCGTCTGCGCGACACTTCAATATTCACCATCCCAGGCAGATGAAAGAGTCGAACACGTACTGGAACCGAGGTCACCGTCAGGGCCACCGGTCTGCACCTTTGTGACGTCTTTCTCGCGCAGGCCGTACTGCTTATAAATCCCGAGGACATACTGCCGGATTGAGATAGAGGTCATGCCATAAGCGTCGTGGGGTATGCCACCGAGTGTTGCCGCTGTCTTTCCCGTCGTGAACGACTTCCACCAGGTGTCTGCCCCGCGGTCGCGGGCATGTACTACAGATATTTAGTTTCTCCACCCTGCATATACGAGACTAGGACGTACGAGCTGCCCAGTCCATCATGTCTGCCGTTCCCTCTGCAAAATATGCTTGTAAATACTGAGGGTATTGGAAAAACATATGGGTGCACCATCAGGGCCAAAGAACAGGATTTCGGGTTTATTGTATAGATCCACGAGATACTCCTTGATACCGGGGCTCTGTCCTGGTATCAACAGATCCAGAACAGACTGCGGAGATGAAATGTTTATGAGCTTCTCACTACGATAGACAAGGGTGTGCCTTACGTCAACGTATTTCTCGAAGCACAGTCTCGGACTGGCGCCAAGCCTGTATAATGCCGACATCAGCCTGATTCCAATGAGGAGAGAAAAAACCGCACGAAGGCAGAATAGTGCCCTTTGCGCCGCCTTCAGGAATATCCTTGTTTTTGAGCGACTGTGTTGATGCAAGGCCGTAATTCTCATCGAACCTAGAACCACATTCACGTAAGCGAAGCGATGTATGAAAGGGTGAAAACCTACAGCATGCGCTGATTGATCGAATAGTTCCTAAATATCGCAATGGGTAGTTTTCAGCATCGTGTCAGGCTACAAGGAATAAGTGATGTCCGTACTCCTTGTTGCGCGAGCGCACAATTCGTATACCCCCACGAGCGACATCGCGAAAGCGTATGTGGAAACCACGGAACTCGTTGCCTAACCCACATTTTAGCGGACCGAATCGACACCCGCGGCGAACACGCACCGATGACAAAGAATAACCCAAACGGCTTGTTCGGGTATTCCACCTCCGGAAGGAATTGCGGTGCAAGACGGAAGGACAACGCAACTTTTGTGGGCTGGTAGAAGTTTGTCTTGAGAACATGTCTGTGCCACGTCAGGTAAGCGAAAAAGGGTGGGAAGTGCACGCACTTGTTGAAGATTAAGAAGCTCTCGAGAACTTGTACATCTTGCTTGTTAGGCACGGTGCGTCGAATCCGGTCATACAGCTCTCGATCCGTCAGTGGTTGCTCGGTTTGCAGCCGTTGAAACGAAAGCGTAGGCCTACATGGCGAAGATCAGTGACTAGAACAAATAAAGGAAAGCAGAAAGGGGGATACATGAGACGTTGTGCTTCACCGATAGGGTAATGCACCATTGCAAAGTTTACGTAAAGCATGCGGATCTGCGCTTATCGAGATTAATGGAGACAACTGCTGGAAATCGCCAACTCACAAGCTCCGGGTGGGCATGAATCACGTTGGCGATACTCTCACGTGTGAAACTTTCCTCACGGAAACGTCGTTTGATATCGTTCAAAACCTCGGCGTGAGTGGGGTTCGTCTCATCGAGGACGTTCTTAAGGGCGAGATATGAGGCGCCGAGGCGGTTGCAGAAGTGTTGCGCAAAGACCCAGCCACAATCTAGAGTCTCCTTCAAAAAGAGGACATGAACGGGAATGAAACTTGCACGCACAAGCGTAGGCCGCGTCTTGCACAGCGTGCTGAGACTGACTGGCCACGAAGAACGGGTTATCCGGAAGACAATAAAGCAACGAGACTTCTTTCATGACTTGTAAAATCGAGCTCTCGATGGGGGGAGCCTTCGAGTTGGGGAGTGGATTGAGATAGATCGAAATGATGGTGACCCCATTCGAGAATTGCTCTGCGGTAGGGGTCAGAGGAACACGCGTGATCACAGGGCCTCGGACGCACCGACGTATTTGCGTGCCGAATATAGCGAGTAATAGTGGTATAGGTTCGACAATGCGCTGAAGAAGTGAGTCGTCCCACCCATCTTGTACCCGATTACCAGGCGCCGCTCGCGGGTACCCTCAACTTCGAACACTTCAATCACGGGGCCGTAACGCGCCTCGACATTCCACATAATGTCCTGGTAGATATCGAGCGTGTTCTCGCTTGCCTTTTCGAGGAATACGGGGTCAGAAACCGTAAGGATATCCGTCTTGCCATCTGTGCGACGTGATGGTGGCGGGTTTTCGGGAAAGTTGCACTTGGAGACAAAGTAACAACGAAGTTGCTGGGTTGCGTTGGCCGAAATGGAGCCCCCTGAACGGTAGGTCTCGAGGCGGTAGCAATTATTCGGGGTTGCATTGTCAAGGTAGAGCTCATCAATGCTGATGAAAAATCAAGATATATGCAGTAGTCAAAAATCTTTTCACGACTCGCATACGTGCACGTGACCACATACCGGCGCTCAACGAGCGAACCTGGGCCAGCGGTTGAGGTCAAACCCGGAGGACTCGTATGGATGAACGTGGCGCCGTTTCCATCGGCATCGATCTTTTCGAGGTCGATGACCAGCTTGGACGGGTCGTGCTTTGTATACGCAAGCACTTTGGCGCCAAAGAGGGCGATGACATGGTCAGAGATGACCTCGACGGACTCGTTACGGAAGTACGTGTCATCGATACCGAGGTGCGCGTAAAACCATTGGACCTCGTTCACCACGAGTTCGCGGGGAATAAAACCCTGGATGAGGAAATAACATAAGAAAGAATTGAGTATGTTAATTAGTTTGACACGAGAGCGCCAGGCACTCGCCTTCGCGGCAACGTTCTCCTGGACTTTGGTACGTTGCTCCCCTTTGCCCTTGAATACAGGTGTGGTGTATCCTGGAAGGTTTTTGATGCGATGCAACGATGCATCACTGCCGACGCGAGATGAGGGATCAGAGAGGTATGGTCCCTTTCCCGGCACTTGCAGATGGCTTTTGGAAGGACCACGATCCGGAGATGGCGCTTGGCCAGCAGGATCAGGGGGGGTAGCAGACATGGATGCAAGAAAATTGAGGTAACAGAGATGTGGGGTAAACGTGGGGAGTCTACGCTGATTCTGGAGACAGACGAGATTTTATAGGCTAGATACGCTTTGGGGGGACACTGCCTTAGGGTTGGATCTGATTCAACAGATTCATACTGTATATGTACAAGTGAAACTATCCGGACAAAGAATCTTGTGATGAACTTGGCACATTTTCACGTCTTATTGTGCATTCTACCCTATTTTATTTTTCCGGCACGCCCATTCTTCTTACATATACGCGGCTGCAGGCCCAGCCAGACCCATGCACGTTCTGTATCGATTATGGCTGCGATTGCAACGTTGTTGGCACATGACGACGCCCATTCGAACGTGATCACTCTCCAGGAACAGTAATGAGCGCCAATGGGCCTCAATAGGTCCACAGGCATTGTACCCACAAAAGTGTCGACACATGCCCGTGACGCACGGGCGGATCACCAGCACTTTTGGCCGTGAAAATACACCGGACCGGACTTCGATATGCCGTTGTGCCGTTGCGATGGGCGATGGATTATCACGTCATGTGCCTTCAGAGACCTTCGAAGGCGGCAAACGCCTAGGTCACGGGCTACGGGGTATACCTGTACCAGCCTGAACGCCAGTCTCAGACAAATGCCAGCAAGGCGCCGCCACGACAGCCGATGACACATGTACCGATTTGTATACAGTAGGCCAACTGAAAGAGTCAATCCCCTCGCGAGCGTCCGTTTGGCGTTTGGCGCGTTTTCAGTCCGGATGGACCTCGGGGTTAGACCAGCTCTGACCGCCAGACCCCGTTGCAGATCCGAAGTTTGAAGGCTGTAACTCTTTTTTTTACTATGAACACCACAAACGACCTTGGTTCAAAAAAACAAAACAAAAAACCCCCCACGAACGACCCAGGGTCAATTCGCGTTATCCGTGTAAAAAAGCAAATATATAGATACATAGCTTATTGCTTAATGATGGGTGTACGTACGCCTTACAGACGGCGCATCAACATGACGAGTCGGAAACTTCCGCGAGACCAGACGCCGCAATCTTCTTGGACTTGCGCGCGAATCAACAATTTCCCAGAGTTTGTAGAACAAAAGAAAATCAACAAGAACTCTTAATCTCGTCAAGCCAACTCGTCTGTGGGTATGCTAGCGCTCTTGTCGGTGTTCCCCTCGACCTTAAGACGGCCACTGCATTCGCGCCAATCACTCAGCACTCGGCAATGACTGGAAATCAAATTCATTGAAATCCAAAGGCGTGCTATTTGTGTGCTTGTAACGCAAAAACACAAAAGTACAAGAGCTCCTTGAAGAGCTCTGTTGTTTTTTTCCATATCCTACCCGGGCCTATCCGTAAAAATTTTACCAGCGGAGTTTCGGAAAGTCCCATTGGCATAGTCGCCGAGACTTATAGTGCAACAAATCAAAAAAAGGATAGGCTTTATTTTTCGTCGATCGGATCTCAGATAAGTGGGGATGTACTTGACCTCCGCTCACTCGCTATTGATGCCGAAATTGTGATGAATTTTATGGACCCCCATCGGACCCTCCTGGCGAGGAGGTCAGGGACTCAGGGTTGATCACGCGGCGACCCGGCTCAGACTAGTCCTACGGCCTTATGAGAAGGGCTGACTACAAGAGCGGTTTTCTCGGCCCCCATTTCCCCACAAATTTGTCGCAAAATCCGGGAAGAGAGCGTCAGCCCCGGATTGGTGAGATAACCCGATCTACCAATCCGGGGCCAGAAGCGTAATCTAGCGAATTTTGCGACATAATTACGTGCCAAATCGCACGATTCCATGGACACAGAGGGCGACTACGAGGTGGGCATTGCTACATTTTGGGGCTGAGACAAGGGCTGAGAGCCGTGTACTCCGAGTCAGTGCAGCGCCTTGAGTTTACAGCACAATTGATTGATGGTGGCTTTTCCAAAAAATAAATTAAAATGTTTTGTTGAAATCCACCACCACCACATCAAAGACTCCCGCGTGATTGTTTTCTTATAGCAGGATCGCACATCGCTGGCCCGGAAACACGGCACTAAAATATTCTCGGTGACATCTCGTGTCCGCGGCTGCTCATAGGGTCGCGTGGGCAGATGACGGAGCACCGCGTGATGTAATTCCGTTATAATGAGGGTTTCAACCATCACGCATCCGGGGAATTTATTTTGTCGGCCAAATCGGCGTTACGGAACACCGACGTGGAAGCAAACAGTGCGTTATCCCTGCGACACAAGCCAGCGTTGGCTCACCTAGGACGTTGGATCAAGGTTGGATCGCAAGTGCACTGACTTCAAAAACAATACTGAAGGACTCACGATCGGTTTTGGTGGCAGAAGCTTGTGGTCATGATGCCGGTCAAGGTACGGTTGACGCCCGAAGATGGCACGCACTGCAATGCACTGCTAATCGCAAGAGACAGGTTGATGCGCACATGCCATGATACCGGCGTCTCAACATCTCTTACACTCTGTGAGGGGGAAGAAGAGGTGCACCCGTCGCGGTACCTTAGTACGTACAAGGCTGTGGAAGTTGTGGAACTGTGAGTGCTGTTTCTTGTTGTATCCTGAGCGTGCCGGTGGACGTTCGGCTGATCTCGGAAGTAAAATGTGCACCGGATCTCGGCCATACGTATCTGATAGATTCTCGGGTGATCTAACCGACCTGCGCCCCAGGAAGGTTAAACGGGGGTGATGAAGCCTGCTGCCAGTGTTACGCGCAAGAAATCCTATTTTTCTCGCAGGTAAGTTGGTTGTAATCCCAATTTTAGTTATGAGTTATCAGGAGCCAACTGTAATTCGGTTACAATTATAAACCCTTTCCCGATTTTGCGACATGGCTGGAGCAATCGTTCGTCTTTCAGGTGTCTTTGAAGTCTAACGCTCAGGTTGCAGGGCGTATAGAGATATATTTTAAGTCGGGGGATTCCCGGAGTGAAGCGCGTGGGCTGAACGTCCTCTGTGCTCGGACTTCGGCCGGACTTCAAGTTCAGCCAGTTAGTAGCCGACTGCCCTCCTACTACAGAGCGACCGCTGGTGCCGAGTCGGATGCCACTGGCATCAGCTTGGGCATCAGGCTTTCAGCTAGACCGGTGACCGTTCGCTCTGTGAGGGGCCGGCTGCACTTGAGACGCTCGATAGAGGGCCCTCCAGTCGCTTGTGACCCCTCAAAATCCTCATTCGAATGGCTGGTTACTACAAGTCTGGCTTTCAGCGTGGCTTAGCCACAGGGCGCAAACCGGGCCGTTGTCGGAGTGGCGTACCAACTGCCAAGCCATCCAACTTGGACTTGGGGAATTCCCGTCGAGGCAACTTCCCCAGTATCAGCGCATCAACGGCGAGGCCCACCCCAGCGTCTGTCTGTCTGAGTACCCCGGCCCTGATCTAGATGCTCTAAACCCAAACCTCATCGCAACCCAGTCTGAACGCCGTGATATCGTGTGGCCTTACTCAACAACTTCCATCTTGATTTCCATACACCCCAAGCTGAAAGTGTAACTAGGTGTTGCAGGAGTCGACGTCAGTAGAATAACTATAGTGTATGGCGGCAACTGGCATGCTCAATACAATCGTATCAAGGGCTTTAGCTTTGGACTCCACGAAACCTTTCTGTCGAGTATTCTCAGGCTGCATCTTCAGGTTTGTTGCTTGAACTGGTGCAGCAGAGATGCTTGACTTTGAAAATGTGAAGGCAATTACTGGATCCCAAGGTTCAAGACCACTTTGCACATGAAGGCAGCAAGTCCAAGTGTCCTGCCGTCTTCACCGAAAAAGAAACCCAACCCCGACTTTTTGGCTGGTGAAACATCGAATCGGTCGGTTTGAATCGGTCGCCGCGGCAACTTTGAAAGTCCCTATTGCATTCCAATCGGCTTCTAACCAGCTCGTTGCGCGCGCACGCACACGTCCCCACTACGCCTCAAATCACATGCGATCGAGCGGAGTGCGCACCACCCGGACTGCAGCGCGATGGCCCACAACCCGCGATTCCTGAAGCGGTACCCAAACTCATGCAGGTGCAGCAGCGCCGCGCCGCGCTGCTGACGTTGCCACCAGGGCCGCTCTAGGAAACCTCGGTGGACGTGGCTGGGCGGGGCCAGACGATCGAGTTGAGGTTCTGCGGGTCGGACTGCTCCGTCAGAGCACCGAGAACAAGAGTAGCACAAGTGGCACTTGCGCGGCGGTGAGGTGCGCGAGTGGGTCGAAGGTGTTGGCCCATGCGGATGCGACGTCGTTGTTGAAAGATTAACTGAGAGAGGGAGGGGCGTATTGCACGTTCTGCCAGGCCTGAAAGGTTCGCACCAGCTGTTGCCTCCGGAATGTTGCTTACCCATCTGCCGGCCCCGCAGCCCATATTCACGCCTCACCCCTCGTCAGGATTCGCGCTGGAAAGGAACGCATGATGAGGCCAGACAACGCACCATGTAGAACGAGTTGGACGCCACGTGTATAGTAAAGCGGAACCCCTTGGCCGCAACGGTAGCGGCGTCATCGGACATGATCCACAACCTATAAAGCGAGTGCATCAGCGAACGGGGTGCTCAAAACGCGATTGCATCATTCAAGAGCATCGTATTATAGTTAAGTATCACCTCTGCGCCAACATATCATTGCACCACACACGGGGGGAAGGACGCATATCACCTACCCTCCCACTCGACGCGTCTTTCCCGGACTCCTGAGCGCACCATGCGTCGCCTGCGTGAATGTATCAAGCGCCTGCGCGACGGACCTACCACCAGGCTCCTGCTGCGTCTACGCGTCGTCCTGGTAGCACCGCGCGTCGATCTCGTCACCGCCCGTTCTGACCAGCGTCGACGGGAACAGCTTCGCGACCGCGCTCAGCAGGCCGACGGTGAAGTTGACCGTCGCGGGCGACGCGAGGCGCAGCTGGCCCACGGGCGGCAAGTTCGCGTACGTGGCCCACGGCGTCGCCTTCGAGCACGCGATGTGTTCAGGGTGCGCCTTGGAAATGTCCGGGCGTGACGATCCCCTGCAGGACGATCTAATCAGCACGCTGCAACACCCGCGGTTGGAATGGCTACATACAGAGAGAGCGTCGATTCTGCGCTGTAATTTTGTTCTTTTAGTGACGATAAGTTACAGAATCGGTATGAGATAGTGGGGGGAGCACGCACCGCGCCAGTGTAAGATACGATGTTCGCGACGTCCTCGGGGTATAAGCTACGGATGAGCCGGACGTGCACCGTTGAGCGATGTCGGTGAAGCCGGGAATAACGAGAGAGAAGCCCTGGCTATGGGCGATGTGTCAGTGGAACGCGTTGATCTAGGAAGGGCCTGCGGAGGGCGGGAACGAGATACGATCATGAACCCAAGACAGCGCGTCGAGCGTGCGTTTGGTGTCTCATAATGGGAAGCTGAGACGACCATGAGTCACAGCCTAGAGGGGGGAGACGCATATCAAGTACTAGTCCCGCACCATATCGAGCATGAATCTGCAATATGGCTACGAAGAAAAAAATCAGCAGTACGACCAAGAACGAATGGCGCGTTGCAGACACACGTCTGCAGGCGAGTACGAGATAGCCACGGGCGCGCCGGGGATGTTCACCGTCCCGCTCGCAGTGTACCACAGCTGGGAGAACGTGAGGCCGCAGAACAGGCCGAGCGTCGAATTGACGCAAATCGACGCCGGAAACCGCGGTGCTGCCGTTTGCGGGCACGACGAGGCTGCACGCTTCTTGTCTGGTGGCGAGAGAGGGCGTCGCCTCCGTCGCGATCGGCCGCGACGCCCCCGAGGTGCTTCCGAGGAGACGGAGCGTCGGAGAGTGCCTTCGCGTCCCGGACAGCGGGGAGGTCGTCCGCGCCGCACCTGGCTACGAGGCAGCCGAGCCTGTCGCTGAAGATAAGAAAGCGGGTGCGGTCTGCAGCAGCGAGGAGGTCCTTTGGGGCGTTGGGTACCGCGACGTGGATGGAGAAAGAGGGGCAGAGCCGGTCCGCGGCTGGGGTCAGAGCGCGTGGGCTGGGAGGAGAAGCACGGCGCAGAGAAGCACAGTGATGGAGCGGACAAGAAGTGACGCCGTTCGAGACAGTCTTCCAGCTGCGGATGTCGCTGGGGGTGTTCGGGTCGGTAAGTGGCAGGTGAAGGACCAGCCATGGTGGACGACAGGAGGTCAAAGAGGTTTAGTCTCGGCCACTCCGCCTGGCGCCACGGGTGTTGCGGTGGTCGTGGCAGACGCGGGATGCGAAGGTACGGCCTGAAAATCCGCAAAGTCGTCCGCACTGGGTTTGAGAACCGTGCGCACCAAAAGGAGAACACCGGTACCACCGAATATTACTTACGCAGGCAAGAACACCTGAGGGATAATTATTACTGGCAGCGCACACGAGCCTGTTTATTACAGACCGAAACCCTCACCAAGCGTCACAGAAAAGGGGTAGAGGACGTTGACGGTCGGATTCAGCCACTTGGTCGGCTCTCATCGACAGTCCAAGATTGTTCTAACTCCTGAATTTGGTCTTGAAGGACGGTCAGAACGGCGGAAGGAGAGTAGCAGCTGTGCGATCAGGCTGCAACACTGCATGCAAACCAGAGTTTAAATGAGAAAAAAAACTCAGAGGAAACCCTGTGGAGTGTTAAAAGTTTACTTCCCATTAAACTTTGGAAATCTTTTAACACTCCACAGGGTTTCCTCTGAGTTTTTTTCTCATTTAAACTCTGGTTTGCATGCAGTGTCTGGTGGAGAGACCCATCTTCGGAGTTCCTGTCGCTGGCTACTGTCAATAACCTGTGTAATTTTGTGCTCGACGTTGTGCGCGATCTTCAGAAGTTGTGCAGCCGCCATCCGCGCCTCTTCCTGTGTCAATTTATCAAGGCGCTTTAGCGCATCCTCGAGCTCCGTCCTCCCGGCTAGCTTCTTCAGATACTTCTCTGATAAAATGATCAGATATCTCTGGGCCCCCAGCCAGATCTACGTACTTGTTCGTCCTTGCTTAATTTCTTTTGTCGAAATCGCGAGAATACCAAGCACTTCGACCATGATCTTCACGATTATGTCCGTCATCGCCGCTGTCGGTGGCACCTCCGTGTACGTCTCGAGTCGTTTGAAGAAGTTCTCGACACGTTCGAAGACATCGACCAGCGCATCTTGGCTCTCTCTGACACCTTTGGCCGCCTGAGACCCCACGCGGCGCGATCAGGTCGAGAAACATGCTCACTAAAAGGAGAATACCGGCACCAGCGAAGATTACTTTCGCAGGCGAGAACACCTGGAGGATAGATGTCAGCGCACAGACGAATTTATTGCCCAGATTTACCAGGCCGAGGCCCTCTCCAAGCGTTGCAGAAAATGCGTAGAGGACATTGACGGTTCATCAGGAAAAACCTCCCGCGCTAGCGAGAGATAATTTGAGATAATTTCCATATTGGGCAAGAATTATTGACATCTTAGTGACAGCTAGCGTTCGCTAGTCTCAATTATCTCAAATTATCTCAAATTAGCAAAGTAGGTGTTTCCTGATGTTGGATCGAGCCACTTGGTCAACCTCTCATCAACACTCCGAGATTGTTCGAACTCCTGGACTTGGTCTAGCAGGACAGCCAGGATGGCGGCAGGAGAGTCGCAGCTGTCCAATCGGGCAGCAAGAGGATGAGAGAGAAGGTCTTTTTTTGTCTGTTTCTGATACGCTCTGAGGGAAGAGTGGAAGATAGTTTGAAAGTTCGAATGGGAACCTGAAGCGAGTGTAGACCGTGTGGAGGGAGTCGACATGTCTATTGACAGGAAAGTGGTTCGCGGGAAGGTGATGATGGGTGGACTGGAGATATAATCGGAGGTCCACATCCTCTCGTCGATGAACCGACAAGGTCATGCCGGTAACCGACAGGCGTCAATGCGTCAACAAGGGCCCCGTCAACCTCGATACTGTATGGACAACAATAGGCACTACACACTGCACAGCCTGTCAATCAATCTGATAAGTGAACACACATTCAATCGCGACGGTGTGGAATCCCAGGCGCGACTGGCTAGAACGATTGATCGTCTTGTAGCGCCGCTCGGAAGGCCCGGAGCCCGAGGTTGCATGGTCACAGTGCTATTACTAGTGACGGCGTTCAGTTCACTGACTACAACTAGCGCAGGCCCAGACCTGGAGTAATCCGACTCGGACTTGGATATGTTATGGACGCTGGCTTATCCGAGTCTATGGCCACAAGACGCGTCGTCTCCGGCATCAATGTATCAACGTATCAACGACGAGGCCCACCCCGGTGTCTTGTGTGTGTCCACCGGTGAGTATAATTTACGCATCGTGATTTTTGCTTCGCTGCCTTCGTGGCCCAATTCTTTCCAGCTCCTCGTGATACAGTACACCGAGCTGTACAATTCGAATGCACCAAGGTGCGTGCCATCATCGAGCTATTGTAAAGGGTTTCACGTTATCGCTCCCCGGGGCAAGCGTTGTGATGATATCATTGGCCTTCCTCAACAATTTCTGCGCTCCCAAAAGAATACAATGTAACTAGGTGTTGAGGAGACCGAGAAGTTGCCTTGTATGGATGTAAGCGTGTTAGACACCACGAAACCTTTTCCGCCATCTAACGGCGCAAGTAATCCACTGTCCACACCTTTAAATGGATAGTCTAACTTTCAGAGTATACACACCGCGATCACCGGACCCCAGATTTCAAAACCACTTAGCACACGAAAGCAACAAGTCCAATTGACCTGCATATTCATCAGAAAAACACAAACCCAGACCAATAACCCTCGACTCAGTATTCCAACTGGCTTCCGGCTAGTTGCGTACGCGCACGCATCCCCGCTACGCCGAAAAGTCACACGCGTACGGGCGTAGCGTGTACCATTCGGGCGGCAGCGCGGTCGCCTGCACTCCGCGGTTCCTAAAGCGGTACCCGAGCTCATGCAGGTGTGGCAGCGCAACACTGACGTTACCGCCAGGGCCACTCCAGAAGACCTCGGCGGATGTGGCAGCGCGGGGCCAGACGATTGAATCAAGGTTCTGCGGGCCGGGCCGTTCTGTCCAGAGCTGCTGCTGCCCGCCGAGCACGAGTGGCGCTTGCGCGGCGGTCAGGTTCGCAAGCGGGTCGAAGGCGTAGGCCTGTGTGATGCAAGGTTGTCGTCGAAAGATTATCAGAGAGGGAGGGACGTGATGCGCGTCCTTCCAGGTCTTGAAAGGCTGACGCCAGCTGTTACCTCCGGGATTATTGCCCACCTATCCACGAGCGTCTAATTCATGCCTGCCAGGATCCGTATTAGAAGGGAATGCACGATGTAGACAGACGACGCACCAGATCAAATGAATTGGAGGCCCCATGTCTAAAGCGGAACCACTTGGCTGACAAAGGACTACTCTTTTCTCATAACTGTAGTTGGTACACGCTACGACCGGTCTGCGACTCTGTTGTATAACCCGGAATATAAATGGATTCAAAAAAAAAAAAAAAAGAACCACTTGGCTGCAACGGCACCAGCGTCGTCAGACGGGATCCACACCCTAATAGTGAGACTCACAGTGCCATTGTATAGCGTAAGATTAAAGTCAAGCACCATCTCCTGCTGTGTTTGTGCACCGTCTTAGTAGCACTGCACGTTGACCTCGTCGCTGCCCGTACCGTCGACTGGAACAGCTACGCGACCGCGCTCGATGGTGAAGTTGACCATCGCGGGAGACACGAGGCACAGCTGTCCAGGCGTGTCGATCTCCTGCGGTACTAGCTATTCAGCACGCCGCAATACTCCTCGCAATTGGAAAGGCTACGTATAATGAAAACACCAATTTTGCGCTGAATATGATTTTTGGTGGATGTAAGTAATAGAGTTGCATGTCTCTGCTGCTGAGCGGGAGCTTCCCTTCCACCGCGATTGTCCGGGGTGCCCCCGAGGTGCTTTTTTTTTTTTGATCGATTTATACCCCGGGGTGCAGGCCGTAGGCCCAGACCAGACACGCACAGCGCAGTTTACAAGGTACCCTAAGACGTGTCTAAGGTGGTTCCGTGCCCTCCAATGGCAGGAGAATAGATAAAATTGCTACAGGTAGCTTTGGGCTTTTTAGACGGTTGTGCCCGGTTTCACGCCAAGCGCAGTAAGGTCAGTTCCTGGCGTCAGACGCCTCAAGATCGTGTGCCCCCGGGGCTGGGATGGGGCCCATGGGTCCTCCTTCCTTCCGTTTATCCTCCCCTCCTCAGTCGGGTTTGGGTGGCTCGTGGGCTCGTGGACCGGTTTCCGGGTGCGATAGGGCGTGGTTGTCCTGCAGAAAAGTTAGTAGGCACATGGCCTGTTATTTGGTTGTCAGAATCCCTCCTCGCGGGCTGACAGGGTTGCTGAGGTTGAAAATGATGTTCGCCCGTCCCCGAGGTGCTTGGAGCGTGAGGCCGGAGAGCGCCTTGGCACGCCTGACGACGGAGAGGTCATCCACGCCACGCCCGGCTACGAAGCGGCGCTTATTGCTTAGGAAGAGGGCGCGGGTACGCTCCGCCGCGGCGAGGAGGTCTTCAGGGGCGTTGGGGACCGCAACATGGATGGCGAAAGAGGCGACGAGGCAAAGGACGGCAGAACCAGTCTGGAGATTCTGTAGCTCGGGCAAGAACGCGTGTGCCGCTTCTGGGAGGAGGAGCACGGGGCAGAGAAGAAGTGACGCCGTTGGAGACGGTCTTCCCCAGGTCCTCTGGGGACGTCACATGTACACCGGTGGTATTCAGGCTAGCATCCTCAACGAGCAAAGTGTCTGAGGCACTATTTAATCAATAAGAGTACTGCTGGTAGTATCTCCGAGTCAGGGGTGTCGTATTGTAACCAAAAGCGATGCACGTGAGGTCAGGGATTCGGAGGATCAATGTGCATCCCCGGCCTACATCCCGAGCCTCTTTTTCATGAAAGATGAGTAGATGAGTAGATGAGAAAGGGAGACTGTGCGGCAACTAAGGATAGAGTGCGTGAATGTTCGGATCGTACAGTGCAGTACTGTACGAGGTGTAGGACGGTCATTCTTGACGTTACAGTATCAGTTGGTTCAGTTTGCAGCTTAATATAGTCTGAATTACGTAAATATGTGAAATACAGCGTAACTATTGCTCCTCCCCTCCTTGTTCTACACTCGCGCCATGGTCCAGCAACAGGTGCACGACCCCTGTGCACCCATCGGATGAGGCCATCATGATGTGCAACGGGGTTATGCATTTGTTGTCCTTCGCATCCACGTCCGCGCCATGGTCGAGTAGCAGGCGCACGACCTCTGTTTTCTCTCCGGACGATGCCAAGTGTAACGGCGTTGCGTCTCCATTGTCCTTTACGTCCACATCCGCGCCGTGCGCCAGTAGCAACCGCACAACGCCAGTATGGTCAGCTGTTTCGAGCGAATATCGTAACTCTGATACTCGGTGCAATGGAACCCGGCCGTCGTAACTCCGAGAATTTACGTCTGCCTTGTATTCGAGTAGCATCCGAGAAACGTCAACGAGTCCGTTGCGCGTGGCGAAATGCAGCGAGGTCCAAAGGTTTTCCGAACGGCAATCTATGTCAGCACCATGATCGAGTAGGAACCGCCCCATTTCGACGTGTCCGTGTATTGCCACAATGTGCAGTGGTGACCATTGCTTCCATGGGCCTCTAACGTTCACATCGCCACCCCACTCAAGGAGGACCTGCGCTATTTCGACGTGATTCCGGGCTGATGCTGCGTGTAGTGCAGCTCCGCGGGCACCTCCAAGAGCGTTGACGTGCTCAGGGTACTTGATCAAAAGGTGTTCCACGAGCCCACGGAATCCGCACAACGCGGCATAGTACAGTGGCATCGCCATAGGTTCCTTTATGGGGTCGGACTTCCATGCGTCATCTTCTACGTTATACAACTGAACCCACGCAGCAAAATGCGGCTTGGTTGGGTCAAACAGTTGTCGCATCCCTCCTTGTATTCGTGACAGTGCCTCGTCGGCCCGGGAATGAGCTACCCAATGCTGAGCAGCGTAACTGGCCAGAGGGAAGCTGTTCCCATCACGACCCGCGGAATGAGATCCACCGTCGTCGTCGTCCAAAGATAGTAGGGTACCAAGACAAGCTTGTGCGAGGAGAGTATGCGCGAGTCCAAGTGAAATATGATAGTGGGCAGCGTCTCCACCCGAAGTGGCAAGTCGGTCCGAGGTCAGGAATTCCTTCACCGAAAAGTGAGAAAATTGCACCACTCGGGAACCATCGTCGTCAACGACAGCGATCAAACTCGAGCAAGTCGACAGCACAGCTCGTTCATGGTCCTTCCACCGCCAATTCGGGTCAACCTTCGGGATCCCGTCCTCGGCCGCATCAAAGTCATACGCAAGAAGTTCAGCGAGCTCCTCGACACGGAGAGGTCGGATGGCCACCGTGAGACACTGCAACAGACGACGTGCGTGGTGCCTACTTGGTCTCTTGATTTCCTTCAGTATCCGCTCGTACGTCTCGTCCAGTGATTCCGGTAACTCCTTGAGCGTGCGCCGGACGCTCGCTGGCAGACAGTCCTGCAGCGCCTCCAGCTGGCAGAAAACCCAACGGAACCTATTCGGCAACATCAGTAACCCGTCGTCGACGCAGGGAATATAAGTACATTCCGTCGGCTCTCTCCGAGAGCGTCTCGATCACAAGGCTTTTCTCGTCTTCCCTCCACCTACTCATCATCGTATCCGAGTCCGAGTATACAACAGATTTAATGTAATCAGTGATATCCTGCTTTTGTCCGATCTCATCGTGAAGGGAGACCGAATGCGACGCCAGCGGCCCAAGGGCGGCTTTGATGTCGATCTCGGGTCGACTGGTGATGCACATATGGAGATTCGGTAGATGGAGGCCAAGTAATTCTTTCACGAGTTCGATGACTCGGGCGCGCGCGGATGGGATCCCAGAGGTGTTGGGACATTCGTCGAGGGCATCGACAATGAGATAAGTTGGGCTCTTGCACCAGGAGCGTCAGCATCTCCTTCAGGCATCGCACCAAAACGTCATCGCTGGGTTCGCGTGCGCCATTGTCGTGTGCAACATAAAGGCGGAAGAGGATTTCGCAACAGGGGTCAGACCGGGTGGAGAGCTGGTTAACAAGAGAGAGGAGAAGGTCATGTCGAGATTGCTTGTCTGTGTCCCGGAAATCGAAGTAGAAATATGCCACAGATGCCAGTCCGGACTTCGCTCAGGACAAAGGCATCTTGGATGATCGAGGAGCTGGGCGAAAATGAGTGCCTTCGATATTTGAAACGAGTTTTGGACCAACGAACCATAGTATGCTCTTGCCAGCTCCCGCTACGAAAGATGGCACCGTAAGGAAACGCCTGTGTAGGAGGCACAAAGGCGTACGTTTGCCGTGGATCCACAACAGAGAACCAGTGGACTTCCATTCCTTAATTTTACTTCCTTCAAAGAACCAGTCTGCCGTTTGCCTGTGAGAGGCATCGCATGCGATGTTGTGATTCGTGGACGGATCCGGTGGGGAGACCCATTTTCGAAGCTCCAGTCCCATTTGGGTCCCTGTGAGATCATTTAAAACTACTGAGCGAATGGGACCGGGTAATATAACCAACCCTTGACGCTGTCTACGCTGCTCGCTGCTCGTTGCAGAATAGCCATGGCCTCCTTCCCATCTAGGCATCCAGAGACTCAGAGTGTCTCAACAGCTAGCCGAACGCAAACCGCCTACCGTCAATAAGTTGTGTAACTTTGTTCTCGACGTTGTGCGCGATCTTCAGAAGTTGTGCAGCCGCCATCCGCGCCTCTTCCTGTGTCAATTTATCAAGGCGCTTCAGCGCGTCCTCCAGCTCCGTCCTCCCGGCTAGCTTCTTCAGATACTTCTCTGAGAAAATATCAGAAAATGATGTATCTGGGCCACCGGCATATCTACGTACTTGTCCGTCCTTGCTTAATTTCCTTTGTAGAAATCGCAAGAATACCGAGCACTTCAACCATTATTTTCACGATTATGTCCGTCATTGCCGCTGTCGGTGGCACCTCCGTGTACGTCTCGAGTCGTTTGAAGAAGTTCTCGACACGTTCAAAGACATCGACCAGCGCATCTTGGCTCTCTTTAACATCCTTGGCCGCCTGAGGCCCAATATCAAAACCGTGAGCGATGGCGATCGGATCGAGAAACATACTCACTAAAAGGAGGACACCGGCACCAGCGAAAATTACTTTCGCAGGCGAGAACACCTGGAGGATAATTGTGAGCGCACAAACGTTACACGAGCCTATATATTGAGATTTACTAGGCCGACGCCCTCTCCAAGCGTCGCGGAAAATGCATAGAGGACATTGACGGTCGGATCGAGCCACTTGGTCGACCTGTCATCGACACTCCGAGATTGTTCAAACTCTTGGACTTGGTCTTGAAGCACGGCGAGAATGTCGGCGGGAGAGTCGCAGGTGTTCAATCGGGCAGCAAGCGGATGAGAGAGAAGGTCCTTTGTGGTCTGCTTCTCATACGCTCTGAGGGAAGCGAGCAAGACGGATTGAAAACTGGAACGGGAACTTGAAGCGGGTGTAGGGGGAGTCGACATGGGGCTATTTACGAAAAACTGGTTCACGAAAAGAGGACGACGGGCGGACTGGCCGCAGTGGAGGTATAATTAGATGTGCACAGCCTTGTCGATGAACTGATACGGTATCGGTTGAGCGCTCAAGCGCTCAAGCTCAAGTGCCACTGGCAGGCGTTAACGCGGGGATAAATAGACGCTGCACAGCCTGTCGATGCTGAACGTTCTACTGTACTGAACACTCACCCATACTGTCGAACCCTGACCGGCTAGACCAATTGCTAGTCGGCGCCGAGTCTTCGAAGGCGTCTCAGACTCGGAAGTCTGGTGCTACAAGGCGACTGCCAGTGTCACACTGGTAGTGGCGTTGAGTTCACTGCAGTAGCGCCTCTGCCAGTGAGCCTGAGTGCTCAGCGCCGTGATATGATCTACCGTGTAGCCTACCTCAACAATTTCCACACCCGTCAAGCGAAATATGTAACTAGTTCAAGTTGTTGCGGAGGAATCACGGTTGACGTTACAGTAGTGGAATGCCTCGCTCAGTACAAACGCGCGTCTAGAACTTTAGATACTTACCCAACTTTTTCCGTCTGCTCACTTGTAGGCTCACGCTCAGTATTCCGCACCTTCGGGTTTGTTGTTTGAACTGGTGCAAACGATATCCCTGACTTTAAAAAGTATGCACATCTCAGATGACATGGCATAAACCTTGGCATAAACAGTCCAACCTTTTTCAAGTCTCATAATATCTGAGCCCTACTCTGATCAATTCGAGAGCCAAGCGCAATCACCCGATCCCACACGAAAGCAATGAGTCCAAGTGTCCTGCCGTCTTCAATAATAATAAAAACCCAGACCAACCCGACAGCCCTCAACTCTGCGTTCCAACCCACTTCCAACCGGCCCGTTGCGCGTGCGCACAGACATCCTCGCTACCCCGTCAAGTCACATGCGAATGGGCGCAGCGCGCACCACTCGGGCTGCAGCGCGATGGTCTACACCCCGCGGCTCCTGGAGCGGTACCCAAGCTCATGCAGGCGCGGCAGCGCAGCACTGACGTTACCACCAGGGCCGGTCAAGAAGACCTCCGCGGATGCGGCTGTGCGGGGCCAGACAAAAGACTCAAGGTTCTGCGAGCCGGACCGTCCTTCCCGGAGCAACTGCTGCCCGCTGAGCACGAGCGGCGTTTGCGCGGCTGTCAGGTTTGCGAACGGGTCGAAGGTGTAGGCCTGTACGATGCGAGGTTGTCGTCGAAAGATCAACAGAGAGGGAGGTAACGCACGTTCTGCCAGGTCTCGAGAGGCTCGCACCGGCTGTTGCCAACGGGGTGATTTCCCACCCATCCACCGGCTCCGCAGTCCTATGCATGCCCGTCAGGATCTGCGCTGGAAAGGAATGCACGACGACGCACCAGGTAGAATAAATTGGACGCCGCCTGTATAAAGCGGAATCTCTTGGCTGCGACGGCAGTGGCGTCGTCAGACGAGATCCACACCCTAAAAGCGATGCATCAGTGAACGAGGTGAAGATGCAGGGATGATGACTCACAGCGCGATTGTATGAGAGCGTCAGATTAAACTTAAGCACCCACGACGAGGCTGTACGCCTCGTCTCTACTTCCGAGCGGGAGCGTAGCCTCCGTCGCGATTGGCCGGGGCGCACCCGAGGAACTTCCGAGGCGGAGCGTGAGTCCGGACAGTGCCTTCGCGCGCCGGTCCGCGGGGAGGCCGTCCGCGCCGCGACTGACTACGAGGCAGGCGAGCTTGTCACTGAAGGGGAGGGTGCAGGTGCGCTCCGCAGGGGCGATGAGGTGGGGGCGTTGGTGACCGCGATGTGGATGGCAATGGAGGGGCCAAGGCGCAGGGGGTCAGAGCCGTTCGGGATTGCGGGGCTGGGGCCAGAGCACGTGGGCTGCTTCTGGGAGGAGCACTGCGCAGAGAAGCACAGTGATGGAGTTGAGAAGAAATGATGCCATTGGAGACGGTCTTCCTGGGATGTCGTTGCGGATGTTGAGGTCTGTAAGTGGTAGGTGAAGGAGCAGCTGCGGTCGATGACAGGAGGCTCATAAGCCCACTCCGCCGGGTACTGGAGCTGTTGCGGACTGTTGCGGTGGACGTAGCTGGCCTGAAATCTGCAAAGTCATCCGGACTATGTTTGAGAATGTGCTCGCTAAAAGGAGAACACCAGCACCAGATTGCCAGGCTGACACCCTCCAAGCATCGCAGAAAATGCATAGAGGACGTTGACGGTCACCTCGTCTGAGATTGTTCAAACTCCTAGACTTGGTCTTGAAGGACGGTCAGAATGGTGAATGGTGGAAGGAGAGTTGCAGCTGTGCAATCAGGCGGCAAGTGGACGAGAGAGAAGGTCTTTTTTGGTCTGTTTCTGATATTCTCTGAGAAAGCGTGGAAGATGGATTGGAAATTGGAAAGGGAAGGCGATGGTGTCGACATGGTGTTATTGACGAGGAACTGGTTTACGGGAAAATGACGATCGGTAGAGTGGAGAAAGCATGGCATCGTCGATGAGATCGATGAGTATCTGAATCGATGAGCACTAATAGTACAAAGATTGTTGTGTAAGTTACTTCTCGTGCTGCTCGGGCACCACGCGCTTGCGAAAATGTACCCAATAGTCACCCTCAATGAGTACAGCAGGTTTCATAACGATTGTAATGTTTCCGAGGCAATATTCGAACGGTGTCGGACACTTTCCGACCGGATGGATTGTGCGGTCCGGTGTCGGCGGGATCGGCGCGCGTATCTGCGACCCGAACCAAGATGAGTAGACGAGAACGGGATACGCGTACTTATGATGTCTGGATCGTAAGTTAAGAGGTGCAATATACTGTAGGTCGACCATTCGCTTTACAGTAACCGACGCAAATCTCCCTCTATCCGTAACGAAACTATTGCTCCTTATGTCGCTGTGCGCCGTGTTCTGTCAATATCTGTGCAATCTCGTCCTCTCCACTCGCCAATGCCACCTGGAACGGGGTCCCTCCCTCCTTGTCCTCAGCGCCTACATTCGCGCCATGGTCGAGTAGTAGCCGCACGATCTCCGTTCTCCCCCTGGATGATGCCACGTGTAACGGCGTCACATCTTTGTTGTCCATTACGTCCACATCCGCACCGTGCTCCAGTAATACCCGCACAACGCCAGGATGGTCACCTCGATCATGTAAATTCTCCGATGCTCGGTGCAATGGAACCCTGCCCTCGTCGCTCCGAGAATTCACGTCCGCATTGTGTTCGAGTAGCATTTGAGAAACGCCAACATGTCCCCCCCACGTGGCAAAATGAAGCGGGGTCCAAAGGCCCGGGTCGCCTGAACGAGAATCTACGTCAGCACCATGGTCAAGTAGGAACTGCCCCATTTCGAGGTGTCCCTTCAATGCCGCAAAGTGTAGCGGTGTCCGCTGGTACGTGCCTCTAACATCCACATCGCCATCGCGCCCGAGGATCACCTGCGCTACTTTGATGTGACCCCGGGCCGACGCAGCGTGTAGTGTAGCACCGCGGCCACCACCAAGAGCGTTGACATGTTCAGGGTACTTGATTAGATGGTGTTCTACAAGCCCATGGAATCCGCACAACGCAGCATAGTACAGTGGCGTCGCCATAGGTTCTATTATGGCATTGGAACTCCAGAAATGGTCTTCTTCTACATTGTACAGCTTGACCCACGCAGCAAAGTGTGGCTTGGTTGGGTCAAAGAGTTGTTGCATCCCTCCTTGTACTCGTGATAATGCCTTGTTGACCCGGGAATGAGCCATCCAGTGTTGAGCAGCGTAACTCGCCAGAGGGAAGCGGTTCACATCACCATCCGCGGAATTAGATCCACCATCCTCGTCGTCCAAAGATAGAAGGGTACCCAGACAAGCTTGTGCAAGGAGAGTATGGGCGAGTCCAAGGGAAATGTGATAGTGGGAAGCATCTCCACCCGAAGTGGCAAGCCGGTCTGAAGTCAGGAATTCCTTCACCGAAAAGTGAGAAAATTGCACCACTCGGGAACCACCGTCGTTAACGACGGCGATCAAACTCGAGCAAGTCGACAGCACGGCTTCCTCATGGTCCTTCCACCGCCAATTCGGGTCCACCTTCGGGATCCCTTCCTCGGCCGCATCAAAGTCATACGCAAGAAGTTCAGCGAGCTCATCGACATGGAGCGGCCGGATGGCCACCGTGAGACACTGCAACAGACGATGCGCGTGGTGCCTACTTGGTCTCTTGATTTCCTTCAGTATCCGCTCGTACGTCTCGTCCAGTGATTCCGGTAACTCCTTGAGCGTGCGCCGGACGCTCGCTGGTAGACAGCTCTGAAGCGCCTCGAGCTGACAGAATACCCAACGGAACCTATTCGACAACATCAGTGACCTGTCATCGCCGCAGGGAATATATTTACATTCCGTCGGCTCTCTCCGAGAGCGTCTCGATCACAAGGCTTTTCTCGCCTTCCCTCCACCTACTCATCATCGTAACTGAATCTGAGTATACAACAGACTTGATGTAATAGGCGATATCCTGCTTTTGTCCGATCTCTTCATGAAGGGAGATCGAATGCGACGCCAGCGGCCCAAGGGCGGCTTTGATGTCGATCTCAGGTCGACTAGTGATGCACATATGGAGATTCGGTAGATGGAGGTCAAGTAGTTCTTTGACGAGTTCAATGACCCGTGCGCGTGCAGATGGGATCCCTGAGGTATTGGGACATTCATCGAGGGCATCGACAATGAGGTAAGTTGGGTTTTGCACCAGGAGCGTCAGCATCTCCTTCAGACATCGCACCAAAACGTCATCGCTGGGTTTGTGTGCACCATTGTCGTGTGCAACATAAAGGCGGAAAAGAATGTCGCAACAGGGGTCAGATCGGGCGGACAGCTGGCTGACAAGAGAGAGGAGAAGATCACGTCGAGATTGCTTGTCCGTATCCCGGAAATCGAAGTAGAAGTACGCAACGGATGCCAGTCCGGCATCGCGCAGTACAAAGGCATCCTGGATGACCGAGGAGCTAGGCGAAAATGAGTTGTTGCGAACCCTAAACCGATTGTAGACTAACGAACCAGAGTATGCTCTTGCCAGCTCCCGCTACGAGATGACAGCGCCATAAGGAAACGCCTAGCTGTAGAAGGAAGAAAGAGCGTACGTTTGCCGTGGATCCACAATAGGGAACCTGTAGACTTCCATTCCTTAATTTTATTTCCTTCGAAGAACCAGTCTGCGGTTTGCCTGTGAGAGGCATCGCATGCGATGTTATGATTCGTGGACGGATCCGGTGGGGAGACCCACTGTCGGAGCTCCTGTCGTATTTGGGTCCCTGGCAGATTATTTAATGCTTCTGAGTAAATGGTACCGAGAAATGTAATGGGACCACCAACACTTGACGTTGGCTACGCTGCTCGCTGCTTGTTGCAGAATAGCCTTGGAATCCATCGCCGTGGCTCTTGCCTCCATCGCCATCACTCTTGCCTCCTTCCCGTCTAGCCACATGGGGACTCAGAATGTCTCAACAGCCAGCCGAGCGCAAACCGCCTACCGTCAATAACTTGTGTAACTTTGTTCTCTACGTCGTGCGCGATCTTCAGAAGTTGTGCACCCGCCATCCGCGCCTCTTCCTGTGTCAATTTATCAAGGCGCTTCAGCGCATCCTCGAGTTCCGTCCTCCCGGCTAGCTTCTTCAGATACTTCTCTGATAAAATGATCAGATAAATCTGGGCCCCCAGCTGGATCTACGTACTTGTTCGTCCTTGCCTAATTTCTTTTGTCGAAATCGCGAGAATGCCAAGCACTTCGACCATTATCTTCACGATTATGTCCGTCATTGCCGCTGTCGGTGGCACTTCCGTGTATGTCTCGAGTCGTTTGAAGAAGTTCTCGACACGTTCGAAGACATCGACAAGCGCATCTTGGCTCTTCCTGACATCTTTGGCCGCCTGACACCCCAAGATATCAGAACGGTGCGCGATAGCGATCGTGTCGAGAAAGATGCTCACTAAAAGGAGAACACCGGCACCAGCGAAAATTACTTTCGCGGGCGAGAATACCTGGGGAATCATTGTCAGCACACAGACCTTACACCGGCATACTTATTGAGATTTACCAGGCCAACACCCTCTCCAAGCGTTGCAGAAAAGGCGTAGAGGACATTGACGGTCGGATCGAGCCACTTAGTCAACCTCCCATCGACACTCCGAGATCGTTCAAACTCTTGGACTTGGTCTTGAAGGACAGTCAGAATGGCGGCAGGAGAGTCGCAGGTGTTCAATCGCGCAGCAAGTGGATGAGAGAGAAGGTCCTTTTTGGTCTGCTTCTCATACGCGTTGAGGGAAGCGTGGAAAATGGATTGAAAATTGGAATGGGAACTTGAAGCGGGTGTAGGGGGAGTCGACATGGGGCTATTGACGAGTAACTGGTTCACGGAAAGAGGATGATGGGTGGACTGGAGGTATATGATCCACAGCCTCGTCGATGAATTGATATGGTATTGGTTGAAGGTTCGAGTCTAAGTGGCAGGCGTTAAACCTCGATAAGGATAAATAGACGCTACACAGCCTGTTGATCTGATAAATGAACGTTCTACTGTACTGAACACCGTGACTCACCCATACTGTCGAACCCTGACCAGCTAGAGAAATTGTTAGTCTTTGGGCACGTGTCAGACTCGGAAGTCTGATGCTACAGCCTGAGGACGACCGGACCATTGTCTCATTGTCAAAGCTGGTGCTACTAGTAGCAACTTGAAGGGTGCCAGTGGCGTTGGGCTAATTCCAGTTAGCATTTGTGTACTCTTCAAGTTGAAAATGTAACTAGATGATGCGGAAAAGGTCAAGATGCCTTACCTTATATGCCGGCGACCACTGATAGGCCCACTGGCAATACAAAATCCGTGTCTCGAACATCACTAGACCAAGCACTAGACCGTGACCGCGAAACTTTACCGTCGGCTCACGCTTAGTATTCCCCCCTTCAAGTTTGCTGTATACACATTTCAGATGACATGGCATGAACAATATACCACACCAACTTCCTTTTCATTTCTCATATTATCTAAGCCGATTCGAGAGTACTACACCACGATCACAGGATCCCAAAGTTCGCACGAAAGCGATAAATCCAAGTGCCCTGCCATTATCAAACAAAAACCAAACACAATAACCCTCGACTCTGCGTTCTGACCGGCTCATTGCACGCTCACATTACGCCGTCAAATCACACGCAAACGGGCGCAGCGCGCACCACTCAGGCTGCAGCGCGATGGTCCGCACCCCGCGTTTCCTGAACCGGTACCCAAGTTCATGCAGGCGCGGCAGGGCGGCACTGACGTTACCCCCAGGGCCGCTCCAGAAGACCTCCGCGGACGCGGCCGCGCGGGGCCAGACGATCGAGTCGAGATTCTCTGGGCCAGACTGCTCTGTCCAGAGCAGCTGCTGACCGCCGAGCACGAGCGGCGCTTGTGCGGCAGTCAGGTTCGCGAGCGGGTCGAACGTGTAGGCCTGCGCGCATGCGACGTTTCTATTGTCGAAAGATTAGGAGAGAGGGAGGGACGTAACGCACGTTCTGCCAGGTCTTGAAAGGCTCGCACCAGCTGTTGCCTCCGGGATTGTTGCCCACCCATCCACCGGCCCCGCAGTCCTATTCATGCCCGTCAGAATATGCGGAAAGGAATACACGATGCGGTCAGACGACGCACCAGGTAGAATGAATTGGACGCCGCGTGTATAAAGCGGAATCCCTTGGCCGCAACGGCAGCAGCGTCGGCGGACGAGATCCACACCCTAGAAAGCGAGGGCATCAGCGAACGAGGTGAAGCTGCAGGGACGAGACGAGACTCACAGCGCGATTGTATCGTTCGAGAGCGTCAGATTAAAGCTAAGCACCATCTCTGCACTGACACGTCATTGCACGACCCACAGGGCGGACGCATATCACCCACCCTCCCACACGACCGGCGTCTTTCCAAGGCTCCTCAGCGCGCCATGTGTTGCCTGCGTGAACGTATCAAGTGCCTGCGCGATCGTCCTACCACCGAGCTCCTGCTGCGTCTGCGCGTCGTCCTGGTAGCACCGCGCATTGATCTCGTCGCCGCCCGTGCTGAACAGCGTCGAGGGGAACAGCTTTGCGACCGCGCTCAGCAGGCCGACGGTGAAGTTGACCGTCGCGGGTGACGCGAGGCGCAGCTGTCCCGCGGGCGGGTCGTTCGCGTAGGTGGCCCACGGCGTCGCCTCGGCGCACGCGATGTGTTCAGGGTGTGCTTTGGAGATGGCAGAGGTATGTCCGGGGGTGTCGATCTCCTGCAGGACGATTTATTCAGGGCGCCGCACCGGCGGTCGGAATGGTTACGTACGACGAGAACGTCAATTCCGCGCTGCAATATGGTTTTCGGTCGTGATAAGTTACAGAATCTGCATGAGAGAGTGGGGGAGGCACGTACCGCGCCAGCATAGGATATGACGCCAGCGACGTCATTGGGGGTATAGACCGCGGACGCGCTGTACGCGCCTTTTTGAGAGATGTCAGGATAGCCAGGAACGACGAGAGGGAAGCTCTGGCTGTCGACGATGTGCCAGTGAAACGTGTTGATCTGGGAAATTATGTGGCGTCAGAGGCTTTTCGGAGGGTCAGGGACGATAGACGCACATGGACCCAAGACAACGCATCGAGGGTGCGTTTGATGTCTGATACCGGGAAGCTGAGATGATCGTGAGTCGCAAGCCTAAAATGGGCGCATATCACGTACTAGTTCCGCGCCGTGTCGAGCATGAACCCACGATACGGCTATCCATACCAGAAGAAAGAAATCAACAGACTGGTCAAAAAAAGACGGCGCGTTGTGGACGCACATAGGCAGGCGAGTCCTGGATGGCCACTGGCGCGTCAAGGGTATACACCGTCTCGCTCGCGGTGTACCACAGCTGCGCGAACGTCGTGAGGCCGCGGAACAGGCCAAGAGTCGAGTTGGCACTGAGCACCGCGGCGCTGCCGTCGGCGGGCACGACGAGGCTGTATGCCTCGTCTCTGTTGCCGAGCGGGAGCGTAGCCTCCGTCGCGATTGGCCGGGGCGCACCCGAGGTACTTCCGAGGCGGAGCGTGAGGGCGGAGAGCGCCTTCGCGCGCCGGACCGCGGGAAGGTCATCCACGCCGCGCCCGACTACGAGGCGGCCGAGTTTGTCACTGGTAATGAGGGCGCGGGTGCGGTCCGCGGCGGCGCGGAGGTCTTTTGGGGCGTTGGGGACTGCTACATTGATGGCGAAAGAGGGATGGAGACGTAGGGCACTGGAGCCAGTCCGGAGATTGCGCGGCTGGGGCCAGAGTGCCTGTGCTGCTTCTGGGAGGAGAAGCACGGCGCAGAGGAGTACGGCGATTGAGCGGAGAAAAGATGCCATTGGAGACGGTCTGAATCTTCCCGCGTTCTCTGGGCTGGGGGTGTTGTTGGGGGTGTTGGGCTCAATGTCGCTGCCATCTTATATCATAATGAAACAAGTGACGCATGATGGGGTCAACGGTCACAAGGGAAGCAGTGTCGGTCTTGGTGTCGGCTGACTAGCGAGCATGAGGATACTCGACGAAGCAGGTCACCGGTATGGCATAGAACCGGACTAATAACACTTCTTTAATCGAAACTATAGAAGTTATTATGCATACGTCGCTGCTCACAAAGGCAAATAATCAGACAGAAGCACCGCCGACACGTGAAGAAGCAGGTATGACATGGAACAGGACAAAGTCCATCACGTACACTTCCTTCATCACCGGATGCATGAGGTCGTACAGCCCATCGAAACTATGAGAGGCTACTACTATAGTTCCCGTACCTATGCAAATTCCCTGCATCAGCAATTGGGAACTTTAGTTTCCCGTGTTTGATATATTGATACTCAGAGACTTGGACCCACCAGTGTTTTATGTTACAGTACTAGCTCCCCGCCGTGTCGAGCATGAACTCGCCATACGGCCGCACACACCAGAAGAAAAATCAGCATTCTGGCAAAATAAAAAAGTAAAAGCCCGTTGCAGACAAACATAGGCAGGCGAATGCACGTGTATCCACCGTCCCGCTCGCAGTGGACAACAGCTGGGCGAGCGTCATGTGACCGCGGAACAAGCCGAGCGTCGAGTTAGCGCTGGGCACCGCGGCACTGCCGTCTGCGGTAACGAGACGTACACCTCGTCTCTGCTTACGAGCGGGAGCGTAGCCTCCGTCGCGATCGGCCGAGGCGCACCCGACACATTTCCGAGGAGCCGGAGCGTGAGGTCGGAGAGCGCCTTCTTACGCCAGACGGCGGAGAGATCGTCCGCGCCGCGCCCAACTACGATGCGGCCGAACTTGTCGCTGAAGATGAGAGTGCGGGTACGCTCCGCGGCGGCGAGGAGGTCTTTTTGAGCATTGGGTACCGCGACATGGATGGCGAAGGAGAAGCCGAAACGCAGAGCGCTAGAGCTAGTCTGGAGATTGCGCGACTGGGGCCAGACCGCGTGGGTTGCTTCTGGGAGGAGAAGCAGGGTACAAAGCGCAGCGATCGGGCGGAGATGAAGTGACGCCATTGGAGGCGGTCTTCCCGAATCTCTGGGGTGTCGTTGGGGTGTTCAGGTCGGTAAGTGGCAGGTGAAGGAGCAGCTACGGTTGACAACAGGAGGTGCACGAGGTTTGGGTTGACCACTACCGCCTGGCGCCGGGTGTGTTGCGATGGTCGTTGCAGACGCAGGAACCGAAGGTGAGGAGGCCTGGAAATCTGCAGAGTATGTTTGAGAACCGTGCTCACTAATAGGAAGACACCGGCACCGGCAAAGTTACCAAGAACACCCGAGGGATAGTCTCAGCAAGAGACTCCCGGGCCATTACTCTCTCCGAGCGTCGCGGAAAAGGCGTAGAGGATGTTGACGAATTCAGCCACTTGATCAACCTCTGATAGATCTCATCGACACTCTGAGATTGCTCAAACTCCTGTACTTGATCTTGAACTTGAAGGACGGTCAGAATAGCGGAAGGAGAGTCGCAGCTGTGCAACCGGGCAGCAAGTGGATGAGAGGGAAGGTCAATTTAGTCTGTTTCATATACACTCTAAAAGAAGCGTGGAGGATGGTTTGAAAATTGGAACGGTTGTAGGGGGACTCAACATAGTGCTGCTGACGACTGATTCATGGAAAGACGACGATGGGTAGAGTCACGGTGAAGACCTTCGTCGATGAGTAATAGTAGGAAGGTTGGCTCGTCTATGCCGGAGCGACGACTCGGAAGGATCGGCAGCATAGAGCGTAGTCCTTGAGCGAGGCGGCACGTGGTCATCTGCCTACCCAAGCGGCGTCGACCAAGGGGTCGACTGCAGTGGTTAAGTTCAAGGAATCAGAACACTTTTATTTTGCCCGCCCACCACACCCAGTAATTGCCAGGATCTGTGATGAGGTTCATCAGCTCGCTCCAGGAGGAGGGTCTCACCCGCCCGTCGCAACCTCACCCCGGAAATGTAAACCCCTCATCCCCTATCGAGAAGCACTTCGTGCTTTCGCCCAGTCCACCAACTGAGATATTTTCTCACCGCTGCCTTTACTATGCACAGAAACTACTACATGTCTCGGTACTATGCGCCGGTCCCCTTCCTCCTCGCCATCCCGAAACTAACGCGGATTCAGGGAGCAAGGCAGTGAGTGACTCGCAAAGAACCAACGGGGGTTACCGCAACCTTGATGATAAGTTAGCTTATAGGGATGCTATGATAATGATAGACGCCGCACAACCTCCCAACCAGATCTACTGGAATCCTGACCCGCTACTAGCGCCCCTGGCAGTTGTTCATGTTTCGGCGCAGCCCAGGGAAACCTGCAGGCTAGTGTGTCTAATTTGAATTCGAACTTCAATTGAAGGTCGCGGTCTCTGATTCTTCAGAGAGACCTCTGGGTTCCTTCCGCGCTCCTACCTCAAACTAGTCGTTGTGATCAATTCTGAGCTATTGTGATCGGCGTTTGCGGATTTCGACAATGCACTGAGCCCTCATCGTCCGTGGCTTGCCAATCCGAGTCACTTCCGATATCATCGCGACTCCTACTAAGTAACCAAGGAACCACCGAGCAACTCGCCGACACACTAGCGAGTACAGCCTGAGCTAGATGACTCAAAGCCTCACAGTCGCGCCTCAGCCCGAGTCCAAGACCATCCAGTTCGGGGAGTCTGTAGTTGTTCGTAGGATGACTGCATCTATGGACGTGCATAGGCAAGCGGGCACCGCCGCCCCCCCCACTGCGCCATATGGTAAATTCATCAGACACTCCAACGGGATAGCTCAGTCGCGTGTCGACAGAACCAACACGCATCACTACATCCCGAATCTTGGTATTATTTTTTGGGGCTCAAGGAGAAAGGGAGATAGGCGACGACGGACGCCAGGATATCATGAGACGCGAACTATGGGGCACGTGAACGTCCGTGTAAATCGGCAATTCGCTTTATCTTGTCAGTTGATTCGCAAAGCATACCCCACACCGTATCACGTTTCAATTATGACGAAAGGATTGACAAAATTCCCACTATTCGTAGCGTAACTATTACTCCTCATGTAGTTGTGCGCCAGGCTCTGTCAACGTCCGTGCAATTTCTTCATTTCCACTGGCCAACGCCATCTGTAATGGGGTCATTCCTCCCTTGTTCTCAGCGTCTACGTTTGCGCCACGGTCGAGCAACAGGCGCACGACCCCCTTGACGACCCCTAAGTCTCGCATGGAAGATAATGCCACATGCAACGGGGTCATATATCCCGTGTCCTTTGCATCGACGTCCGCGCCATGGTCGAGTAGCAGGCGCACGACCTCTATTTTCTCCATGGATGATGCCCAGTGTAACGGAGTTGAGTCTTCATTATCCTTTACGTCCACATCCGCGCCGTGCTCCAGTAACAATCGCACGACACCAGGATAGTCGCCTTTTTCGCATGAATACTTTGATGCCCAGTGCAACGGAACCTCGCCGCTATTATTTCGAGAACTTATGTCCGCCTTGCGCTCAAGGAGAATCTGAGAAACATCAACGTATCCATTCCTCGTGGCATGGTGCAGTGAGGTCCAAAGGTCATATTGGCGGGAATCTACGTCAGCACCATGGTCAAGTAGGAACCGCCCCATTTCGACGTGTCCTTCTATTGCCGTGAATTGCAGAGGTGACCGCTCGTACGTGCCTCTAACATCTATATCGCCACCATGTTCAAGAAGGACCTGTGCTACTTCAACGTGATTCCGGGCAGACGCTGCGTGTAGTGCAGCTCCGCGACCACCTCCAAGGGCGTTGACGTGCTCAGGGTACTTGATCAAAAGGTGGTCCACGAGCCCACGGAATCCGCACAACGCGGCATAGTACAGTGGCGTCGCCATACGTTCCATTATGGGGTCGGACCTCCAACTCGCGTCTTCTACATTATACAACCGGACCCACGTAGTAAAATGCGGCTTGGTTGGGTCAAAGAGTTGTCGCATCCCCCCTTGTAATTGTGACAGTGCCTCGTCGGCCCGGGAATGAGCTACCCAATGTTGAGCAGCGTAACTGGCTAGAGGGAAGCCGTTCCCATCACGATCCGCGGAATGAGATCCACCGTCGTCGTCGTCGTCGTCGTCCCAAAGATAGTAGGGTACCAAGACAAGCTTGTGCGAGGAGAGTATGCGCGAGTCCAAGGGAAATGTGATAGTGGGAAGCATCTCCACTCGAAGTGGCAAGCCGGTCCGAAGTCAGGAATTCCTTCACCGAAAAGTGTGAAAATTGCACCACTCGGGAACCATCGTCGTCAATGACAGCGATCAAACTCGAGCAAGTCGACAGCACAGCTCGCTCATGGTCCTTCCACCGCCAATTCGGGTCCACCTTCGGGATCCCCTCCTCGGCCGCATCAAAGTCATACGCAAGAAGTTCAGCGAGCTCCTCGACACGAAGCGGCCGGATGGCCACCGTGAGACACTGCAACAGACGACGCGCGTGGTCCCTACTTGGTCTCTTGATTTCCTTCAGTATCCGCTCATACGTCTCATCCAGTGATTCGGGTAATTCTTTCAGGGTACGCCGGACGCTCGCTGGAAGACAGTCCTGCAGTGCCTCCAGCTGGCAGAATACCCAACGGAACCTATTTGACAACATCAGTGACCCGTCGTCGACGTAAAGAATATAATTACATTCCGTCGGCTCTCTCCGAGAGCGTCTCGGTCACAAGGCTTTTCTCGCCTTCCCTCCACCTACTCATCATCGTATCCGACTCCGAGTATACAACAGATTTAATGTAATCGGCGATATCCTGTTTTTGCCCGATCTCATCATGAAGGGAGACCGAATGCGACGCCAGCGGCCCAAGGGCGGCTCTGATGTCTATCTCGGGCCGACTGGTGATGCAAATGCGGAGATTCGGTAGACGGAGGCCAAGTAATTCTTTCACTAGTTCGATGACTCGTGCCCGCGCAGATGGGATCCCAGAAGTGTTGGGACATTCGTCGAGGGCATCGACAATGAGATAAGTTGGGCTTTGCACCAGGAGCGCTAGCATCTCCTTCAAGCATCGCACCAAAACGTCATCGCTGGGTTTGCGCGCGCCATTGTCGTGTGCAACATAAAGGCGGAAAAGTAATTCGCAACAGGGTTCAGACCGGGTGGAGAGCTGGTTAACAAGAGAGAGGAGAAGGTCATGTCGAGATTGTTTGTCTGTGTCCCGGAAATCGAAGTAGAAATATGCCACAAATGCTAGTCCGGCTTCGCTCGGGACAAAGGCGTCCTGGATGATCGAGGAGCTGGGCGAAGATGAGTCCCTTCGAGATTTGAAACGAGTTTTAGACCAACGAACCATAGTATGCTCTTTCCAGCTCCCGCTACGAAAGATGGCATCGTAAGGAAACGCCTGGGTGTAGGAGAAACAAAGGCGTACGCTTCCCGTGGATCCACAAAAGGGAACCGGTGGACTTCCATTCCTTAATTTTATTTCCTTCAAAGAACCAGGCTGCGGTTTGCTTGTGAGAGGCATCACACGCGATGTTGTGATTCGTGGACGGATCCGGTGGAGAGACCCATCTTCGGAGTTCCTGTCGCTGGCTACTGTCAATAACCTGTGTAATTTTGTGCTCGACGTTGTGCGCGATCTTCAGAAGTTGTGCAGCCGCCATCCGCGCCTCTTCCTGTGTCAATTTATCAAGGCGCTTTAGCGCATCCTCGAGCTCAGTCTTCCCGGCCAGCTTCTTCAGATACTTCTCTGATAAAATGATCAGATATCTCTGGGCCCCCAGCCGGATCTACGTACTTGTTCGTCCTTGCCTAATTTCCTTTGTCGAAATCGCGAGAATGTCAAGCACTTCGACCATTATCTTCACGATTATGTCCGTCATCGCCGCTGTCGATGGCACCTCTGTGTACGTCTCGAGTCGTTTGAAGAAGTTCTCGACACGTTCGAAGATATCGACGAGCGCATCTTGGCTCTCTCTGACATCTTTGGCCGCCTGACATCCCAGGATATCAGGACGGTGCGCGATAGCGATCTGATCGAGAAAGATGCTCACTAAGAGGAGCACACCGGCACCAGCGAAGATTACTTTCGCGGGCGAGAACACCTGGGGAATCATTGTCAGCACACAGACCTTACACGAACATACTTATTGAGATTTACCAGGCCGACACCCTCTCCAAGCGTTGCAGAAAAGGCGTAGAGGACATTGACGGTCGGATCGAGCCACTTGGTCAACCTGTCATCGACACTCCGAGATTGTTCAAACTCTTGGACTTGGTCTTGAAGGACGGCCAGAATAGCAGCAGGAGAACCGCAGTTGTCCAATCGGGCAGCAAGCGGATGAGAGAGAAGGTCTTTTTAGTCTGTTTCTCATATGCTTTGAGGGAAGCGTGGAAGATGGATTGAAAATTGGAATGGGAACTTGAAGCGAGTGCAGGGGGAATCGACATGGTGCCTTTGACGAGGAACTGTTTCGCAGGAAGAGGGTGATGGGTGGACTGCAGATATACACAGCCTCGTCGATGTACTGATACGGTATCGGGTCAAGTTGTTGGCAGGTCACGCCATCGACCAGGCGTTAACTTAACTTACTGTAACCTCGATAGGGATAAATAGACGCTGTACTGGCACAGCGAACTCCTGTATTATTGAACGTTATTGAACACTCACCCATTCAATCGCGAAGGTGTCGAACCCTGACCGGCTAGAGTAATTGTTAGTCTATGAGCGCGTCTTCGACTTGTTCTCCGAGTCGAAAGCCCAGTGCTGCAGCCTGAAGGCGACCGGTTCAAGTTGTTATTGTCATAGCCTGAGCTAATGCTCCTCGAGTCCAAGTCAGCACTTCCGTACTCTTCAAGTTGAAAAATGTAACTAGGTGGTGCGGAAGAGTTGACGCTATAGTAGTAGGATGCCTTATATGATGGTGGCCACTGGCCCGGGTACAGTAGGCCCACGGATGCGTGTCTAGAACTCTACTAGACCGCGAAACTTTTTCGTCGGCTCACGCTGAGTATTCCCCACTTCAAGTTTGTTGCTTGAACTGGTGCGGCAGATATGCCCAACTGAAAAGTACATGCATTTCAGGTGACATGGCACGAACAATATATACCACACCAACTTCCTTTTCATTTCTCATATTGTCTACGATCACCGGATCCCAAAGTTCGCCTTACACACGAAAGCAACAAGTCCAAGTGTCCTGCCATCATCGAAAACAAACCAGACACAATAACCCTCGACTCTGCATTCCGACTGGCCCATTGCGCGCTCACATTACGCCGTCAAATCACACGCGAACGGGCGCAGCGCGCACCACTCAGGCTGCAGCGCGATGGTCCGCACCCCGCGTTTCCTGAACCGGTACCCAAGCTCATGCAGGCGCGGCAGGGCGGCACTGACGTTACCACCAGGGCCACTCCAGAAGACCTCCGCGGACGCGGCCGCGCGGGGCCAGACGATCGAGTCGAGATTCTCCGGGCCAGACTGTTCTGTCCAGAGCAGCTGCTGACCGCCGAGCACGAGTGGCGCTTGCGCGGCAGTCAGGTTCGCGAGCGGGTCGAACGTGTAGGCCTATGCGCATACGACGGTTTTGTTGTTGAAAGGTTAGCGGGTTTGCAGAGAGAGAGGGACGTAACGCACGTTCTGCCAGGTCTTGAAAGGCTCGCACCAGCTGTTACCCCCGGGGAAGTTGCCTACCCACCCACCAGCCCCGCAGTCCTATTCATGCCCATCAGGATCTACGCTAGAAAGGAATGCACGACGACGCACCAGGTAGAACGAATTGGACGCCGCGTGTATAAAGCGGAATCCCTTGGCCGCAACGGCAGCAGCGTCGGCGGACGAGATCCACACCCTAGAAAGCGAGGGCATCAGCGAACGAGGTGAAGCTGTAGTTGACGAGACGAGACCCACATCGCGATCGTATCGTTCGAGAGCGTCAGATTAAAGTTGAGCACCATCTCTGCGCTGACACGTCATTGCACGACCCACAGGGCGGACGCATATCACCCACCCTCCCACACGACCGGCGTCTTTCCAAGCTTCTTCAGCGCGCCGTGCGTCGCCTGCGTGAACGTATCGAGCGCCTGCGCGACCGTCTTACCACCGAGCTCCTTTTGCGTCTGCGCGTCGTCCTGGTAGCACCGCGCATTGATCTCGTCGCCGCCCGTGCTGAACAGCGTCGAGGGGAACAGCTTTGCGACCGCGCTCAACAGGCCGACGGTAAAGTTGACCGTCGCGGGCGACGCGAGGCGCAGCTGTCCCGCGGGCGGTTCATTCGCGTAGGTGGCCCATGGCGTTGCCTCGGCGCACGCAATGTGTTCGGGGTGTGCCTTGGAGATGGCGGAGGTATGTCCAGGGGTGTCGATCTCCTGCGGGACTATCTATTCAGCACGCCGCAAAGCACGCAGTTGGAAAGGTTACGTACGACGAGAACGTCGACCCCGCGCTATTTTGGTAGTGATCAGTTATACAACCGGCATGAGACACTGGAGCGCGCACCGCGCCGGCGTAAGATACGATGCTCGCGACATCACCGGGGGTATAAACTGCGGATGCGCTGTACGCGCCTTTTTGAGAGATGTTAGTAAAGCCAGGAACGACGAGAGGGAAGCTCTGGCTGTCGACGATGTGCCAGTGAAACGTGTTGATCTGGGAAATTATGTGGCGTCAGAGGCTGTTCGGGGTGTGGGGGATAGACGTACATGGACCCAAGACAACGCGTCAAGGGTGCGTTTGATGTCTGATACCGGGAAGCTGAGATGATCGTCAGCCGCGAGTCTAAAATGGGCGCGTATCACGTACTAGTTCCGCGCCGTGTCGAGCAAGAACCCGCGATACGGCTGTGAACAGCGGAAGATTAGCATTCCAGTCAAAAACGGACGGCGTATTGCAGGCGCACGTAGGCAGGCGAGTCCTGTATGGCCATGGGCGCGCTGAGCGTATACACCGTCCCGTTCGCGGTGTACCACAGCTGGGCGAACGTCGTGAGGCCGCGGAACAGGCCGAGCGTCGAGTTGGCACTGAGCACCGCGACGCTGCCGTCGGCGGGCACGACGAGGCTGTACCCCTCGACTCTACTTCCGAGCGGGAGCGTAGCCTCCTTCGCGATTGGCCGGGGTGCACCCGCGGTACTTCCGAGGCGGAGAGTGAGGCCGGAGAGCGCCTTAGCGCGCCGGACCGCGGGAAGGTCGTCCGCGCCGCGGCCGACTACGAGGCGGCCGAGCTTGTCGCTGGAGATGAGGGCGTGGGTACGGTCCGCGGCTGCGAGGAGGTCTTTTGGGGCATTGGGGACTGCTACGTTGATGGTGAAAGAGGGACTGAGGCGCAGAGGGCTAGAGCCAGTCTGGAGGTTGCGCGGCTGGGGCCAGAGTGCCTGTGCTGCTTCTGGGAGGAGAAGCACGGCGCAGAGAAGGACAGTGACGGAGCGGAGAAAAGGCGACATTGGAGACACAGTCTTCCGGGGGTATCTTTGGGTGTATCGAGCTCAGTCCTGCAGAGTTCTTAAATGATCATGCGATGCGTGATTGAGTTAACGCCAAACAAGTCACAAGGGAATCGGTGTCGGCTGACTAGCGAGCACATGGGGGATACGTCCATCACGTACACTTCCTTCATCACCCGGTGCATGAGGTCGTACAGCACATCGAAAATATAAGAAGCTACAGTTGCTATGCACACGTCGTTGCTCACAAAAGTAAATCATCGGCTCCAGTAGGTGCACTGCCGACTCCGCTCCCCGCCGTTGCATTCGTCGTGAACGATCCAAACCCACCCATCGCCGGAGGTCGCGCCTGACCTTGGCCCTGCCTCTGTGCACCCCATATCCCAGCCTGTGCCTTTTCCTTCTCTAGGTCCCGTATACTCTTGCCAGCACCAGCTGGCGCCGAGGACTTGCTCGTGGCAGGCCGAGCCGAGGGACATCGACCACAAGTCGTCAAACCCTCCGCCGCCCGACTTGGCAGCAGATTTACCAGCCAAGGAAGTGGAGCCAGCGCTCACAGGTGACGTCACGGCCGAACGCGCCGCAGACGTCGCCACGTACGACGGGGGTGCCGTAACTGGAGTCGAGCTGGGACGCACTTGCGACGAAGGCGTGAGCACCGTGCTGAATGTACCAAGTGGCTGTGTCTGCGTCGTAGGTCGGTAAGTGGCAGGTGATGGAGCAGCCGCGGTTGACGACAGCAGGTCCATGAGGCTTGGTTTGGCTGCTGCGGCCGGTGCCGGGGGTGATGCGGTGGTCGTAGCAGACGCGGGGGCCGAGGGTGGGGCGGCCTGGAAATCGGCAAAATCGTCCTCGGCTATCACATGCACATGATGATGTGTGTGAGTGACAAGTTAATTTTGACAACTTGAAACAGTGGCGCACCGTTATCGTCACCCACTAGCGGCGCGAGTGCGGGCAACGCCTTATTCACAGCCACGGAAGATGCATTTGCGCTCGGGAACAGCGTTGTCATCATCAAAGTCGAGTAAATTTACAACCGGCGCCAGTGCTGGCTCTGGTGCCTTGCTCGCGGCCCTGGATTGCGCCGTCGTCGTACGGGCCGACGTAGTTTGGTTCGTAGAGGTATTGGCGCCAGAGGAGGTCGCACGACGAGGCGTCGTCTCGTATTCGCCTGCATCGTACTCCTCAAAGTCGGATCTCCGCGGCGTATTATCCCTAAATCCGGTGCCGCTCCCACTCGAGTATTCTGTGGTTAAGGTTAAGCCGAGGACCCCGTCACGAGAATACAAACCTACCACGGTCGACCCCACTCGCGTTGGTACCATAGTCACCACTGTAACTGCCTACCACCACTGAAAGAATCATTCCCAAACCCTCCGTACCGACCACTGCCTGAGCTAAAGGAGAATCCGTCGTTTCCGGTACCGACATACTTGGTCCGGTTCGCCTTGGCCTCTTTGCGCTCTCGGCGGATTTTTTCAACATCAGCAAGGAGCTCCACGAGCTCTCTTGAGCGATTTCGCACTACAGAACGGGTGCGTGAGCTTTTTTTTTTAGAACAAACGAAATACCCGGAGGCGAAAGACGTTACCATTCACGCCCTGGTCCTTGCCCTTTTCGTCGATGTAGTGGAAGCTACGTAGCATTTTGAGGGTGGAGAGGTGCGAACGAGCGTCGTCGACGACGCGTTCAGAACCATGTTTTACCAGATACTCGAGTAGTTGCAAGGCCTGAGACAGATAAGCGAAAGAACCGAGGAACCCCAGACCGATGACTTGCCTTGTAGATCTGCCGCCACTGACGGGCCTCCTTCTCCATAAACTGAGAGTAGATGCAAGGCATGATTTCGTTGAACTGTTGGCTGCGTGGTAGCTCATGAGCCACCCGCTTCGTTCTTTCTCTCTCTTCACCACTTACAAGTTGAATGTCCTGGTAATTTCATATCGGGTCAACGCTCCCGTGAAGCACCATTAAAAGCACACACACCCCTGGGCAATTTCCAGCATCAAGGTCGAGCTTGCACCCCTTGGTTACCGAGAAAGTTAATGTTATCGCTCACAACTGAACAAAGAAAACGCACCAAGGGTCGTCATTGGTCGCCTCGCGAACCTTAGCCTCCATCTCGCTGACATTAAGTACGACGTTTTTCGCCTGGACCAAAGCACATATGAGTTCGCTACCCTGAACCCCGACGCGGTCTGACGAGATCCAGCGCACCTGGTTGTACATCGACTTGATGTCATAGAGGGTGATGTTGGAGAGAGTATTTCCAAGAGACTCGAGGCGGTCCATTGTGGGCAAACGCGTTGGTTCAGAGTTGACGTTGGTGAAAGTCTGGGAGCCGAGCTCGTCCAACTGTACGCTCTCCGTGACGGTGTGATGTAACGCGTAACAGTCACGCATCTACGGATGTTTGTTGCCGCCAAGGATGCCGCATGCAACCATAACTTATCCGAAAAGGTATTTGAACCAAACTCACTGGTCCCGCGACCTCATCTTCACAAGGTGATTCCAAACTTGCAGTTGTGAGTTTTTTGTTATCAGCTTCACTGTCACTGATGTGTTCTCGCCTCGCCCTTTTAATAGGACAATTGGACTTTGCGGACGAGTTACTAGACAGCTGGCGTGACACATTAGCGCACCATTTGGCCGCAGGTGCAACCAGAGGCGAATTTTACGTCTATATTCCTCAAAGATCGGAGAGTATTTCCTGGGACGGAGGGGGGGTATGCAGACAGCTCGAAGAAACGAAGACGACTCTCGAACGGCAAGGGGAAGCGCGTAGAGGAACCACGTGAAGCGGCTCTATGAGAGGTGACTGACTGAGACTTGTTCTAGTTTTGTATTCATCAACTGGAAAGCTTTCTGGCCGTAGTCAGGAATACCAGGAATTATGCACAATTATCGTCAGATGAACTGATGGCAAGTATTCACCCCGCTTGTTGTGTTTCTGTTCGTCTAACAAATGTTACTCCGGCCTTTAATAAAGTGATGGATGAAGCAATGTTGAGGTGGGCCGCTGTGGGCGTTCTCCTGACAGGCTCAGGACGGCTGAACAGAACTTTCAATAACTGCGACGCCTCTCGATACCATAACATTGGACGAGTTCCGTGATGATCGTTAAGTTAGCCGCGATTAGAAGCACAGACAGCCAATATAGTCAATACTCCTACCTATTCCAGCTCCTGTATTAAAAATAGCATTCAATAAATCCATCTCACTTGAGCGACTCGGATACGCCGAGCTGGTGTTGCCTGTCCGCTCGCTCTTCAGCGTCTCGACCCCACGAAGTAGCTTCTTGGCCCGATGCCGATGCCTCTGCAGAGGCTGCTTGTGACAGACGGCGTCCTGCCCTGCGCGGGTGCTTGGGGTCGTCACCGTCAGCCTCGCGGCGGACGTCGTACGGTAGCCGTGCATTGTGTGCGTCCGAAGACACGAGGAACTTGAATTCATCGCTACAGTACCTCTCAACTCAGCACTACTGGAACGGTAGAGAGAGACTGCTGTGATTGACAGAGAGAACAAGGACGTTTTGCCCGCCGGTCGTTTGTACTGGAGTGCGATGAGTGGCTTTCTCCGGATCGCCTGCAAGCGCGCGCGATGTCCGTCCAGGCGCTCAAGCTCAAGCCCGAATTCAGGAGCTCGAGGTGATCCATTTAAGGAGTGGGAGCGCTCGCATTAAGCCTTTCCTCGGTCCCGGACCTGGTACCTACTTCAGTTCAAAGCGGGGTTGCCACACCGACCACCAAGCAGAATAGAACAGTAGAGGAGAGCCGTGGCACATTCCCCATGTCTATGATACGGTAGCCGCGCCCCTTTCTCTGGACCTCTGCGTACTTTCAAGTTACAAACTGTAGTGAATATACTAGCGGCCGTTATCGGAAAGAAGAATCGACGGGACTAGATAGCCACGGACGATATGAACGACACGTAATGCGCAGACAAATAGCGATGCAATCATTTGTTGGCGTGTCAATGTGCTTGACGTTTGCGCCATATGTAATGTCCTTCTAATGGCGCCCAGCGTCAAGACGCCGGGGTCGCAAGCCCGGTATAACCGTGATAAGAAATCGCCTAGTCTGTACACACTGGAAATGAGACGGAATTTTCCTTGAAGCCCGTGCAGAGTAGAAGAGTCTTCATAAGCTGGGCTCAAAGGACCATCTTCACCGTGTGTGCCAAGACCAAAGGACTGACAACGTATCAGCGGAAAGCGGACCGCCTTGTTCCGTTTGTTCCAAAAGCGGCTGGTTTGTGTCTCACAGCGGATTGTTCAAAAAAGTCGGTGACCGACGGGCCTCAATAGCATCAGGCCATTTAGAGGCCCCAAGAGGCCCACTGCCAACACCGCCGCGCACCCCCTGGCATCGACCGTGGTGCTCGCAAAACGCTCGCGAACTCGTGAGGATCACTGGTACGTACGCACCAGTCGATGCGGAGATCTGCCCTGGGAAATCTAATCGGTGCACACCCCACACGGATTTTGCAGGAGGCAGCGATAGGAAAAGGGGCCAATGCAGTCCATCTTATCACGTTTGCGAACCCGCGCGGTGAGCCCGACTTCCCCCCATTCAGCCCAGTCAGCGCATCCCGCACCCACGACAGCAACGACAGTCACGACACCCACGCACGACGAACAAGCAGACGAAGAGAACAAGCCACCAATGCCAGTACAAGGATCCGCACCCGTCACACGAAAGATATACCGAGACCTTGATCTCTTAACGAACGAATTTGCCACGGAGCCGTCCTCCATCCGCCGCGGTCTCCCACCACCCGTGCGTCGCGGGCCACCCAGCTCCAGCAATCCATCCACGCCAATATTGGGACCAGCCGAGCCGAGTGTACCACAAGCGACGCCAACGACCAATGCCGAGCGTGATTCACCGAAAGTCAGCCGGTCGAGCAGCTCCTCCGGCAACAGCGCCCCACACGGGGGGCGAGGTTTCATGGAGCGTCTCGGGGACTGGTCGACGTTCGGCCGCCGGCGGGCCCCTCCACCATCGCTGAACGAGTTCGGCGCGGCGCAGATATCCCCCTCGCCGTCCGCGTGGCGCACCCGCCGCACCAACTCGCGGCTGTCGTCGCGCCCGTCCTCTAACAGGAGCACGCAGTCCTCGCCGCACGAGAACAACAATAACACGCCGCGCCCAAGCTACCAGTCCTCGTCGGACCGCCGTGCGCACAAACGCGGTTCGACATTGGGCTCACGCGAGCCCGCGCCTGACTCTTCGCCTGCACATACGCTCGAGCACCCGAGTCCAGAGGTCAGCATTGTACCGCCGTTGCCAACCCTGGAACACCCTGCGCTGCGCTCCAGTGGCACGACGGCGACGTACCCGCCGGGTGCTCTGAGAGCAAGGACGAAAAACGGTGGGGAGATCACACCTGGCCGGCTTACGTTTGGGAAGTCGCTTCGGCCGTATCGGAGCCTTCCTCGGGTGCAGCATATTTTCAAGTCGAGATCAGAGGACAAGGGTGAGCGTGGTGATGTGCTGGCCCGGGCCGGGGATGACGACAAGGGGCAGGGCGAGATAGTTCCTGTTCCCACGGGTACTCAATCATCGCTCGCTTGCGTCCCAATCTTGCCCGTTCCTTCTTCATTCATCCCCACGTCTACTCCCTCGTCCTCATCTTCTTCCTCAAAGTCAGCTCCAGCAGTTGGCTCTCGAGACCCTCACGAACCCGTGCCCGTAGCCTCTAACTTATACGACCCCCACATATCTATAATCGGTAACGTAGTCCCCATGCAGCAAGATGTACCCCGCGTGCACGACCGTAAGCCCCTGAGGAGCTCCCTCAAGTCGAGCGCCAGGCCCCCGATCGCGTCTTCTTCATCATCGAATGGAGGCGCCTCTGCTCCCATACCCACCCTCTCCCTCGTTGCGGCTGCCGCCACCGCATCCGACGGAGCTGTGCCCCGGACGCCCATATCCTCGCCTGGACGCTCAGAAACGGCCAAGGGAAAACGGAAGGCTGAAGACGTGGACACCACGCCGCCCGATCCCAAAAAAGCCACGTTTGCCGTGCCAGGTGTGCCCCACGTTTTTTTTTTCTTCTCCCTTGTATTACGTCATGATCTTCCTTTACCTTCTAATGCGCCGCACACAGCCTCCCCGCGGGAACACACCAACTCCCTCGCACCCTCCTCGTACCACAACAAACGCGCGCGGCTATCGGGTCCATCGCCAACGCCCACGCCCCCAAACGCGCATAACACAGGCACATACTCATCACGCACCTCCTCCCGCCTAGCGCGCGCTCCCTCCTCCACGCGTTCAGCACCCGCCCGCAGCACAAGCGCAGGTCCACCAGAATCCGCGTCCGAGCGCGAGCGGCGCCGGTCGGTCTCGCAGCGCTCGATCCCCATCAGCGCGCTCGTGACGCCGCACGCGCCGTCCATCGGCCGCTCCTCCGCGTACCACATGCGCGATCCCCGGCGGCCCCCACGGCGCATGGAGACGGGGTGGGCGCTGCGCTTTCGCACGACGGAGGAGGAGGGCTCGCCCGTGCAAGCTTGGCTGTTCTACATCGCGCTCGTGCTCTTTCCGCTATGGTGGGTCGGCGCCGTCTGGCGTGTGCCGAAGACGCGGGTCGTCGGCGGGACGGACACGGAAAAGGCGGTGCCGCTGGACGACCCACAGATCGAGTTTGGTGCGTTCTTCTCTCATTTTTTATACGTCCTTGGCCCTCAAACGTGTCCAGATGCACGGTCTTGGCGGTTTCGCTGTCGCGTTATGGCCGCCGTCTCGCTGTTCACATACGTTCCGTTTATCGTCCTCGTCTCGATCTTTGCGTGAGACAATGCCGCTCCCACCAACCTCCATATTCTCTTTATCTTGGGCTCGGGGACTGTGAGTTTGGCTTTTTTTGTTTTTCCTTAATTTTTTTTCCGCCGCGCTATGTGTATACGTGTTTCTTGGTGCTGGTCCAGTCACCCGCTCCCCCTATCGATCGTTTATCCCAAGCGTCGCTCGTTCATATATATATACAGTAGTGAATACCTACCTTTGGGTATATATCAACAAGACATCATATGCTATGCAAATCTCATCTCGCGTGGTGATCCTATATACCGCGTCCCTTCTTTTGTCCTGTTCCCACCCCACCCCCACTTCGCTACCCCCATCGCAATCGCCGTCCCATCTCACCTCACCTGTCCATCACTCATTGTCTCCATCATCATATACCCATATCGACATCTCGCTGCCTAGGCAGATCTTCTTGTTTTCTTGACACGTTGTGAATGTTGTAGCTGTTACGCACATAGCATTGCAAGGTAGTATGGTTCCGTGCAGGCAGAAATGCGGTGACGTTGCCAAGGATAAGGACCCTTGCGCTTTTGTCGCCGCTTCAGCTGGAGGGCTCGTGGGAAAGATACCCAAAAGAGACGACAGCACGGCCCGGGGCGTCTCCGGCACTCTCTTTCCTGATGCAATTGCTGTATACCTCGTTCGACCGATTTCTGGCTGGGATCGCTGACTTGACTCTTGTAACTTAGGTTCCTGGCTTGTACAACACCGGTTGTCATTTTCTCGGGGCGCACGGCCATAAGAAGAAGGTAGTGAGAGCGACGTATAGGCCCACGTACACGGGTCTGTAGCAAGACATGCTCTCTTTGGTTTCCGCGTTGTGGGGGTGGGAGGGTGGAAGAGGTCGAAAACGTGCAAGTCATGACGGCCCCGTGTAGTGTCAAGCTAGCAGCCGGCTACTCATAGAGCGAATGGTCACCGGTTGAGGCATCATGATGCCATCACTGATAAGAACCAACATCTGCAGAACTACACCATGTCTAAGCCGTTAGGAACCGGCTTTGACAGGGTTTAGTTCTGTAGATGAAGCAAACAACAAAACCGCATTGGGTTTGTCTCGGGAACCCTCTCACCACTACGTGGCAGGTGCGTATTGTATCACTATATACAGTAGAGTGTACTTATAGTCCCCTTTCTCTGACCGGTCACAAATCATCCATGACGCCACCGCCTATCGTCGTCAGTTCATTCCCGCGGGGACCGCACCGGGGTACTTACCGCGGGCAGCACTCTGACCAAAGGTCTGACATCTCAGGCTATTATCTGGCCAATGACCATGGCAGCGTCGCTCCACTCGACAAATTCATCACGCCAGTCGTACTACACCGCGGAAATGTCGCCATCGCCGTCAACCTCTACATGTTCCTCGGAAACGTCGCTCCCTTACTCTGTCACCTCGGTACACTCGTACAAGAGTAACAAGAATGCCTCTTATCGACGCCGTGAGCCTGAGCATCCCCAGCCCGTTGCACCACCGTCCCAAGTACGTTTGCTTCTTTTTGTCCCCCTTTCCGATACAAATTTGTTTGCAACTACATGTACGATTCTAGCCAGCCCCCGCGGCGCGTGAAGACTGCGTGAGTGCTGCGTCTTCGGACGACGAAGGAGGGTTCGCCTGCGCAGACTTGGTTTTACATTGCACTTAGGCTTTTTCTGCTCTGGTGGGTCGGCGCGACTAGATGATCCACAGAGGTGCGTTCTTCGCATGCTTTCAATCTATTATGCGTGGCTCAACGTGATTCATGGCAAGCGTGTGTCCAGATGCACGGTCTTGACGGTCCCGCTGTCGCGTTATGGCCGCCATTTCACATTTACTTATGTCTCGCTGATCACCCTCGTCGCGATATTTGAGAGTCGGTGAGACGACGCCGCACTCCAAGCCTCCGCTGCTACCCGTATTCTTCTCACACTTTCCTCTCCGACTGTACTTAAATTTGTGGGGGGTTTCAAAAAATTGGCTGAACTGTGAAAATAAAGGCATAGGCAGTACCTTTTACAAATTGGCGTTTTCGATGTGATGAACCAGTACCTGAAGTGTTGCGGAGGCCGAGCCTGTTAAACCTCTTGTTGCGGCTGGTCATGCAGACTCACACAGTATTTATACACTCATGTTCGAGTAATACCGACCCACTATTGGGATAGTGGAAGTACAAATGGTGCGGAGAGGAAATGTGTTGTAAAAGTGCCACACAGGGCCATGTACCCCAAGGCGCACTCCAAACAAAAACAAAACCCCCCGACCCATCGGTCCTGTCACCGTCGTCCGTTGTCCGGGCCGTCACCGTCATGCATATCACACCTATATCGACATGATTTTCAATGCTTTCTGTAGCAGGGTAGATTTACTTGTTTCCTTGACGATGAAGACGGCCCTTCGGCTTCGGTCACTAGCTGGAACTATTGATGGCCGCCGCCCCTGGAATGTCGGGATACGGTTGGCTCATTCTTAAATGGGCATGGCCCGAGCTGTCCGAGACGCTAATGAACACCTTTAACGTGTGCATCACTCTAGGGCAGCGCCCAGCATGATGGAAAGAGGCCGTTCTAGCGGTAATCCCCAAACCGGACAAGGCGGACTAAGCTACACGCTTCCCAAAGCCCACCGAATTTGTTAATAAGGATGATTATGTCATATTTTGTTATGTGATAAGTTATGAGTGAGCATTAATTTTTGGTTTTAGTGTTTGTGAATGTTTATGGTCACATGATGTCATGTGACATATTTTGGATGAGTGGCCATGGTCTCAGCACTCAGTCACTGCGTGCAAAGCAGAGTTTTCCAACCAATAAAACCCTTAGAAAACCCTAAAAAAACCTGTGATAAGTGGTTATGTTTAACACTCCATAGGGTTTTCTATGGGTTTCATTGGTCTGAAAACCCTGCTTTGCATGCAGTGAGTGTATGGTAGAGACACCGGAATCGTCTGTGGCCATGATGGGGGTGGGGGGTGGAGTGAATGAATTTGGGAGCAGCAGGATCAACCATTTTCTCACATACAGTACGCTGTACGTACGGTCTAGGTGGTGGTGAACAACTTTGCACTGCTTCTCGACTTGAAAAATGTATTTATATGCCAGTGATACTTGTGGTGAACTGGTTCTCGGTATCTGAAAGCGTTTTCGGTACATGTATCATTTGCTGTCGACTCTGCCGCTATCGGATCTTCAGATGGCAGAGGGTCCAGGGTCACCTCGCTGATGGGGACCACATGGGGTTGAAAAAGTGTTGTGAACACGATGAGTCAGCGTATTTCTGTGACGATCCTGTGATTATATGTCTCTGATGGTCTCAAATATTACAAAAAATGTTCTAGATACTAACTATTGTACAAGTAGGACAGATGTGTAAGCGCGACGCGCAAGCGCATATCCCTGTAGTTTTTAGAGCCCATGAAATCGATGTAAAGAGGGCAGAGTCTCTCCTCTTCATCTTGTCCTCGTGCCTTTTTTGGAACACACCAGTCACGGAGAGGTGAACAGAATCACAAAAGAGCAGCCGGGGCGAAAGGGGTTACCCATTTTGGCTGCCCAGAGTGCGTGTGGGAGCGCAGTGCCAATGCCGTGCTGGCTGGCTGGCGATATAAGCCGAGCAGGAAGCCCTCCCTCCTCCCCACTCACGCTCAGCCATATTGCAACCAGTCCACCAGGGGTGCCGCGCCGTGCCATGCCAGCCAACTCCCCTGGTAGGTCTTAAGACTGGTAGGCTCCCTAAATGGCCTCGGAAGGCGCAGCGGTCGGGGTAGCGCCCCTGACGAGAACTTTCGCAGGTTCGAAACCGCTACTGACTGCTTGGCTTTGCCCGCCTCTGGGCATACTGTACTGACCCTTATCTTCGGAGACGGGTGGCAGACGGATGTACCATATTGGATCTGACAGCCCGAGCGCCCCTCTGCACAAAGTCATTGCCCTTTTCCCTAGCAAGCAGAGGCCGCACGTATGCGCGTGTGTCGCGCTGTGTTTCCGTGTATGCGTGTATGTGTTACTTACCGTATCAAGCTCTCCCGCCTCGGGTTTCCTTTACTGTAACAACGTGACGCTGTCTTTGCGTAAGTACAAAAGGGCTCGAATGCGAACCCCTAGTAAATGTAATCTTTTCTGCCCCTTCACACTTGGGCTTTATCTCTCGTCGCTCGTGTTCGCTCGTAAACCACTCCTTCCGTCATTTTAAATACCATTCCCGCATCCCATAACCTCACCAACTTGCGCCTCTCCTCTGCCCATACAATGTCTGACACAGAACTACCACCGTACTCGGGGGTACATGAACCCAGCCCTCTTTACAGTCCTAGCCAACCATTGGCATCGTCATCGTCGGGTTCTCGAGATAAACCTTTGACCTTTCATGTCGGGCTCCATGAACTTCAGGACTCGCCAGTAAAAATCAAGCATCTAAAGCTTCATTTATGCTTTCTGGGCGCACTCCATGACCTCAGGAAAAAAGTTCAATCCAAGACCTATGCGACGTGGCCTCCTCTGATTCGCAAGCTCGATGGAGAGCAGCGATGGTCATGGTTTGTCAACTTGGCCGTCGAGCGGTCGGTACCATGGTTATGAATAACATAATATTCACTTACCAGCAACACAGATTTCAGCGCTGGGTGGAGCATCTTTCTCCACCTTCAGGACCGAACACATTCGCCGAATTCGTTTGCAGTGATATGCCTCCTCTCGACGTGTGGATGGTATTACATGCGTACTTGCTAAATCCACAGTTAGCATATGCAATGCCTTCTAGAATTCTGTTTCTAATTGTTTCAAGGTCTTTCGCCGAAGATTGCATCCGTATCGGGTCCCTGAAGCCTCTCGCGATTCTCACCGTTTCAACGCCTGACTTCTTTCTTGACGCCCTTGTGAGTAGGGGCGTAACCCCCCATGCACGGGCTGACTTTCTTTACCCCGGAGGATACCATCCACGACATGGTCAAATGGAACCCAAACTCGTCAAGCAGACGGAACTGGGTGACGAAGACCGGGCTATCCTTTGACCCCTTCGACTGCGCGGCTGTTCTTTCGGATCAGGAAGTGCTATGTCCCAAGTGCAAGGCCGCTGTCAACGTCCGTGAGTATTCAGCAACCTGCATGAGCACCGAGCCTTTACACACGTGTAGCATATGTAACTACCGAGGAAATGGGTTACGCTCAACAGAAGTTTTCTCGCGCTTGCCCGTTCTGCACCTTCGAGATTACCAGGGAAACACTTGCAGTCGCAAAGTTGACGACGGATTTGACTGCTCATCTGTTGCATAGACCACAAACTGGGTCTACGAATATGCAGTTATTTCTCCCGTAAGCTGACCCTTCCTAACGAATTTGTGGCTCTCACACGAATCTTAGTGGCACTTTGCGTAATGAACTCGGTGAAGACACGGCACAGGCGGTGGACATTACACAGAATTTGCTTAATTTGAAGCCTATCGACCAGTTCAATTCACACAAGTGGCAGGAGAACCAAGGAACCAGTCTAGCAATGGCTGAAAGTCTAGGCTGGAAGCTAGTAAGCGAGATAAAGAAATCGCTATCTAAATTCGAACAATGGAAGATGTGAGCGTACAAGCTCACCGGTTTCTGGTCGCTCTCATTGTTCCCACTTGAAAGAATAAGAATTTCCAAGGTATTGGGCGCATATGTTGACCAAAGGCCATTTTCCGTAGATCTGATCGGAGCGGTCCGTGCTTCGCTCGGTGTTCTTCTTGGCTGATGGAACGTCCCATCTCCAGGTTCTGCGCCAAGGTTCCTTTGTCAAAAAATATATACGATCTCGGCTGGACCTCATCAAGTTATTTTGAGAAACACGAAGACGCCGCCGTCCTGCATCATGCAATTGTCCGATACCACGCGTGAGGAAAGATCATGTCCTGTGCCCAAAAAACTTTCTGACCCTGAACATTCAGATTCCTCGATCTGATGACTTCGTCTCAGATGCTCGTTGTGCCCACGTTAGATATAGACTTGGTCTGGCATTCCCACCAGCTGTCTGGTCCACGCTATCACAAAGATTGCAGGACCAATGTTGGGAGATACGTCGATCAGTACGCCTTGTTCTGCCAAAAACTCGCGTCTCTGATTCTCCTATCAGCGATGATAAGGTCGAGCAGTTTCATTTATCAGATGCGTTCGACGCAACGTGTCGGGCCTGAAAGGTCAGGGCGACCATTCATCCGCGTCTTCTCGTGTCTCATTCACTTGCTGTCAGAAGCGATATGGTATACCATATACTCAATGTGGCTGCCCTCTCACCATCGGCCAGAAGCTTGCACGGCTCGTTCCCCTTTTAGGCTCGAAACTTTCAGGCTCGAAACATCCACTGGCGAGGCTTGCGCCACCGGCGGATCGGTCCGAGATCCTTGCTGCGTCACGTCCGTCCGACCATGACACCGTCGCAGTTCTCGGTCTGCCGTACAATTTCGCGGCCAAGGCACAGCGCGATGGCAAGGCCCTCCGGCGTCGTGAATACGGGGTATCTACAATGCCCATTGGCGTCAATATGATCTCGGGAAACTTTGCGGGTTGCGGAGGTTGCGGAGGCGGAGGTTGTGCCAGTGGAGGTTGCGGAGGTGGAGGCGGAGGCGGAGGCTGCTGAGCGGTATGCCCGCATTGTTTTTACTTCATCTTTTCAGTTAATATGAACCTCCCCGGTTCTCTTTTTAGGGCTAGGGCGCAGCCTGTATTGCAGGGTCCGTTGATCTCAACTATGCAGGAATGTGGACCCGTGGTGTCGTATGTCTCCTTTTCCTTCAACTCATCTGAATCGTCACTCATACTGACTCTGCCTCGTTGACTCATACTGTACAATAATGACTCATTCCTAGGGCTTGTGTCCTAGACTCCCTTCATAGTATCGATGACTCACTTCTAGTACCGATACTATCAGTTGTGGTTTGCTTGCTCCATATATAAACCCCTTCTTAAAACGCAGCGGAACGACTGAAGCACCAGGTGCGCATAAGGCGACTTAAATACATCGTAAAAGGGCTCGTAAATACACGTGGAACAATCTGCGGACACACGCACTGTTAATTCCACGCGACGAGCGCTACACGCGTTCTCGTTCCGATCACCGGGGCGCGTCGGAAAATGGTGGGGTCATGGAGGAATACGGGGCGTCTCATGCCCCGCGGCGGGTCGATCGGCGACTGCCAAGCTCACCAAGTCAAGCGCACCTGGGCACCAGGTGAGATGCACGTCCACGTCACTTCGCCTTCACGTCTCAGCATGAATCCGTTCTCGCTCGCAGCCACGAAGGTGTCCTCGAGAACCGCGACAAGGCCGTCTTCGCCCCCCTCTTCCTCACCCTCCACAAGCGCCGCCACGTCGTCGCCGGACTGGAGCGAGGCGACGAACGCGAGGGTGTTCTTTGCCCGGCCAGGCAGGACTGCGTCGGCTAGCGCGACATCATGATTCGAAGGACGGTGGAAGAGCTAATACGTTGAATGTATGTATGCGTTGGTCTCAAGGCGCCAACAAAAAAAAAACTGGCAGCGGCATACCTGAACAGACGTGCCCTCCCCAGGAGCCGTCTCCGTCTCAAGCGCCATTGTCCCACGCGAGGGCCCGCCTGCCATGATATGGTGCAACTGCCAGAGCTCGCCATCTCGCAGCACACCCAGGTAGAACTCGTCGTCCTTGGCCGCATCGCCCGCGATCGCGCTCTTCTCAATAGCGGAAATGAGCAGGGCGGTCGGGTTTGCGTTATTGAGCTCGTTGACCAGGTTGCCTTCTGATCTACATTTCGTTTAGTTAGGGGGAAACCGATGATGAAGGGTGGACGACGCACTGAGTGACTGTAAGTGGAGCGGTTATGGCGCGGAGGCCGGGGAAAGCCGTTTGCAAGACCGGTCGAGGACTGGCAGAGAGAGCCAGGCCAACAGCGCCGGAGGATTTTACCGAGTCGTTGAAGATGAGCGTATATGGACGCCCCGTCACGAAGGGAGTTGAAGACGCGAAGAGACCTAGCTTCAATACATATCAGTTAGAGAGCTTCCGCCAAAACAGAGACCAACCTTGGTCGCATGGGCGAACGACGACGACAATGCCTGATTGAGACCTTGAGGAGCATTGTCCGTCAGAGCGATGATTGTGTGCACGTCCGCCTGTCTGAATCGAACAGAAATTCACGTTCACGTGTGACGCAGAGCCAGAGAAAACCGCACCTGAGTCCCCTCAGTGACGAGGGCAACGCGTCGTCGCCTGCAAGGCTACCACGACTCCAGATTCTCTCCCAATCTACGTTCTCTCCTTCTTCCAACAACGGTTCACTCCCTAACAAGGACTTGTCCTCGCCCTTCTTCCGCATCGCATGCCACCTCCCGACCTGCGTCTCCGGCCGCCCGGGTATGTCGCTGTAGAACGGCGTGGCGTCCTCCTTGTGAAAGAACGCCAGCGAGCACGCGATGGGCGCGCCAGGATGCGCGGCTGCGGAGAGACAGCCAACGCTGCCGGACGAGGAGAGGGAGGAGAGCGCGGAGACGAGCGGCGAGAGCGACGCGGGAGGGGCGTCGGCGGAAAGCGTGAAGAGGAGCGGATGGGCTCTGAGCTCGGCGGGCAGACGTGATAAACGAGAAAGGATGGACGAGGCGTTGCGCGCGAGGATTGTGCTGGAGTACAGCATATGTCAGAGTAAACTTACGAGATCAGAGGGCCCAATGTAGCGCCCGTGGCCGGGGCGGTGAAGGTCATGTCTGCGCCACACTTTCATCCATTGTCATGATGTTGCCACCCCTCCCATCCGCGGTTGGTGGCACGACGTCCCGCTCGCACCGGTTGTTGTTCTCGAATGTGTCTACTATGTGTCTGCGCCTGTGGTTTGTGGCTCGTGAGCTTTTCAACTAGGCTAGGCACTGGTGCTGCACCTCCGAGTCCACGGAGCACACATTTTTGTACCTCTCATTTTTCGTGCCATTGACAATGCCTATGCAAAGGTATGGCGTGTCCGAACTGATGCGCTCTGCCTTGGGTCCCCCGCATTGGGAAAGCCGCATCCCCAACATCTGCGAGTACGGTCTCACAGAATCGGAGACGGAGGCTGTGACCAGCTTTTGGCGTGCGTTTTTCGTCGGACCTTGTACCCCCTGTCTGATGCGTCTTTTTACCTTCTTCCAGAGACGAAGCGCTTCGAGACACGCAGCGTCACCCCCACCCCATTCCGTGCGGCGCTCAAGCGCCTCTGGTATTTTTCTATGCGCAAGGTGACAGCGCATCACTGTGCCCATCGAGCGCTCCTCGCCTTCCGCCCGACGGAGGCGCTCGTCAACCGCGTGCTGGATCGATTCAAGCGCTACCTGCTCACGTTGCCCGCTGTTTCTGATGCGAGACGGAAACACGTCGACGATATCCGGAAGCTTGGCCGCATCCTGTGGGCAAATATCGAACGTCTCGAAGTGACCTGGCGGGAGTTTCTCAGCGCGCAGTATGTGGTCGAGCAGGACGATCTGGATTGATAAATTTCATCATCTTAATCCATATTTCTATTACCCGCGATACTTTGTCCGAGTCTGTACCGGGCCACGTTCCCTCACATGCTAGGTCTGGTGGGGTGGAAGGATCTTCGCGGACTGCTTGTGCTGCTGTCGACCTCGGTCGTGAGCGACCGAGATAGTCACCCGAAGCTATGGTGGCGCATGACGCTCAGTTTGTTGAAACGCAGCGAGACGAGTGAACCACCCAATGCGAGTCTGATTCGGTCCGAGGCTCATCTTTATTTTGAAAACCTTACGCGAGGCCTTTACCTTTCCCGGCTGCCCTACGTCGCGCAAGTGATGCGCTACGTTGCCGCTCTCAATCACTCGGGTCGTGACTACATGCAAAGTGCTACTGTCTGAGGGCGTTCGTTAGCCAGCGGTTACTGCTTTGGCAGAGGTAATCTGGAACAATGGCGATAACGACTCAGATGACCTCGACCCTGTTACATACTATACTTCTGCGTATGGCGCTGCAAGTTGTCAGTATGAGTATGGGTTCATGCCGTAGTAAGTGGGTGTAGGAGAAATCCCGCAGAAAGTAGAAGGACAAAGAAAGAATGCTTTTCTGAGAGCAACTCGACAACCATTTTATTTCGCTACCTCTTTATCATCGTTTCAGAGTCAGAGAGAGAGCACGACAGAATTGACGTCGTAATCAACGATATCTTTTTTTTGTCCGCTTCAAGGGGTGTGCGGAATAAATATGTACTCTTGTATTGGCCCGCAAATATCACCATAGTATGCACAAGCGATGTCTATGTGGACGGTTGGTCCTGTGTGCTTGAGGTACCTGAGTTCCTCAGTCGATCATCAATTATTTCCTCCAGTTTTTCAAAGTCGAGAGTCCCGAGACCTGTGACCTATGGAGCCAAGAGTCAACCAACGTCCGAGAGACACGAGCCTGAAGGGACGTACGGGATCCCATCCGGCAACAGCAGAGAATCCCTCAGTGTTACAGCCCGGATTTGAGCCAGACGTGATGTCGGTGAGGCCCGGAAGGCCTGAGCCGTACAGCCAGAGGTTGAGGAAGCCAAGGGGTTGGCTGCCTTTCGAAATGAGGTAGTCATTCAACAAAGAGATGATGCCCGCCACTGTCTGTGAGTTGGCGATCAGCTGGGTTGCTCGGAGGATGAGAGAAGAGAAGACAGACGGGTGCAGAACCACTCGTGCCGGACGTGTGTCCGAGTTGCCCTCCTACGATGGTAAGGAACTTGATCGCCTGCGAGGAGATATCGGGGAATCCGCGGCCTAGAGGACTGCACAAATACAAAGTAAATAACAGGTCAGGTCAGGTCAGGGTCGTGAACAGACTTGTAGAGGCCATTATACTTGTCACCGAGGTTCTGAAGGAAGGTAGATATCGCATCCGCCTGGTAGGTTTGGCGTGCAAAGTAGATCGAGAAGCCGCCGCTAGACAAGCTCGCCGCGACCTCGGGGTTGTGGCCCGTCGTGCCACCAACGCTAGTGACCCACGGACCTACGAAAGCACGGTCTGGTGAGCGACTGTATTTTCGCCTGTATACTGCAAACAAGGAGAAAAAGGAGAAATACCACGTACAAGTTGCGGGGAAGACGGGGAGGAACTGGACAGATTCTCCGGAGTTGTGCGGGACCAAGCAGTCCCCGACGCCGACGCCATAGTCACCGCTCGAAAAGAGGACGCTCACACCGCGTAAACCAAGCTGACCGAATAGGGCGCATACGCTCACCACATACTCCAGCTGCATGGTATGCTCGTACCCGCCATACGACGTGCTGATTGTCTGCGGGATGTTGACATTGTCTTGATCGAGTAAATAGTTTAACCAGTGGATGTATGGATCATCTGTTAACGATGTTGGCGCGCCGCCTGTGCTATAGAAGATGTGTTGGGTAGGGTATGCCATAGCCTCCGCGTACTGAATGTCCAGGTTCGCCTCGAGGCCGGGGTTTGCCGGATCGTACCCCCCGCCGTTTATCTGCGTCACAGTGAATGTCGCGTCTTCTCCATCGGTGCGATATTCATTCATGAAAAGCGCCAGGTCCTGCGGGCTTGGGAACTGCCCTCCAAAGCCCGCAATCCCGAGCGCGTTCCGGTCCGTCGCTTTGGGAGCGTAGCCCAACGTTTTATACAGCCAGCGCAGGTACGACGGCGTGACACTATCTTCGTCGCGTCTCGATAGCACCGACCCCGCCTTCCCCCGCGCCTCGACTGCCGTGCTGAGGTGCATCCGTAGTCTCATCCCCTCCGTGAGCGGAGAGCTGAAGTAAGTCGTCGGGACGATCGTTTGTATGTACGCATGCAGGACCTCTGGGAGCGAGTAGCTGATCGTGCGGAGAACGGTATCGTTCGTCTCGACATGCCTGTAGAGCTGGTACGATGCGCCGAGGATACGATTGGCTTGGGACACGGACACGCCGGCGACCCTCAACCAGTTTCCACCGAGTATCATTGTGATGGAGGAGGAAGGAATGTCGTAGTGTCTAAGCCAGGAACTGACGAGGTTGAGAGTGTCCGGGTGCGGCGCGACGACCTCGGCGACCTGCTCTTTAGATAAGTGTGCGCCATATCTCCCGTGGGACAATGGCACTGGTGGGTATATGCGCGCACAAATGGGCGGTGTAGGGGCGTACCTCGAATGCTCAGGGTCGCTGACCTCGTACAGCGCTTCAACCAAGGCGTCCTCGCGGTGGGACTTGAGCGCGAGGTGGAGGTCGATCGTGGTCTCATTGGACGGGTGGCCCAGGCTCTTCCAGTTCTTCGGGACAGCACCCCATGCATGCTTCACCTTCATTCCGTCCCAACGTGACGTGACGGACGTCGCGAAGCCACAGAGGAGCGAGGTTGAAAGGGTGGCCAGCACAGAGAGAGCGTGGCAGCGCATGGTAACAGGAGGTCACCAAGACGGTAGAAGGAGTTTATTCGGCCCGTTCAAGTTAAGAGGGCCAGCGACGCTCGGAATTTTATGATGTGTCCCATTGAATCCGATGGCGGAGTTGTCAAAATGAAGGAACTGTAGAAGTAAATCCGGGTCCAACAGATTTATAGTGATGTGAATGGAAGCCAGAAGCCAGACCAAGCCAGCCAGGCTAAGCCATAGGTGACGCGGTGACGGCCCAGCGAGGGCGTTGGCCGGGCTCGGGAAAGCTAAAAGCCAAAGCCAGCGGCTCAGCCTCAAGCGCTCAAGCTCAAGCTCAAGCGTGCGACGGTCTGCCAGCTGGCAATATGTTCAAGCGAGCAAGCACAAATCAAGCAAGGAGAGGACGTATAGTTACGTGTAATAGTATCGGAAGGCAGGCCCGGATTCAGGCTCTACGAGATTTCCCCGGGCTGCTTGGCGTCTGTTTGTACGTTTGTACAGTACGTACTCTGTTTATCTGACACGATGCATGAGGCCTGCATGAGGCCTGAGGCAATGCCCCAGACCCACTGGCATGTGCGCCAATCCTGGGGATTTATAGCTTACACGGCGGCGAGTACACCGTGACTCGCACCCCTCTGCCTTGACAGTCTTTCTCTCTCGTTTTCATCGCCCAGTTGCTCATCCGTATCACTTTTCCTATGCCTCAAGTTCCATCCACTCCGACATCCTCCTCTAACTTCCGGCCCATCCTCGATGCTGCCCTGAAAGCGTATGAGAAAACGACCAAGAAGGACCTTCTCGCGCATCCGCTCTCGGCACAACTCCAAGCTTGTGACTCTCCTGCTGACATTCTTTCCGTCCTTCAGGGTAGTGTCAAGGAATTTGATCAATCAAGGAGGGCAGACGAGAGGTTATCACGGTGGCTGAGCCCGACTATCAAAGTCCTCCACGCATTCTCTGCAACACTCGGCGAACTCGTGAGTCCCATCTAGCCAACCTGTCTATGCACTACCGTAATACTAATTTCGCAGGCATTCTCACCTGCAAATGTGATCTTCGCTGGTGTTGGGGTTCTCCTCCTAGTGAGTACCCTCCGTCCTTTTGAGGCGATTCCTATACCGGAGTCTGTTGCAGGCAGCCAAGGAAGTCGATGCGAGTCAAGATACCCTCATTGATCTTTTCGAGCGTATCGAGAACTTCTTCGAGCGCCTCGAGTCTTATGTCACAGTACAACCAACAGACGCAATGACTGGCGTAATTGTGAAAATAATGACCGAAGTGCTGAACATCTTCGCGATTTCAACGAAGGAGATTCGGCAGGGTCGAGCGAGTGCGTTTCTCTCTGCGATATATAATTGTCGCCTAATTTTTACTCAGAAAAATATCTGAAGAAGCTTGTCGGAAAGAAGGAGATGGAAGACGCTTTAAAGCGATTAGACATGTTGACGCAGGAGGAGGCTCGGATGGCAGTTGCAGAGATCTTGAAGATAACGCACATCGTCGATAACAAGCTGACTACTGTTATGAACGGTAATCCCGGCATGTCACCTACTCGAGACTCATCCTGAACGCGCATATGTTAGACGGAAAAGAAACGAAGCAAGCGGTCCAACAATTGGCAAGCAGCGTAGGCGACGTGAAATGTTTGTGATCCACCCCGTCGTTCTGTCCGTGGTATCTTTAACGTGCTTATAGGGAGAAAGATCCTCAAGGAATGGGTATTTCCCCCGGATCCATCCACGAATCACGATATCGCGTACGAGCTTCACCTTGGGGGAACTGCACAGTGGTTCCTCCAAGGCAGCATGTTTGGCGAATGGAAGTCTACTGGCTCTCTCTTGTGGATCCATGGCAAACGTACGTCCTTCTCATATTCTTCATCAATTGACCCCTCATCGCCGTCCATATTCTTAGCGGGCTCAGGGAAGACCATTATTTGGTTCGTCATCAATCAGTACTCTACACCTCGACGAGCTCAGCTTGCATTACAGCTCCGCAATTGTACAAGAAATCGTAACTTTAAGCAAGGCGGGATTGGCATCAATGGCGTACTTTTATTTCGACTTCAGGGATCTTGACAAGCAACACATCCGAAACCTCCTCCCCTCTCTTCTCATTCAGCTTTCCGCTCAGTCTGATCCTTGTCGAGACATCCTCTCCCGTCTTTATTCAGAACATGATAATGGCGAAGGGAAGCCGAGGGTCGGTAAGATGACACAATGCCTCAGGGACATGCTCACATTATCCGACCAACGCCCAATCTACATTATCTTGGATGCCCTCGACGAGTGCCCAAACTCGTATGGGATCCCGTCTCCTCGTGAACGAGTTCTTGCACTTGTCAAGGACCTGGTTAATCTTCCTCTACCTCATCTTCATATCTGCGTCACCAGCCGCCCTGAGTTTGATATTCAGGCCACTCTTGGGCCCTTGGCACGTCACCGTGTGTCCCTCCATGATGAAATCGGACAAAAGAAAGATATCGTCGATTACATCATTTCCGTCGTATATTCTGACTCTGAGACGATGATGAAGAGGTGGCGAGGGGAGGATAAGAAAATGGTTGTTGACGCACTCTCAGAAAAGGCTGACGGAATGTAATTGCATTCATCACTCTAACATCATTATGACAGTTCATGACTCGATCCAGGTTTCGATGGGTGTTCTGTCAACTAGAAACACTACGACAATGTCTTCCGCAATGCGTTCGGCGAACTCTAAATGAGCTTCCAGAGACACTGGACGAGACATACGAGCGGGTAATGATGGAGATCAAGAAGACCAATCAAGCGCACGCGTATCGCCTGCTTCAATGCCTCACGGTAGCAGTTCGACCCCTTTCCGTCGCCGAACTCGTGGAACTACTCGCGTTTGACTTCGATGTGGCAAAATGTGGGGTACCCAAGCTGAACTCGGACTGGCGGTGGGAAGAGCAAGCAGTACTTTCAACGTGCTCAAGTTTAATCACCGTTGTTCCCGGTCACGGATCTCCGGTTGTTCAATTTTCGCATTTTTCTGTGAAGGAGTTTTTGACGTCGGATCGGCTTGCGACGTCGACGGGAGACATCTCGCGGTACCATATTTCTCTCAAAGAGGCCCACACTGTGCTTGCCCAGGCTTGTCTTGGTGTTCTACTCCGGGACCCCGACGTCAACAACGGCACCGACAGCGCACCTCTGGTTCGATATGCCGCTGAGCACTGGGTGACTCATGCTCAGGTCGAGAATGTCGCCTCACTGATCCGCAATGGGATGGAATGCCTCTTCGATCCAGACAAACCCTACTTTGAAGCGTGGGTCCGGTTGCACGACGTCGACCACATCAGCTATTCCAGAAACATCCCAGATCCCGTACCCGGAGCAAAATCGCTGTACTATGCTGCGTTGTGCGGATTCCATGAGCTAGTCGAGCACTTCACTCTCAAATATCAGCAATACGCAAGTGCTAGAGGCGGTCATTGTGGGACTGCATTACACTCGGCATCTTCTGCAGGTCATCTCCAGATTGTGCGGTCACTGCTTCGGCGCGGTGTAGGTGTCAACATTCGAGGTGGGGCGGACGGCACACCACTACTATTTTCGTCACGGTCGGGGCACCGCGACGTTGTTCAATGTCTACTCGAACACGGTGCAGATGTGGGTTTGCAGGACGATCGCCAGAATACCCCACTAAATTGGGCGGCACATTGCGGGCACTTCGACATCGTTCGGGTGCTTCTTGAGCACGACGCAGATATTAATTCCTCAGACTATAACGGCCGGACTCCCTTGCACGACGCAATATGGGGTGATAGCCCCAAAGGTAATTGTCTCCAGGTCGTGCGGTTATTACTGGAGCATGGTGCGAAAGTGAACGCACTGGATACTCGTCACCGGACACCATTACATCTGGTGTCAATGGGTCGATCAAATCTCGACGTCGCACGCATTCTGCTAGAGTACGGCGCAAACATAGATGCTGAGGGTGAGAAGGGTAGGACTCCGTTGGTATTGGCATCGCTGCTGGGGCGGGAGGAGATTGTGCGGTGTCTGTCCGAATTTCGTTCTGGGGGGGTACAAACGCCGTGTCACTAGTATATTGACTACTAGACTAGTACTAGTAGCGTAATGTGGTTCGCGTCCCTTATTTTTCTCTCTACCTATCTCTGCTTGATTTCTCCTGCACCAACTTGCCACAGCTTGGGCTCCGTACCCTTCGACATACATAGATGATGTTTTTGATGTCGTAGAATCCAGCGCCACTCGTGGGGAAAGACCTCGAACATAAATCAATATATCTAACTCTCCCTGGAAAATACTCTTAGGAGGTATGGGAACTCGGAATAGTGGTAAAGTAGTTGGAAAGAGTGATTGTATGCGCGCGGGGGCGAAGCCTGTACAATAGACGAACCCACTCAGTATTTGTGCGCACTAGAGGGCAAATCACTGAGGTCTACACTACGAGAAAGGACGGTTTGAATGATTACAGCTACTAGAACTGTACAGTAGATAAATTTTATGCTCTGCTTCCGACATAACGAATCCGCGGACGCGTACGACCGGGAGGGGCATAGGGCCGGGCATCCGAACGAGATAGAATAACGAAACGATACTTAAGATACGAGGACTTGCGCGGGTTTGCACAACGTCCGTGCGGGCACATAACGGAAGAATCGATAACGTACTGAGAACTCACATCACTTCAACAAATACAAGAACCTATGCAGCTCTAGCCCATGATATCAGGTCGACCAGTGACCGGTGACCGCTTAATCGACGGATATTCTTGAGTTGCTCTGGGCTCCCTCATTCCAGTCTAGACTCAGGGCCGACCCATTAGGTATTAGTCAATATCAAACGCTGGTATTATGCATTTAAAGAGTCACTACTCGGCTAGTGCCAAGTGAGCACAGCAATCTCCGGCTCACATATAGCTCACGCAAAGCCTGCCAGCTATGATGCTGCGAGAACTTGAATGTGAGGGACAGTGACCGATCGTCTCGAGGGGGTCGTGGTAACTACTGGTAGATGAGCGAAGAGCGGAATCGGCGACGAGCAGAGACCGCGGAATTGTAGGACATGTTGAAAATCAAACGCGAGCACGGATACAGGTTGAAAGTCAACAAGCAGTCGCCGTGACCAACACTGGGAGGATTTAGTTGGAGGCACACGAAAACTACTGATTATTTCGCACTGACAGGGAAGGAACAGTCCCCATAATACAGAATGTTCAAGTTGGCGTTAGTGACAAGCTGGAAGCTGGCCGTGACCAGCAACACTAAATCGGGCCAAGGACAAAACGTGAACTCTGGAACCGGTCTCTTGAGAGTACTAGAGCGTGGGAAGCAATAAAGTGGGAGAAAGGAATCTGCTGTCCGAGGTACGAGGACCCTCGGGCTCCTGGACTGTGTGTGCCAGTGGTTGACTTTGTCACAGTCTCCCGAATTCATGTGTCGGCTTCATGTGGTCCAAGTTTGGGCAAAGGACGACGAGGAAAGGAAATGAAGAAACTCAACGGTCGGCATGATCAGAGCGTGGAAAGGAATGTGTGGCGTACTTACAGCAGACGCAAGTGCCAGGGGCAATTAGACCGGTGACCGCTCGCTCTATGGGGGTGCCGGCTGCGCAGGACCGCTCGATAGAGCGGAGAATCGAGGATCCTCCAGTCGCTTGCGACACCCTCAAAAATCCTCATTTGAACGGCTTACAGTCGACTCTCTCATAACCCATACCCCAAAAAACCATATATCTTTATTACCACGGGGTTTCCACACCCCAAATCAGTATGTGAGGATAGGTCCAGAGCTATATTTTAAGATCCATAGATTCTTGAGGATCAACATGTTGGAACGAGATAAGTACGTAAGGACCTTATCTATAGCAGTTACGACATTACGGTAGTATGTTTTCCTATTACGGTAGTCAGGATACGTACTATAACGGGCACAATACGCCCACTGAGTGAGAGAAGCCCTATGGCTATCTTGAAGTGGTAGTTTACATCAGGCATGTGTAAAAACGCGATATTGTGGATGCCTGTACTCATCACTTTTACGCAAATGGTCAGGGTAGGACCATAGAGTATAAAAACCCTCCCATGGGGAGGGAGGTGAATAGGATATTCACTCTCTTTCTCACTTGTGCACCCTCTCCAATCTATAGTCTCTCAACCTACTCAAAGGTGAGAACTCCATTCCTGTTAGCTGCACATATTGCTGCGCAACACAACAAGTATGGTTTGATGAACAGCGCACATGAAGGGACTATACTCACAGTGACAAGGTAGACTGTGGTGAGATACAGAGGGTGGCTGAAAGCAGCAACAGAGAGATCTTGCAAGTGAAGCAGAGTGATAGTCTGGCACACAACAGATGAGAACTGATGTTACATTTGGAGAGGTGGAGACATACCTGGCACACAACAGATGAGAACTGATGTGGACCAGGAGCGTACAAAGTACTCTACTTATACTGCTACAGGGGGTGACGCTGGTAACAGCAGGTCACAGTAAATACAAGGCGCATTGTTCTGTACACAGACAAAGGGGTGGACTAGAAAGAGAACAAGGCGTAGAGAACAAGAAGAGTCCAGACTATGATATCATAGTGACATCACAATAGAGATAAGAACAAAGGAAAGTACATAGACGTAGTACAAGGGTAATCCAGAGTGGTCCATGATGTCATGTACATATGTGATGTCATAGATAAGAGAATACAAGAAGTCCGAGATTGTAAAGATCAAAAATAATCTAATCTACAAGTCCTGTATATCTAATCTAAAGCAGTCCGTTATCTGCGTGTCCATTTGAGCTGCTAAGTGCGCACAGGTCACTTGTCAACATCTCCCCGTGATCAGCAATCTAGGACTAGCACAAGCCCATGTCTATATTGTGTTGGTGCAGCAGGACACGCGCTAGCGACTTGGTGAAGCCGTCCGCAACCATTTCTGCAGTAGGGGTTCTAATAAGGGTTATGGTCCCCTTTTCGATGTACTCCCTAATGACATGATGCCGTATGGCAATGTGCTTCGATCGCCTCCCAGTGACAGGGTTCAAGGCCAAGTCAATGGCACCCTTATTGTCACCATGCAGTGGGATGGGGTCGTCGACCTCGTACCCGAGTTCCTCAAGGAAGCTCTGATACCATGCGGCTTGGTTGGCCGCGTCGGTCATGGCCATGTATTCCGCCTCTGTAGTGTTTTGGGCTACAGTCTTTTGCTTTTGCGAAGACCAGCTTATTGCACCATTGGCTAATAAGAACACATAACCGGAAGTGGAGTGTCTATCATCTACCTGGTCACCCAGGGAAGAGTCAGAGTAGCCATGAAGGCCATCTCCACTGGCGCCATCATAAACTATACGCATGTCCACAGTTCCCACTAGGTAGGATAGAACGTATTGTGCAAGCCGTAGATGTTGTGGTGAAGGATTTGCTGCATACTGCGCCAAACGTGATACAGCAAAGGAAATGTCTGGCCTAGTGCCAATCTGAACGTACAGCAGACTACCAATGAGTGACTGATAGTGCGTAATGTCAGAGGCAGTAGCCTGACCCGTATATTTATGAAGGTGCTCGTCAGCACCAGTAGGTAGGGGTGTGGAGTGTGGAGTGGCATTTGACATGCCAAAGCGTTCAAGGACATCCTTGACATAGCCAGACTGGTCTATTTCAATGCGTCTGAGGGAGCAGTCGCGCATAATGCGCATACCAAGATAGGACTCTATCTCCCCGAGATCTGTCATTTCATAGCGTTCAGCAAGATCTGACTTTAAACGCTTGATCCTCTCCAAAGAAGCACCCAAAATTGTGATGTCGTCAACGTAAACGATAACGAAGAGTGGACCATCCCCCTCTCGTTGAGGCAACACATATACGCCTGCATCGGCGAACGTCCGTTTGAAGCCGAGTGCTAGGAGCACTCCATGGAATTGTAAGTTCCATGCACGGGAGGCTTGTTTGAGACCATATATCGCCTTGACAAGGCGACACACCTTCATCTCTGCACCAGCAACGGTGAAACCTTGTGGCTGCTCCATGTATATCTCCTCGTCAAGCACGCCATTGAGAAACGCGGACTTGACATCCATCTGATGGATGTGCCAGTCCTCCAGCGCGGCCAACGCCAGAAGCAATCTCAGCGATTCGAATCGTGCGACGGGAGAGAAGGTTTCATCGAAATCTATGCCAGGGATCTGCGTAAATCCCTTAGCCACCAAGCGAGCTCTGTAGCGGCCATCCGCTTTGAGCTTGAAGACCCATTTGGATTTTACTGCCTTACGATTAGGCGGGAGATCCACTAACTCCCATGTGCCATTGTGGGCGAGTGCGTCCATTTCATACTGACACACCTTAGTCCACTCTTCTGCATCTGCAGACCGCATGGCCTCTGCATAGGATGCAGGGTCTCTGCCGACATATGCCGCAGCTAGCAGTTCCGCATACCCCAGACGCCTGCCGCGCAGTGCCACATTGTCCCCACTGTAATAGCGAGGGTTGGGCACAGGCACACGGCTAGAGCGCCTTGGTGCATTGTCCATCTCACGCAACAGCTGACTACGCTGTGCACGAGCCTCAAAACCTCCCGGCATGTCTGGTGAGGGAGGTGGGACATGGCGCATAATGCGCGTTGCACTTTGACGCGGCGGTGGTGAGGTGGGAGTGACTTGCTCACGCTTTGGTGTGGTGGGCAGAGTGGGCAGTGCAGGTGGTGGTGGTGGCGTGTGTGGACGCTCTTGTTTTGGGTCTAGGAGTTCTTCAACATCCTCCTCCTCACTACTGCTGGAGTGTGCAGGGGAGGGAACTCGCTGTGGTGGTAACGCCGACGTGCTAGGTACGGCAATTACTGGTGGAGGTAGTGGTTGTGACACCACTTGAGAAGGTTGTGGGTGTGGCTCAGCACCCTGGAGGGACGGGAAGCTGCTCTCGTCGAATGTCACATCCCTGGACAATCTGACAGAGCGGGTTTGGCGGTCCCAAAGCTTATAGCCCTTAGATTCAGGCTCAAACCCAATAAGCATGACCTCAATGGCCTTCGCATCCAATTTGCGACGCTTATCAGCGGGTACGTGCATGTACCCCTTGCATCCAAAGACGCGTAGATGTGAGACATCTGGTACTTTGCCAGAGTACCAGAGCTCATAAGGTGTGCGCCACTTAAGTGTACGGGTGGGAGAGCGGTTGTAGATGTGTACCGCAGTGCTCATAGCGTGCTCCCAGAAGCCTTTAGACATGCCAGCTGTGTGGAGCATGGCCATTGCCTTGTCCGTAATGGTGCGGTTAAACCGCTCGGCTTTCCCGTTCGACTGTGGTGAACCTGGCATCGTAAGGTGATGCTCTATCCCTCTCTGCTTGAGAATGTCCTGCACTTGGCTTGCCATGTACTCGCCTCCGCGGTCAGAGTGGAGTGCGCGCAGTTTATGGGACGTCTGGGTTTCACCCCAGGCCAAATACATCTGCAGCGCTTTCACAAACTGATCCTTCGACTTAATGAAGTACACCACTGCAAACTTAGAGTGGTCGTCTATGAAGGTGGCGGTGTATGCAGAGCCTTGCAGGGATTGAGTTTGCATAGGACTGGCTAGGTCACTGTGCACAATCTCAAATATACGAGTTGTCCTTTTGGTGGAGGACGCAGAGAAGGGTTGGCGAGTTGATTTGCCTAACTCGCACCCACGACACACACCAGTGTGCGTGGTAGAGCTGTCAATGTCCATGCCAGTAGTGGCAGAGGGACCGTACGATTTGAGAGCAGCAGAGGAGATGTGTCCCATGCGCTGATGCCAGATATCAAGAGTGGTGGCAGCACTTTTGACGTGAGCATTTAGGCCAATGCTTGAAGCGTCCAACCAGTATAGGTTGTCCTCCAAGTAGCCAACAGCTACACAACTTTTATTGACAGATATTTTAAACGAGCCACTGTCAAAGGCCACTTCCGCACCCTTTTGTGCTAGTGCACGCGTTGACAAAAAGCGTGTTTTCACCTGTGGTAGGTGTAGCACATTGCTTAGGGTGATAGGAATGCCCTGGCTCGTAGTGAAGATAACGGAGCCTACACCAACTTGGTCGATTGTGGACTTATCCCCTAGGCGCACACTGCCTTGACATGGGGTATAGTCCTTGAAATCAGACCGATGTGGTGTGATGTGGTGTGTTGCACCACTGTCCATCATCCAACGCACACGTGAGGCAGCATACAAGGCAACTCCAACTGTATTTGTGGCCCAATCAATGGCCGGTTCATCACTGACCTCCTTAATGGAGGCGGTGGTAGGTACGAGTACATGAGAGTTGGCAGCCTTGTTGCCAGTGTCCTTCAACTTCCCCGCAGCTTCATCCTTCTTCCTCTGCCTGCAGTCAGGCTTGATATGCCCCTTCTTGTTACAGTAGTGGCACGTAAGCTGAGAGTGATCCTTCTTCTTATGGGCACCACCACTAGGCTTGATAGGAGCAGCCTTATTGAGCGAGGAACCAGAGGGGCCAGAACGGCGCGCCTCTTCCGAAACAATGCGCGCAATTATTTCAGCGTGCTTGAGCTTGGAGGGTGCGCCACTGGCAAGGATGGTAGACGCCAGAACCTCATAGGAGGCTGGCAGGGTGTGGAGGAGTATGAGACAGAATTGGGTGTCTGTGACACCCATCTGTGCGTTGGTGAGGCCGACCCACAGCTCATTGAGTTTGGCCAGTTGTGAGGCCATGGGCGCGGAGTCGTCGAGGCGGGCTTGAGTTAACTGGATCCACAAGTTAAAAATGGTGGTGCTGCCCGAAGCACCAGCATACACATCCTTCAGCTTGTCCCACTTCGCAGCGAAGGTGGGGTAGGCATATGGGTCGGCAACGAGGGAGTAAACGTCTGGTTTGAGATATAGGCGGAGGTACGCCTTGGACCGGCGCTGGATAGATTCCCACTCTTCAGGGGAGACTCCAGTGGGTGGGGTATGACAGGTGAACACATCCTCAGCCTCATGTAGAGTGAGGATGGCCTCAAGTGTCCCAGACCATTCGTTCCAGTGACTCCCATCGAATTGCTCGAGGCGAATGCCAGAAGGCATGCCGAAGGTTGTGGAGTACGCATTGGCAATGCGTGTGGAGGGTGTGGACCCAGAGGTAATTGGGGGCAGGCCGGTTGAGGCACCTGCCGTGGCTCCTGCAGCCGCACTAGTGGTGGCAACACCAGTGGGCGAGGCAGCGCGAGAGGAGGTGGCAGACATGGGGATGATTTATCTATCGCCGAGGAGCAGTCAGTGACAGTGCTTCTAACAGTTTGCAAGATATAATGGGGGGTACCACTCCTGTCTGTGAATCTGTAAGGCCAGAACGCTAATGCGTCCTGCCTCCTGTGGTATGCCAGTGATACAAGGGCTAGGCCCAGGATGGAAGATCCCTTTGCCATACTAGGAGCCAGCTGCCAGCCAGGATGTGTCTAGGACACGGCTCACTAGTTTGCGTCAGGGGGATATGGAATGAATGCTTTCAGAGCCCAAGGCTGTCTACCTCAGCCTCCTTGGCCTGTTGGTTGCCTCATTGCCACAAGTGGCTTTACTGAATCCTTTCCCATTGCCGCTACAAGGCAGGTATCTGGTTGCAGAACACCATAGTGGTGAACACCCCCCAGAGTCTGAACCAGGTTTTACACTCCCATGGTGAGGAGATCCTGCGCCCAGTGTGGAGCACCAGAGACAGCTGGCACTAAGCTCCACAATACACAGCCCAGTGGGCCATGCACACCTGGATATGGATTGAAGGGCTACCAGACCCAATCTCCTTGCGCATAGCGCAGGGGCTAGGAAAACAGTAGGGATGAAAGTAGGACTACTGGGCGTACATAGCGGAGGTTCCTCAGCAGGGATCACTGGCGCCCCAGTGTCCACTGCCTTGGGCAAGGCTGGTGAGGCCCCAGACAGACCTTAGCCTAGTGTGTGATCCTAAGAACACAGTGACCAGCCAAGTGGAGTGGCTAGGGCACCAGGGCCCATAACCTGATGAACAGTGCACATGAAGGGACTATACTCACAGTGACAAGGTAGACTGTGGTGAGATACAGAGGGTGGCTGAAAGCAGCAACAGAGAGATCTTGCAAGTGAAGCAGAGTGATAGTCTGGCACACAACAGATGAGAACTGATGTTACATTTGGAGAGGTGGAGACATACCTGGCACACAACAGATGAGAACTGATGTGGACCAGGAGCGTACAAAGTACTCTACTTATACTGCTACAGGGGGTGACGCTGGTAACAGCAGGTCACAGTAAATACAAGGCGCATTGTTCTGTACACGGACAAAGGGGTGGACTAGAAAGAGAACAAGGCGTAGAGAACAAGAAGAGTCCAGACTATGATATCATAGTGACATCACAATAGAGATAAGAACAAAGGAAAGTACATAGACGTAGTACAAGGGTAATCCAGAGTGGTCCATGATGTCATGTACATATGTGATGTCATAGATAAGAGAATACAAGAAGTCCGAGATTGTAAAGATCAAAAATAATCTAATCTACAAGTCCTGTATATCTAATCTAAAGCAGTCCGTTATCTGCGTGTCCATTTGAGCCGCTAAGTGCGCACAGGTCACTTGTCAACATGGTTTGCAGGTCATACAGCACGTTTCAAAATGATAGATACCTGTCATTTCAAATACATAAGTGGACTTCTGAAATGTAAGAGTGGGGTTCATAATTAAGAGAAGGAAAACCTTATTTGGAAATGGGTTATTTTATGGAATTGGGGTTATGGAATAGTTATCTGTTGAAGCGCAGAACTAACAAGTGAAGGGTTAATAGCGAGGATGTAACGTGTCACGATCGAAGAAACAGACACTTACTATACGGATATGACCACGTTAGTAAGTCGCAATGTGTCATGGACTAGGATCAGTCAGCGCGTAGTAGAATCACATGCCGATGTGGCATGACTCACAACTAGGATAGCGATAGTAGGGTTTGAGCTACTTTAGCTATTCGTCGTACGGGATTGGAGAGGAGCTTTAAAGCTACCTCGTATATGTATAAATAGTGGCCTAGGTAGACCAAGACTCGCCATCTTGGTCTTCTTCAATTCACCACTCTCATCTGTCTCTTTACGTGTGCTTCACTTGTCTCTCTCCGAGCAAGTCGTCTTTATCGATCATCGGACTACCTAGTGGCACGACTTGCCCTAGTGTACACTCAGATCACGTGCCCGCAAGTGCCGTGTATCTCGAAGACGGGTCACGTGACCTTAAAGGGATATTCTGCTAAGTCGTGAACGCCCTTTCGTGTCCAAGTCGGACTAACGCCAGTGGTGGCGTTACATTAAGACCAAGATCCCTTCATCGTGGCGTTCACAACTCGAGACCAGTGGAGAAATTTCCAAGCTTATTCCCTCGAACGACGAGGAGACCGCAACGTACCAACACAATTCCTAGGAGCCGCTAGGTGGAGAGAATACCGAGGAGAAACAGGGTACTTCGTAGACTTCGCGTCGGGGCCAACCCGATACCGCCCCGTTGAGTTCAATTTTGACAATTTGTGCTGGGTCGAGATCACTTGGAACCCCGTAGACAACCGATACGACGCAGTACGACCCGCAGGAAGAAACTACAACTGCGACATCGACGCAAGGAACCTACCCACACGTGAAGAGTGGGGACGCATAGACGGACAACCCGAAGAAGAACCCAGCACGTCCGAACCAAGAACCCCGGCACCATCAGAAACTAGCGGAGACGACGAAGAAACCGACAACGACGAAGAATCCGAAGTGGGGGAAATAATACAGACAGCTGAGTCCCTACGCATCAACGAACCTGAGAATATCGAAGTACGCCCACCCGCAGACATGGCAACAGCAACAATCACCCAAGAAGATCTAGCCCTCGAAGAAGCCAGGAGAATTACCGAAGAAGCAGAATCCTACCTGCGCCCCATCAACCCAACAACAGGACACCGTATGACCGCAGACGACGCGGCCATCTTCAGAGCGGTAGGCCCAGACATCCCCGACCCACCACCAGGCGCAGGGGGACCCCCACCACCCAGAAGGCGTGGAGGACCCTTTGGTCAAGGACCACCAGGAGACAGGAGACCGCCGCACGGAGAAAGGCAACCTCAATTCGGAGGAGGAGGAGGAGGAGACCCCTTTGGTGGAGGACCACCACCCCCACCACCGCCAGCAGCGGGACCAGCACCGGGAGCACCACACGGGTCAGACAAGTTAGTGGGAGAAACCCCGACCATATTCGATGGAAATCGAGATGAGTACGAATCATTCCTCACACAGTGGCACATATACTGGGGACAAAATTCAGAGGCGCCGATCATGACCAACGTCTACCGGCGATGCTTGCTGTTCTTAGGCTTCATCAAAGGCCCCCGAGTATCCAACTGGACGCTCGGATTTCTCCAGTGGCTCAACAACGAGCTACACCAAGGACGAAGCCGATACGACCCATTCTTATGGGACACCCTGACAGCGGGGTTCTCGGACCGTTTCTCAAACGTACTCAAGCAGGAGCAGGCGCAAGCAACGCTGGCTAAGGGGTTCAAGATGGTTGGCGACGATATTGATTCGTACGTCACCAATTTCGAACAATTGGCGCGGAAGGCTGACTATCGCCTCAACGACCGCCAAACACTGGACCGATTCACGGCGGGTCTCCCGAGAGCTCTATTCACCAAAATATACGAACTGGACGACCCACAAACCTTCAATGAGTGGAAGGAGGCAGCACTACGCAGGCAAAAGCAATACATCCACCTACGCGCGCGCCTAGGGCTCACCGCCACACCCCGCAACACCCCAGCACCACGACCTCAGCAGAACCGAGGATACGCCCCGCAATGGGCACCGCCCAGGTTTCCACCACCGCGCTATGATCCGAACGCCATGGATACATCGGCGGATAGAACACGCGCACGCCTCGCAGAAGTAGGCGATCCAAACCGCGGAAACCAGCGACCGCCTTTCTCACCAAGAGGAGGACCAGGACAGAACAGGGGAAGCGGACCACGCCGCGACATGAGGGAAGTGATATGTTACAACTGTAACAACCCAGGCCACTTCTCACGCGACTGCACACGCCCTAGAAAACCAAGGCAACCGTTCCAACCACGCGCGAGCACAAGCCGAAGCATGGACACCGACTACTACAGTCAAGAACCAACAACGGTGCGTCGTGCAGAAGCTACACCAGAGGAACAAGCCAGAGGGTGGATGGAGACGCTCAGAGGGGCCAGTGACGAAGTAAAAGACCTCGTATTCAAAGATCTCTGGACCCAAGAGGGTTTTCAGGACGCCTGAACCCATCGGCCTGGGTGAGGGCAGTCAACTGTAATTCTGTAATCATGACTCGCTACCGTTCGCTCCGAATTCCAGTATCGATTCGTACAAATTACTCTATGGCCGACATCAAGGGGCTCGTCGATTCCGGAGCCACCGACAACTTTATAAGACCCGCGTTCGCTAAACGCATGGGCCTTGGGCTACAAACCCTCGAAAAACCAAAGAAAATCTGGAACATCGATAACACAGAGAACAAAGCTGGGTCAATTACGCACTTTATTGATCTAGACGTCCAGACCAATAACGTCTCTAAAACCATGAGATTCCTCGTCACTGATATAGGAAACGAAGATCTCGTCCTCGGATACCCCTGGTTAGCAACCTACGAACCAACTATCAGCTGGGCGCACGCCACCATCCACGAAGGAGCCCTCCCAGTAGTGCTTCGATCAATTAACCCCACGGAAACACAAACCACCATCGCCGGTGCAATGACTCAAGAAGAAGCCGAAGACATCATCCAAAATCTCGAGGAAGAATGCCAGATACGTACCACAGCTACCGAACTGGCCATCGCGGCTAACCAGAACACCGTCGTGGAAGCCCTCCCGGAACCATATCAACGTTTTGCGAAAATCTTCAGCGAAGAAGCCTCCCACCGATTTCCACCATCACGACCTTGGGACCATGCAATTGACTTCAAACCGGGCACACCCCCCAGCATCGACTGCAAAGTATACCCAATGTCACAAGACGAGGACGGACAACTACGCGAATGGCTAGACGAACAACTCAAGCTAGGATACATCAGACCCTCAAAGTCACCCTACGCCTCGTCATTCTTCTTCATCAAGAAAAAGGACGGAAAGCTGAGACCAGTACAAGACTACCGGCGAATCAACGCCTGCACGGTGCGCAACCAATACCCACTACCTCTCATGTCGGAACTCATCAACGACCTCGGAAACGGGCACATATTCACCAAACTCGACGTCCGCTGGGGGTACAACAACATACGAATCAAAGAGGGCGATGAACACAAGGCCGCGTTCAAAACGAAATACGGATTATTCGAACCCCTCGTTATGTACTTCGGACTTACAAACTCACCGGCAACGTTCCAAAACATGATGAACGACATCCTGGGCGACACAATTCGCATCTTCGCAGCAATGGGTACAATCATCCGTGTCTACATGGACGACATCGGTATCGCGACCCTTGAACATGCGGGACTCCAAGCACACATAGATGCAGTATGCGCCGTACTCCAAGTCGCGATGGACCACGATCTCTACTTCAAACCGTCCAAGTGTACCTTCCACCAACCGCGAATGGATTACCTGGGGGTAATTCTTGAAAAGGGGGTGACTCGCATGGACCCCGTAAAAATTGCTGGTATACGCGATTGGCCCACACCCACGAAGGTACGAGACGTACGCTCCTTTTTGGGCTTCTTGTCACGGTACGGGAAGAACGAACGCTTACTATACGGATATGACCACGTTAGTAAGTCGAAATGTGTCATGGACTAGGGGATCAGTCAGCACGTAGTACAATCACATGCCGATGTGGCATGACTCATAAATTAGGATAGTGATAGTAGGGTTCGAGCTACTTTAGCTATTCGTCGTACGGATTGGAGAGGAGCTTTAAAGCTACCTCGAATATGTATAAATAGTGGCCCAGAAAGACCAAGATTCGCTATCTTGGTCTTCTTCAATCACCACTTTCTCCTCATCTCTCTCACATGTGCTTCACTTGTCTCCCTTCGAGCAAGTCGTCTTCGTCGAGCATCGGAATACCTAGTGGCGCGACTTGCCCTAGTGTACGCTTGGATCACGTGCCCGTAAGCGCCGTGTACCCCGTGATTAGGTCACGCGACCTCGGAGAAATATTCTGCTAAGTCGTGAACGCCCTTTCGTGTCCAAGTCGGACTAACGCCAGTGGTGGCGTTACATTAAGACCAAGATCCCTTCATCGTGGCGTTCACAACTCGAGATCAGTGGAGAAATTTTCAAACCTACTCCCTCGAATGACGAGGAGACCGCAACGTACCAACCCAGTTCCTAGGAGCCGCCAGGTGGAGAGAATACCGAGGAGAAACAGGATACTTCGTGGACTTTGCGTCGGGCCCAACCCGATACCGCCCCGTTGAGTTCAACTTTGACAACTTGTGCTGGGTTGAGATTACTTGGAACCCCATAGGCAACCGGTACGACGCAGTACGACCCGCAGGGAGGAACTACAACTGCGACATCGACGCAAGGAACCTACCCACACGTGAAGAGTGGGGACGCATAGACGGACAACCCGAAGAAGAACCCAGCACATCCGAACCAAGAACCCCCGCACCATCCGAGACTAGTGGGGACGACGAAGAAACTGACAACGACGAAGAGTCCGAAGTGGGAGAAATAATACAGACAGCTGAGTCCCTACGCATCAACGAACCCGAAAATATCGAAGTACACCCACCCGCAGGTATGGCAACAGCAACAATCACCCAAGAAGACGTAGCTCTCGAAGAAGCCAGAAGAATCACTGAAGAAGCAGAGTCCTATCTACGCCCCATCAACCCAACCACCGGACACCGAATGACAGCCGACGACGCAGCAATTTTTAGAGCAGTAGGACCAGACGTCGCGGATCCCCCACCCGGCGCGGGAGGACCACCACCACCCAGAAGACAAGGAGGCAACTTCGGCCGAGGACCCCCAGGAGGACGACAACCTCAGTTCGGGGGAGGAGGAGGTGGAGACCCGTTCGGGGGAGGACCACCACCACCAGCAGGAGGACCCGCTCCAGGAGCACTGCCACCAGGAGCACCACACGGAACGGATAAACTAATGGGAGAAGCCCCAAGCATTTTCGATGGAAACAGAGATGAGTACGAGTCCTTCCTCACACAGTGGCACATCTATTGGGGACAGAATTCAGAAGCGCCGATTATGACCAACGTCTACCGGCGATGTCTATTATTCCTAGGCTTCATCAAAGGACCACGAGTGTCGAACTGGACGCTCGGCTTCCTCCAATGGCTCAACAACGAGCTACACCAAGGACGCAGCCGATACGACCCCTACCTATGGGACACCCTAACGGCGGGATTCTCAGACCGCTTCTCGAATGTGCTCGAGCAAGAACAGGCGCAGGCCACATTGGCCAAAGGATTCAAAATGATCGGTGATGATATTGACTCGTACGTCACCAACTTCGAACAACTAGCGCGAAAAGCTGACTACCGCCTCAACGATCGCCAAACGCTGGACCGATTCACGGCGGGACTACCACGAGCGTTGTTTACAAAAATTTACGAACTGGACGACCCCCAGACCTTCAACGAATGGAAGGAAGCCGCTCTCAAAAGGCAGAAGCAATACATTCACCTACGCGCACGCCTAGGAATCAACGCCACTCCACGCAACCCCCTAACACCCAAACCCCAACAAAGCCGAGGATACGCCCTGCAATGGGCACCACCCAGGTTCCCACCACTCCGACGCGACCCGGACGCCATGGACACCTCGGCAGACCGCACCCGCGCACGCCTCGCAGAGGTAGGAGACCCAAATCGAGGAGGCTACCAGCGAACCCCATTCCAACCGAGGGGAGGACCGGGACAAAACCGGGGAGGGAGTCAGCGTCGCGACATGAGGGAAGTTATCTGTTACAACTGTAACAACCCGGGCCACTTCTCACGAGAATGCACGCGCCCTAGGAAGCCGAGACAACCTGCCCAGCCATACGCAAGCACCAGCCGAAGCACGGACACCGGCTACAACCAAGAACCCGCAATGACACGCCGCGTGGAAACCACCCCACAAGAACAAGCCAAGGAGTGGATGGAAACATTGAGAGGAGCTAGTGACGAGGTCAAGGACCTCGTATTCAAAGATCTATGGACCCAAGAGGGTTTTCAGGACGCCTAAACCCATCGGCCTGGGTGAGGGCAGTCAATTGTAACTCTGTAATCATGACTCGCTATCGTTCGCTTCGAATTCCAGTCTCGATTCGCACAAGTTACTCTATGGCCGATATCAAAGGGCTCGTTGACTCAGGAGCCACCGACAATTTTATAAGACCCGCGTTTGCCAAGCGCATGGGCCTCGGATTACAAACCCTTGAGAAACCAAAGAAAATTTGGAACATTGACAACACGGAAAACAAAGCTGGGTCCATTACACACTTCATTGATCTAGACGTCCAGACCAACAACATCTCTAAGGTCATGAGATTCCTTGTCACCGACATAGGAAATGAAGACCTAGTGCTCGGATATCCCTGGCTAGCAACCTACGAACCAACTATCAGCTGGGCGCACGCGACCATCCACGAAGGAACCCTCCCAGTAGTGCTTCGATCAATCAACCCCGCAGAAGCGCGAACTACGATCGCCACCGCAATGACTCAAGACGAAGCCGAAAACATTGTCCAAGAACTCGAAGAGGAGTGCCAGATACGTACCACAGCTACCGAACTCGCCATCGCAGCTAATCAGAACACCGTTGTGGAAGCCCTCCCAGAACCATATCAGCGTTTTGCGAAGATCTTTAGCGAAGAAGCCTCCCACCGATTTCCACCATCACGACCCTGGGACCACGCAATCGACTTTAAACCGGGCACACCCCCAAGTATCGATTGTAAAATATACCCAATGTCCCAGGATGAAGACGGCCACCTGCGCGAATGGCTAGACGAACAACTCAAGCTAGGATACATCTGACCCTCGAAATCACCCTACGCCTCGTCATTCTTCTTCATCAAGAAGAAAGACGGAAAGTTAAGGCCGGTGCAGGATTATCGACGCATCAACGCTTGCACGGTGCGCAATCAATACCCACTACCGCTTATGTCGGAACTCATCAACGACCTCGGCGGCGGGCACATCTTCACAAAACTCGACATCCGATGGGGGTACAACAACATACGTATCAAAGAAGGCGACGAGTACAAGGCAGCCTTCAAAACAAAATACGGCTTATTCGAACCCCTCGTTATGTACTTTGGACTCACAAACTCCCCAGCCACCTTCCAGAACATGATGAACGACATCTTAGGCGACACGATCCGAGTTTTCGCAGCGATGGGCACCATCATCCGCGTCTACATGGACGACATCGGAATCGCAACACTCGAACACGCTGGCCTTCAAGCGCACATTGACGCTGTATGCGCAGTACTTCAAGTAGCACTGGACCACGACCTATACTTCAAACCGTCCAAATGCACCTTCCACCAACCGCGAATGGATTACCTGGGGGTAATTCTTGAAAAGGGGGTGACTCGCATGGACCCCGTAAAAATTGCTGGCATACGCGATTGGCCCACACCCACGAAGGTACGCGACGTACGCTCCTTCCTAGGCTTCTGCAATTTTTACCGCCTCTTCATTCGCGGTTTCGCCACATACGCACGAGCCCTCAACAAACTCACACGCAAAGACGCAGAGTGGACGTGGGGCAAAGACGAAGAAACGGCCTTCCAAACCCTCAAACGCCTAGTCACAAGCGAACCGGTACTCGCACACCCCACACTGACAGACCAATTCGAACTCGAAGTGGATGCATCGGGATACGCAGTAGGCGCAGTACTCCTACAGAAGAAGCAAGACGGGAAAAGGCACCCTCTCGGTTACTTCTCGGCCACCCTAAACGAAGCGGAGCGCAACTATGACATCTACGACCTAGAACTTCTGGCGATTGTCAAGGCACTGCGACACTGGAGACCATTCCTGGCAGGATCCCCCCACAAGATTAAAATCTTCTCGGACCACCTCAACCTTACGCACTGGAAAACACCGCAGAAGATAAGTCGTCGCGTAGCTCGAGAAGTCTTGGAACTCATGGAGTACGACTTCGAGATCCATCACATCAAAGGGACCAACAACGGCCGTGCAGACGCCCTATCACGAAGACCCGACTACGACCGAGGAGAACACGACAATGAAGGAGTCGTCGTCCTACCAGAGAAAGTATTCGTACGAAACGTCACCACGCAGTCACCAGAAGTCCACAAGCAAAACGAAGACACCCTACGTCCTTGGGTGGACCCGTACAAACTCAAGAAACTCGATGGAGTCTGGTACCGCCAAGGCGCACGAGTGGTCACCGGAGGACAGGAAGAAATCCGCACCGTCATCGCCAACCACCACGACCCCCCAGTATACGGCCACCCAGGAATCAAGCGAACGGCGAGAATCATCGAGCGAAGTCACTGGTGGCCAAATATGTTAAAACAAATAACGGAATACGTTCAAGGATGCGCGGAATGTCAACGCCACAAGGTTAACAACCGCCCGACGCGAGCCCCACTAGTGCCCATCACGCCGACACCCGACGCTAAGCCATTCGAAGTCATCGCCCTCGACTTCATTACTAAACTACCGGAGTCACAGGGATACGATTCGGTCCTCACCGTAACTGACCACGACTGCACCAAAGCATCAGTGTTCATCCCCTGCAACGAGGAAATATCTGCGGAAGAAACCGCCGCACTGTACGTCACTCACGTGTTCCGGAGATTTGGATTACCGGCAAAGATTATCAGCGACCGAGACCCGAGATTCGCGTCAAAGTTCACACGCGAATTGTGCCGGATCCTCGGCATCTACCAAAACATCTCCACGGCGTATCACCCCCGGACCGACGGACAATCGGAAAGAACCAATCAATGGCTGGAACAATACCTACGGTTCTGGACCAACGAGCGTCAAGACAATTGGGCGCAATTTCTGCCAATGGCGGAGTTCGCGCACAACAACTGGCCACACGAGGCGACAAGGAAGTCCCCTTTTTCACTCATGATGGGGTATGACCCGCGTGCTGATTGGATCGACAAGCCATCCCCGATCCCACAGGTACTCACGCGACTTCAGCAATTCCGAGAGGCGCGGAAAGAAGCTCAAAACCTTATCAAGAAAGCACAATCGCTATGGGTCAAGCATCGGAACACACCCAAGTACCAAATTGGGGATCAAGTGTGGCTAGAGGGGCGACATCTGCGAACCAATCAACCAACCGCCAAACTAGCGGCGCGACGGCATGGCCCATTCAAAATCACGCGCGTCCTATCACCGGTTAATTATCAACTGGAACTTCCCACGCAGTGGAGCATTCACCCTGTATTCCACATCGATTTACTCACGCCCTATCGCGAGACGCCCCTACATGGGAAAAACTTCCAACGCCCACCACCGGATCTAGTGGATGGGGAAGAGGAGTACGAAGTGGAGCGCATTCTAGACTCTAGGAGATCCGGCCGGAGCAAGAAATTGCAATACCTCGTAAAATGGAAGGGATACCCCGACTCGGAGAACCAGTGGGTCAACAAGAATGACATATTCGCTGACGAAGCCATAGCGGAGTACGAGCGGAGTTCAACTGCAGCCAGGATATATATAAACCGGACACACGACGCTAAGTCGCCCCCATCCCTTCACACTGGATTCCTCACCTACTCAGAAATGTCTCTTCCCACTTCCTCCTCTCCCTCCTCTCTCGCTACCCGCCTCGTCGACAGCCTCACCCACGAAGAGCTCAGGACGGCCCTCGACAACGTACAATCCATCATCGACGTCGAGGACCCAGACCAGCCCGCCACATACTGGCTCCTCAACCAAAACGGCGATCGCCTCAACACCGCCCCGTATACAGAAGCCGAAATTACTCGGCTTCGTACAGCTGTCGGACTCTTTGCAAGTCCCCCATCTCGACCTCTCCCCGTGCGTATCGAACTCCAAGCGGAAGAGGACACCCGCAACCCTGAGATGGCAGGAGTGGATGAAGACGCGGGACTGGAAGCCGTCGGCGGAAGACTGGAGACGACGGCAGCTGGCAGTAGCAGCAACCAAGAGGGCAGTCGTCTACCACCGACGCCGCCAACACACAGAGACGCTGAGAGAGCAGTGTACGAAGCGGTAGAAGGGACACTGAGGGAATGGTATCCTGTTGAGCAACCCTATCTCATTACCGCCACCGACTCTGACGACCCTCGGGAAACCCCATACGCCTGCGACACCACGGGTCGCCCCATATACCACGGCGGCGTGGTAGTGGACACCCCGGACTCCACTCTGCCCGCCGTCCGTCTCCGATACCTCGGGGGCTCGTCACGCGTCGCCCCTCACGGGTACAAGCATAACCGAGGGGATGACTTCGTACACTATCCCATCACCGACGCTCAAGGAGTCACCCGACAAGCGTCCTATATCCAAGTCATCGCAGGGCCGGACCCTCTCGTCCTCGGACTCGTAGAGGACAGCGACAAAGTCTACAGTCGCCCCCTGTACGCCGAACCGCACGTCCGGGAAGCCGGTAAACCCCACTACTCTCCAGAAGACCTATTCGCCCTCGTCGGAGGGCACAGCAATCAACACAGGGTGGACCGCGCGGTGAACGAGTTGAAGGACATCGGGCTTAAAGCTGAGTTAACCAGATTCCGCGCCTATCGACACGAGGCTGAGAGGATGGAGCAGCGACTTCACGCGCTGGCTCAGGCGCTCGGAGGGGTACAGTCGGAATTGGCCCGCTGCAAGTTCCGGCTGGAGATGGCCAATACGTTGGATCGGATTACGGAAAGACAAGAAGCATGGCTCGGAGGGATAGGCCCCACTCGGCGCCGTGGTCGTCGCGGCTGAAAAGGGGGTGATGTCACGGTACGGGAAGAACGAACGCTTACTATACGGATATGACCACGTTAGTAAGTCGAAATGTGTCATGGACTAGGGGATCAGTCAGCACGTAGTACAATCACATGCCGATGTGGCATGACTCATAAATTAGGATAGTGATAGTAGGGTTCGAGCTACTTTAGCTATTCGTCGTACGGATTGGAGAGGAGCTTTAAAGCTACCTCGAATATGTATAAATAGTGGCCCAGAAAGACCAAGATTCGCTATCTTGGTCTTCTTCAATCACCACTTTCTCCTCATCTCTCTCACGTGTGCTTCACTTGTCTCCCTTCGAGCAAGTCGTCTTCGTCGAGCATCGGAATACCTAGTGGCGCGACTTGCCCTAGTGTACGCTTGGATCACGTGCCCGTAAGCGCCGTGTACCCCGTGATTAGGTCATGCGACCTCGGAGAAATATTCTGCTAAGTCGTGAACGCCCTTTCGTGTCCAAGTCGGACTAACGCCAGTGGTGGCGTTACACTTCTGCAATTTTTACCGCCTCTTCATTCGCGGTTTCGCCACATACGCACGAGCCCTCAACAAACTCACACGCAAAGACGCAGAGTGGACATGGGGCAAAGACGAAGAAACGGCCTTCCAAACTCTCAAACGCCTAGTCACAAGCGAACCGGTACTCGCACATCCCACACTGACAGACCAATTCGAACTCGAAGTAGACGCATCCGGGTACGCGGTAGGCGCAGTACTCCTACAGAAGAAACAAGACGGGAAAAGGCACCCCCTTGGCTACTTTTCGGCCACCCTAAACGAAGCGGAACGCAACTATGACATCTACGACTTGGAACTCCTGGCGATCGTCAAAGCACTGCGACACTGGAGACCGTTCCTGGCAGGCTCACCACACAAAATTAAAATCTTCTCCGACCACCTTAACCTCACACACTGGAAGACACCGCAGAAGATTAGTCGCCGAGTAGCCCGAGAAGTCCTAGAGCTCATGGAATACGATTTCGAGATCCACCACATCAAGGGAACCAACAACGGACGCGCAGACGCCCTATCATGAAGACCCGACTATGACCGAGGGGAAAGGGACAACGAAGGAGTCGTCGTCTTACCCGAGAAGGTATTCGCACGAACCGTCACCACACAATCACCGGAAAACCACGCACAAGACGAAGACACTCTACGACCCTGGGTAGACCCACACAAGCTCAAGAAAGTCGACGGGACCTGGTACCACCAAGGCGCAAGAGTAGTCACCGGAGGACCGGAAGAAATCCGCACCATCATCGCCAACCACCACGACCCCCCAGTATACGGCCACCCAGGAATTAAACGAACGGCAAGAATCATCGAGCGAAGCCATTGGTGGCCGAATATGCTGAAACAAATAACGGAGTACGTTCAAGGCTGCGCAGAATGTCAACGCCACAAGGTTAACAACCGCCCGACGCGAGCCCCACTAGTACCCATCACGCCGACACCCGACGCTAAGCCGTTCGAAGTCATTGCCCTTGACTTCATTACTAAATTGCCGGAGTCACAGGGATATGATTCGATCCTTACCGTAACCGACCACGATTGCACCAAAGCATCAGTATTCATCCCCTGCAACGAGGAAATATCCGCGGAAGAAACCGCTGCCCTGTACGTCACTCATGTGTTTCGGAGATTCAGATTACCGGCAAAAATTATTAGCGACCGAGACCCGAGATTCGCATCAAAGTTCACACGCGAATTGTGCCGAATCCTCGGCATCTACCAAAACATCTCCACGGCGTATCACCCCCGAACAGATGGACAATCGGAAAGAACCAATCAATGGCTGGAACAATATCTACGGTTCTGGGCCAACGAGTGTCAAGATAATTGGGCGCAATTTCTGCCAATGGCGGAATTTGCGCACAATAATTGGCCACACGAGGCAACAAGGAAGTCCCCTTTCTCACTCATGATGGGATACAACCTGCGCGCTGATTGGATCGATAAGCCATCCCCTATCCCACAGGTGCTCACGCGACTCCAGCAATTCCGAGAAGCACGGAAAGAGGCCCAGAACCTTATCAAAAAGGCACAATCCCTATGGGTCAAACATCGGAACACACCCAAGTACCAAGTTGGAGACCAAGTATGGCTAGAAGGACGACACCTACGAACCAATCAACCAACCGCCAAGTTGGCGGCACGACGGCATGGCCCATTCAAAATCACGCACATCCTATCACCGGTCAATTACCAACTGGAGCTTCCCCCGCAGTGGAGTATTCACCCTGTATTCCACATCGATTTACTCACGCCTTATCGCGAGACGCCCCTACACGGGGAAAACTTCCAACGCCCACCACCGGATCTAGTGGAAGGGGAAGAGGAGTATGAAGTGGAGCACATTCTAGACTCAAGGCGCTCCGGCCGGAACAAAAAGCTCCAATACCTCGTGAAGTGGAAGGGGTACCCAGACTCGGAAAATCAGTGGGTCAACGAAAATGACGTGTTCGCTGACGAAGCCCTAGCGGAGTACAAACGGAGTACGAAAGCAAGAGGGATAGTTATAAGAAGGGGGCGAGCTACGACCGAAACCTCATCGTTCCACACTGGATCACTCACTCCATCCCAAATGTCCTTTTCCACTTCCACCTCTACCACCCCTCTCGCTGCCCGTCTCGTCGACAGCCTCACCCACGAAGAGCTCCGCGCGGCCCTCGTCAACGCCCAGTCCATCTACGACATCGAAGATCCCGACCAACCCGCCACGTATTGGCTCATCAACTCCAACGGCGACCGCCTCAACACCACCCCATACACCGAGGCCGAAATTACTCGGCTTCGTACAGCTGTCGGACTCTTTGCGAGTCCCCCACTTCGACCTGACCCCCCTCAAATCAAGAACGAGCAAGAAGAAGACGCCCGCGACGTTGAGGTGGCAAGAGTGGATGAAGACACGGGATTGGAGAGGACCGGCGCAGGATTGGAAAGATCGACAGCTAGCGGTAGCAGCGGCCCGGCGAGCAATCATCTATCACCGACGACGCCAACACAACGAGACGCTGAGAGAGCAGTGTACGAAGCAGTAGAGGGAACACTGAGGGAGTGGTACCCAGCTGAGCAGCCGTATCTCATTACGGCCACCGACTCTGACGACCCCCGCGAGACCCCGTACGCGTGCGACACCACTGGTCGCCCCATATACCGCGGTGGAGTGGTGGTCGACGCCGAAGACTCCACTCTGCCCGCGGTCCGTCTCCGATACTTAGGAGGAACGGCACGCACGGCACCCCACGGCTACAAACACAATCGGGGGGACGACTTCGTCCACTACCCCATCACCAACGCACAGGGGGTGACGCGTCAAGCCACCTTCATTCAAGTTATCGCCGGGCCCGACCCCATCGTCCTAGGGCTCGTGGACGACAGCGACAAAGTTTATAGTCGCCCCCTCTACGCCGAACCCCAAGTTAGGGAAGCCGGTAAGCCCCACTACGCCCCGGAAGACCTATACGCCCTTGTAGGGGGGCATAGCAACCAGCATCGCACCGACCGCGCCATCAACGAGCTGAAGGATGTAGGAGTAAAGGCGGAGGTGACTCGCTTCCGAGCCTACAAGCACGAAGCGGAGAGGATGGAACAGCGCCTTCATGCCCTCGCCCAGGCGCTCGGTGGGGTGCAGTCGGAGTTGGCCCGGTGTAAGTTCAGGCTGGAGATGGCAAACGTGTTGGATAGGATCACGGAGAGGCAGGAAGCGTGGCTCGGGGGGATCGGCCCCACTAGGCGCCGTGGTCGTCGCAGCTGAAAAGGGGGTGATGTCACGATCGAAGAAACAGACACTTACTATACGGATATGACCACGTTAGTAAGTCGCAATGTGTCATGGACTAGGATCAGTCAGCGCGTAGTAGAATCACATGCCGATGTGGCATGACTCACAACTAGGATAGCGATAGTAGGGTTTGAGCTACTTTAGCTATTCGTCGTACGGGATTGGAGAGGAGCTTTAAAGCTACCTCGTATATGTATAAATAGTGGCCTAGGTAGACCAAGACTCGCCATCTTGGTCTTCTTCAATTCACCACTCTCATCTGTCTCTTTACGTGTGCTTCACTTGTCTCTCTCCGAGCAAGTCGTCTTTATCGATCATCGGACTACCTAGTGGCACGACTTGCCCTAGTGTACACTCAGATCACGTGCCCGCAAGTGCCGTGTATCTCGAAGACGGGTCACGTGACCTTAAAGGGATATTCTGCTAAGTCGTGAACGCCCTTTTGTGTCCAAGTCGGACTAACGCCAGTGGTGGCGTTACATAACGCCTGTTGAAGCGCAGAACTAACAAGCGGAGGGTTAATAGCGAGGAGCTAGACAGACAAGTTACTTCAGAGGTAGAAGGAACTCTATTAGTACTACTACACACCTAGACAGACAAGTTCTATAGAATGTCTATGAGTAAAAGGTAGTGGAGAGTAAAGAGGGAACTTACACTTCAGAGGTAGAAGGAACTCTGAAGTGTAGAGACGAAAACAGCAGTCCTTATATACAGGACGCTTAGCTAAGAATGGTCTATGCACACAGGTGATCCAAACACAATACAGGTGGTCTGTGTGCCAGAGGGAGAAATGCCATTGGTGTCATGGACGCGTATATTATTTTCCTTATTTTTCCGTATTTTTACGGATCCATTTAAGGAAGATATGAAGGGCCAAAGTACGAGATATTGTCAGTCACATGTTGCCACCATGTGCACCTATAAGCACGTGACCCTGGGACAGTTGCACCCTTAACGGGACAACCCAACCCGGTCACATTCCATTTATGTACGGACTCCCGTGATTGGTAGATAAGGAAGGAACATTCTAGATAGCTCTAGAACTCACTTAGTAGTTTACGCTTACTCGCTGTATTAGGTTTTACTCAGCAAGATAAGGCATCGCGTCAGCGCTATGACAAGTGCATCAGTCAGCACAATAGATAGCGCTATTATTAGACACAACGCGTCAGCTCCTGAGTCATGGAGTCTTACTATACACTTAGTAATAGTGTTTAGACTCAGTTTAAGCTCAGCCACAGTAGCGTATATAAACTCCCCTGTAGCAGCCTGAGTGGAACCAACTTGTAACGCCACCACTGGCAGTAGTCCGACTTGGACACGAAAGGGTGTTCACGACTTAGCAGAATATCTCTTCGAGGTCACGTGACCTGATCACGGGATACACGGCGCTTACGGGCACGTGATCTGAGTGTACACTAGGGCAAGTCGTGCCACTAGGCAATCCGGTAATCGATGAAGGCGACTTGTTCTGAAGGAGACAAGCGAAGCACGCGTAAAGAGACGAATGAGAGTGGTGAATTGAAGAAGACCAAGATGGCGTATCTTGGTCTTATCAACCACTATTTATACATGTATGAGGTAGCTTTAAAGCTCCTCTTGAATCCGTACGACGAACAGCATAAGTAGCTCGAACCCTACTACAGCTGTCCTAGGAGTGAGTCATGCCCTATCGGCATGTGATTCTACTGTCCCTGCTGACTGACGTGACTGTCCATGACACATTACTACTTACTAACGGGGTCATAACCGTAGGTAAGAGTCCACTTCTCCCGTGCCGTGACATCACCCCCTTTTCAGCTGCGACGCCCACGGCGCCGAGTGGGGCCTATCCCTCCTACCCAAGCCTCCTGTCGCTCTGTGATCCGGTCCAGTACGTTAGCCATCTCGAGGCGAAACTTACAGCAGGCGAGTTCCGCCTGTACTCCCCCGAGCGCTTGTGCCAGGGCGTGAAGCCTCTGCTCCATCCGTTCGGCCTCGTGTCGGTAGGCACGGAAACGGGTTACCTCGGCTTTGAGTCCTACATCCCTCAGCTCGTTCAACGCCCGGTCTACCCTATGCTGGTTGCTATGTCCGCCGACGAGGGCGTACAGGTCTTCGGGGGCGTAGTGGGGCTTCCCGGCCTCGTGTACTTGTGGTTCCGCGTATAGGGGTTGGCTGTAGACCTTGTCGCTGTCGTCGACGAGGCCTAGTACGAGGGGGTCGGGGCCGGCGACTACTTGGACGAAGGTCGCCTGGCGTGTCACCCCCTGCGCGTCGGTGATGGGGTAATGGATGAAATCGTCCCCCCGATTATGTTTGTAGCCGTGTGGGGCAGTGCGAGCACTGCCTCCCAGGTAGCGGAGGCGGACGGCGGGGAGTGTTTAGTTTTCGGTGTCGACGACGACTCCGGCTCGATACAAGGGTCGCCCCGTGGTGTCGCAGGCGTATGGGGTTTCGCGGGGGTCGTCAGAGTCGGTGGCCGTGATAAGGTAGGGCTGCTCAACTGGGTACCACTCCTTTAACGTTCCTTCTACCGCCTCGTACACTGCTCTCTCAGCGTCGCGATGTGCTGTTGGCGTCGGATGAGGATGCACACTCGTTGTGCCGCGGCTGCCGCCAGCTGTTGCTGCCTCCACTGATCCACGTGCGGTTTCCAGGGTCGGTTCTTCATCCACTCCTGCCATCGCAGCGTGGCTGGCGTCTTCTTCGTCTTCTTGCTGCTTGACTCGGACTGGGAGAGGTCGAAGTGGGGGACTCGCAAAGAGTCCGACAGCTGCGCGAAGCCAAGTAATCTCGGCCTCCGTGTACGGTGCAGTGTTGAGGCGGTCCCCACGACTGTTGGTGAGCCAGTAGGTGGCGGGTTGGTCGGGCTCCTCGATGTCGATAATAGACTGCGCATTGGTGAGGGCCTTTCGGAGCTCTTCGTGGGTGAGGCTGTCGTTGAGACGGGCAGCGAGAGGGGTGGAAGAGGTGGTAGAGGGAAAGGACATTGTTGGTTGAGTGAGGAGTCCAGTGTGAAGGGATGGGGAATGAGTCGTTGTGTAACGCCACCACTGGCGTTAGTCCGACTTGGACACGAAAGGGCGTTCACGACTTAGCAGAATATCTCTTTGAGGTCACGTGACCTGATCACGGGATACACGGCGCTTATGGGCACGTGATCTGAGTGTACACTAGGGCGAGCCGCGCCACTAGGTAGTCCGACGATAGGTGAAGACGACTTGCTCTCGAACGAGACAAGCGAAGCACGCGTGGAGAGATGAGTGAGAGTGGTGAATTAAAGAAGACCAAGATGGCGTATCTTGGTCCCACCGAGCCACTACTTATACATGCGAGAGGCAGCTTTAAAGCTCCCCTTGGATCCGTACGACTAATAGCGTAAGTAGCTCGAACCCTACTACAGCTATCCTAGGAATGAGTCATGCCACATCGGCATGTGATTCTACTTCTGCTGACTGATACTGCTGTCCATGACACATTACTACTTACTAACGAGGTCATCACCGTATAGTAAGAGTCCGTTTCGCGCGTACCGTGACATCACCCCCTTTTCAGCCGCGACGACCACGGTGCCGAGTGGGGCCTATGCCTCCGAGCCACCCTTCCTGTACTTCGTCAACTCTGTTATGAATGTCCGCCATCTCCAGCCTAAACTTCGAGCGTGCGACGTCGGCCTGTACACCCCCTAGGGCCAGCAAGAGGGTGTGAAGGCGTTGCTCGATTCTTTCAGCTTCGTTTCTAAGCGATCTGAATCGGTGTAACTCAGCTTTCAACCCTACGTCCTTCAGCTCATTGACCGCCGTGTCGAGGTGGTGTTGGTTGGCGTGTCCGGCGGCGAGGGCCCGTACCTCTAGCTCTCCGTATTGAGGCTTCCCCCTCTCCTGTACTTGTGGCTCCGCGTAAAGCGGCTTTGAATAGGTTTTGTCGCTGTCCACGGCGATGCCGAGGACGATGGGGTCGGGGGTCATGATGACCTGGACGTAGGAGGCCTGAGCGGTGACCCCCTGGGCGTCGGTGATGGGGAAGTTGACAAATTTGTCTCCCCTATTGTGAACATAGCCATATGGGGCGAAGCGGGCGTCGGCGAGTCGGCGGTGGAGTGTGGTGGTATGATGAGTGGAGGAAGGGAGGTCCACTCGGAGTGAGCCTCGATAGACGGGGCGGCCCACAGTGTCGAGGGTGTATGGAGTTTCGCCAGGGTGGTCAGAATCGGTGGTAGTGAGGATGAAGGGGTGCTCAGCTGGGTACCACTCTTTGAGCTCACGCTCGGGTTGTTCCTGGATTTGGCGCGCATCATCTCGTCGAATAGTTTCCTCTTCTTGAGGATCCTTGTTCTCCTTGTCGCTGCCGTCGCCAGTTGCTCTGATCTCCACCTCTCCGCCGTCAGCTTCCACTCCTCCCATCGCATCGTGTTCGCGTTCTTGGTTCGTGTCGACCCAGTACTCCACTTGAACCGGGAGAGGTCCCGGTGAGGAAGGCGCGCAGTCTCGGAGAGCTGCGCGAAGCCGATCAACTTCGGCCTGTGTATAGGGCATGCGATTGAGGTGTTGGCCGTCGGTGCCAAGCATCCAGTAGGTGGTGGGAGTGTTGGGGTTGTCGAGATCTTCGATGGGTGCGAGGTTGTCGACAGCGGCCTTAAGTTCCTCATAGGTGAATGACCCTTGGAGGTTGGTGGCAATGGCGGGGGATGAAGATGGGGAGGACATGGCGATGTGTGAGAGGGTTCCAGTGTGAGTAGATGGGGGGTACTTAGCGTCATTCGTTCAGTTTATATGCATCCTAGCTGCGATTGAACTCCGCTCGTACTCCGCTATGGCTTCGTCAGCGAATACGTCATCCTTGTTGACCCACTGGTTTTCCGAGTCTGGGTATCCCTTCCATTTCACGAGGTACTGTAGTCTTTTGTTCCGGCCGAATCGCCTGGAGTCTAGAATGCGCTCCACTTCGTATTCTTCTTCTCCGTCTACTAGATCCGGTGGTGGGTGTTGAAAGTTTTCCCCATGCATGGGCGTCTCGCGATAAGGTGTGAGCAGGTCGATGTGGAATACGGGGTGGATGCTCCACTGCGTGGGAAGTTGGAGTTGATAGTTGACCGGTGATAGGACCCGTGTGACTTGAAATGGTCCGTGCCGTCGTGCTGCAAGCTTGGCCGTTGGCTGATTGGTTCGGAGATGCCGTCCTTCTAACCATACTTTGTCTCCTACTTGATACTTGGGCGTATCTCAGTGTTTGATCCACAAGGATTGTGCCTTTTTGATGAGAGTTTGGGCTTCTTTCCGTGCGTCCCGGAATTGTTGAAGTCTCGTGAGTACCTGGGGAATGGGTGAAGGCTTATCGATCCAATCAGCGCGGGGGTCGTATCCCATCAGGAGTGAGAATGGAGACTTCCTTGTCGCCTTGTGGGGCCAATTGTTGTGCGTGAACTCTGCCATTGGTAGGAATCGCGCCCAGTTATCTTGACGCTGAACGTGCTCGATAGCGCGTGCGTGAGTAAACGTGGGCAGAGGGTGGTTAGGGAGGAAAGGGGGATAAGGAAAAGAGGGCCCAAGGTCTAGATCAAAGACGAAACGCGAGAACGAGCGAGACAGAACAAGGCGGCTTTCCCAGACCACGGGAGCAAGGTAAAACCGGAACGCGTACGAAACGATCGTTACACACACGGATTTGGTCGGGAAGGGAAGGGAAGTGGCAAGGCGAAGGAGACAGGGGAGCGAGCGTACGAGCAAAGGGGGGCGAAGTTGAAGAAGGAGGAGGAAGGAAGTGGAAAGTCGAGGATGGTGAAGACGAGGAGTTTCGGGAAGTGTGAGGCGGTCGCGCGAAGTCCAACGAAGTAAGGAGAGGGGTAAGGGGGAGGCAAGTCGTACGAGGGAAAAGTTGAAGGTGATTTCGAGAACGCGCGAAGGCGATCGCACGAAGTCGGAGAGGATTGGCAAGGCGAGAGAACAAGATGGTAGAACTCTTCACGAAAGTCGAAAGGACAATCGCAAAGGAGAAAGAACCTAGAAAGGGACAGCAGAGAGTTAGTAGATAAAATCGCGAAAGAGAGAAGAGGATCGATCTTGAAGGTAGAAGAGGGAGCGTGCGATGAGAACGACGAGTCGGGTGCCCTTATACTTAGGCCTGACCTCGAAAGCCACTGAAGTCACACGAGAGAAAGGAGAGCGAGCGAGAAATAGAGGGGGAATCGACTGATACATTGAAACGCGCAATCCGAAGCCTTTATACATCCGGTCAGTACCTAAGGCGAAACGAAACGAAACGCGACTAAGTCGAAAGTTGTGAGGGGCAAATTGTAAAGTGGGAGAAAGTGAACGAGCGGTCGTAGGTAGGAGGGAGTCCGAGGGCGAAAACACGAGGTAAACGCGAGGCGAGAAACATGAGTCACGAGTAAAGTAGGGGGGTTGGTGAGGACAGAGGCGTGGCCGAACGACAGCACCGGTGATGACAACAACACGCACTACGAGTACAAACGAGAGGTCAGAGAATGGTAAGTAGAATCAGAAGAAAGATGGGCACGCCTGTGCCCAAGACAGAGAGCGCGAACTAGAAAGATCCAACAAGAAAACGAGGCTCGAGGCACGACGACATGAAGTCGATCGGCCGAGGGTGAAGGCGTAGTTGATACGATAGAGGCTGGGGGAAAGATGGAGGAAGGGTGGAAGACAGAGGGATGGTGGACTTGAGGCCGTCGGCGTCGCAGTTCGAGACGAGGTTAACCCGACATGGGTAAGCTGTGGGTGATCGAAGGGCGTCTGACGAGGGCGGGAGAGACGGGAATACGACGAGGCAAGGAACGACAACGAGATAGTGGAGAGAGAGAGAGATGGAGCGAGGCGAGACGAAGAGAATAAGGACGAGTAGGTGAGTTGGTGGCGATGGCCGAGATAAGGCGTGAGGGGTGACGACTCAGCGGGAACTGAAATGGGTGGAAATGGCCGGTTTCGGGCTCAGAGGCCAAGCTACCGTTACAACGCTCATTGGTCCAGAACCGCAGGTATTGTTCTAGCCATTGATTGGTGCGCTCTGATTGTCCATCCGTTCGGGGGTGATATGCCGTGGAGATGTTTTGGTAGATGCCGAGGATTCGGCATAATTCGCATGTGAATTTTGATGCAAATCTCGGGTCGCGGTCGCTGATAATTTTCGCCGGTAATCCGAATCTCCGAAACACATGAGTGACGTACAGCGCAGCGGTTTCTTCCGCGGATATTTCCTCGTTGCAGGGGATGAACACGGATGCTTTGGTGCAGTCGTGGTCAGTTACGGTGAGGATTGAATCGTTTCCCTGTGACTCCGGCAATTTAGTAATGAAGTCAAGAGCGATGACTTCGAATGGCTTAGCGTCAGGTGTCGGCGTGATGGGCATTAGTGGGGCTCGCGTCGGGCGGTTGTTAACCTTGTGGCGTTGACATTCCGCGCATCCTTGAACGTATTCCGTTATTTGCTTTAGCATATTCGGCCACCAGTGACTTCGCTCGATGATTTTCGCCGTTCGCTTGATTCCTGGGTGGCCGTAGACTGGGGGGTCGTGGTGGTTGGCAATGACGATGCGGGTCTCTTCCGGTCCTCCGGTGACTACTCGTGCATTTTGGTGGTACCAGACTCCATTGACTTTCTTGAGCTTGTGTGGGTCTACCCAGGGTCGTAGCGTGTCTTCGTCCTGTTCATGGGTTTCCGGCGACTGCGTGGTGTGGTGAGGTTATGGGACGCGGGAAAGGAATTTAAACGACGAAGAAGTGGTTTGCGAGCGAACGCTGACGACGAGAGAGTGCCCGGATATGAGAAGGGGCAGGAAAGATTACATTTTTAGGGGCTCGCATTCGAGCCATTTATACTACTCATACATGTACAGTACTAGTAAAGTAAGCCGACGATTCTGTGACGCGGACGTAGCGTCATTTTGCTGCAATAAGAACACCCGAGACGGACGAGCTTGGTACAGTAAGTCCCACACATATTCATACATGCAAACACAGCGCGACATACGCGCAAACGATCGCAAACGATACACGCACCGAAACACAGAGAACGAGAAGGCACGCTCAATTCATCATGGTGACGGTTCGCACGAATACCTTTTCGGGTAAGACGACGACTCCTTCGTTGTCCCTTTCTCCTCGGTCGTAGTCGGGTCTTCGCGATAGAGCGTCTGCGCGTCCGTTGTTAGTCCCTTTGATGTGGTGGATCTCGAAGTCGTATTCCATGAGTTCTAGGACTTCTCAGACTACTCGGCGACTTATCTTCTGCAGTGTCTTCCAGTGTGTAAGGTTGAGGTGGTCGGAGAAGATTTTGATTTTGTGCGGTGAGCCTGCCAGGAACGGTCTCCAGTGTCGCAGTGCCTTGACGATCGCCAGGAGTTCCAGGTCATAGATGTCGTAGTTGCGTTCCGCTTCGTTTAGGGTGGCCGAGAAGTAACCGAGGGGGTGTCTTTTCCCGTCTTGCTTCTTCTGTAGGAGTACTGCGCCTACTGCATATCCCGACGCGTCTACTTCGAGTTCGAATTGGTCTGTCAGCGTGGGGTGTGCGAGTACCGGTTCGCTTGTGACCAGGCGTTTGAGGGTTTGGAAGGCTTTTTCTTCGTCTTTGCCCCACGTCCATTCTGCGTCTTTGTGTGTGAGTTTGTTGAGGGCTCGTGCGTACGTGGCGAAACCGCGAATGAAGAGGCGGTAAAAATTGCAGAAGCCCAAAAAGGAGCGTACATCTCGTACCTTTGTGGGTGTGGGCCAGTCGTGTATACCAGCAATTTTTACGGGGTCCATGCACGTCACCCCCTTTTCAAGAATTACCCCCAGGTAATCCATTCGCGGTTGGTGGAAGGTGCACTTGGACGGTTTGAAGTATAGGTCATGGTCCAGTGCTACTTGAAGTACTGCGCAGACAGCGTCGATGTGCGCTTGAAGGCCTGCGTGTTCAAGTGTCGCGATACCGATGTCGTCCATGTAGACGCGGATGATTGTACCCATCGCTGCAAAGGTGCGAATTGTGTCGCCCAAGATGTCGTTCATCATGTTCTGGAACGTCGCTGGTGAATTCGTGAGTCCGAAGTACATGACGAGGGGTTCGAATAATCCGTATTTCGTTTTGAACGCGGCTTTGTGTTCATCGCCTTCTTTGATCCGTATGTTGTTGTATCCCCATCGGACGTTGAGTTTGGTGAATATGTGTCCATTTCCGAGGTCGTTGATGAGTTCCGACATGAGGGGTAGTGGGTATTGGTTGCGCACCGTGCAGGCGTTGATTCGCCGGTAGTCCTGTACTGGTCTTAGCTTTCCGTCCTTTTTCTTGATGAAGAAGAATGACGAGGCATAGGGTGATTTCGAGGGTCGGATGTACCCTAGCTTGAGTTGTTCGTCTAGCCATTCTCGTAGTTGTCCGTCTTCGTCTTGTGACATTGGGTAGACTTTGCAGTCGATGCTAGGGGGTGTACCCGGTTTGAAGTCAATTGCATGGTCCCAAGATCGTGATGGTGGGAATCGGTGGGATGCCTCTTCGCTGAAGATTTTCGCAAAGCGCTGATATGGTTCTGGGAGGGCTTCCACGATGGTGTTTTGATTAGCTGCAATGGCTAGTTTGGTGGCTGTGGTACGTATCTGGCACTCCTCTTCGAGTTCTTGGACGATATTTTCGGCTTCGTCTTGGGTTATTGCACAGGCAATGGTGGTCTGTGTTTCTGTGGGGTTGATTGATCGAAGCACTACTGGAAGGGCCCCTTCATGAATGGTGGCGTGCGCCCAGCTGATAGTTGGCTCGTAGGTTGCTAGCCAGGGGTATCCGAGGACGAGGTCTTCATTTCCTATGTCGGTGACAAGGAACCTCATGGTTTTAGAGACGTTATTGGTTTGGACATCCAAATCGATGAAGTGTGTAATAGACCCAGCTTTGTTTTCCGTGTTGTCTATGTTCCAGATCTTTTTGGGTTTCTCAAAGGTTTGTAACCCGAGGCCCATGCGTTTAGCGAACGCGGGTCTTATAAAATTGTCGGTGGCTCCTGAGTCTACGAGCCCTTTTATGTCGGCCATGGAGTAACTGGTGCGAATCGAGACTGGGATTCTGAGCGAACGATAGCGAGTCATGATTACAGAGTTACAATTGACTGCCCTCACCCAGGCCGATGGGTTCAGGCGTCCTGAAAACCCTCTTGGGTCCAGAGATCTTTAAATACGAGGTCCTTGACTTCGTCACTTGCCCCTCTAAGTGTTTCCATCCATCCCCTGGCCTGCTCTTCGGGTGTGGTTTCTGTGCGGCGTGCTGTCACTTGTTCTTGGCCGTAGGGATCCGTCTCCATACTGTGGCTTGTGCTCGCGCGTGGTTGGAACGGTTGCCTAGGCTTTCTGGGGTGTGTACAATCTCGTGAGAAGTGGCCCGGGTTATTGCAGTTGTAGCAAATGACTTCCCGCATGCCTCTTCCTTGCCCTCCCCCTCGGTTTTGTCCGTTTCTTGGGGGAAACGGTGGTCGTGGGTTTCCACGGTTCGGATCTCCTACTTCTGCGAGGCATGCACGGGTTCGATCTGCTGATGTGTCCATGGCATTTGGATCGTAGCGCGGTGGTGGAAATCTGGGTGGTGCCCACTGCGGGGTATATCCGCGATTCTGTTGTGGTCGTGGTGATGACGTTGTGCGGGGTGTAGTGTTGAGTCCTAAGCGTGCGCATAGATGTATGTACTGTTTTTGTCGACGTAGCGCTGCTTCCTTCCATTCATTGAAGGTCTGGGGGTCATCCAGTTCGTAGATTTTTGTGAACAGGGCTCGTGGAAGTCCCACCGTGAATCAGTCCAGGGTTTGGCGGTCGTTGAGACGGTAATCAGCTTTCCGCGCCAGTTGTTCGAAATTGGTGACGTACGAATCAATATCATCACCGATCATTTTGAATCCTTTGGCTAATGTGGCCTGTGCTTGTTCTTGTTCGAGTACATTCGAGAATCGGTCTGAGAATCCCGCCGTTAGAGTGTCCCACAGATATGGGTTGTATCGGCTGCGTCCGTGGTGTAGCTCGTTGTTGAGCCACTGGAGGAATCCGAGTGTCCAGTTCGATACTCGGGGTCCTTTAATGAAGCCTAAGAACAGTAGGCATCGCCGATAGACATTGGTCATGATCGGTGCTTCGGAGTTCTGCCCCCAGTAAATGTGCCATTGTGTAAGGAACGACTCATACTCATCTCTGTTTCCATCAAAAATACTTGGAGTTTCACCTGTTGCGCAGCAATGCACGCAGTGTACAGGTAGACCCTTACCTGAATAGAGATGTAACGTTCCACCGGACGTTCCTTCTTGTACTGCGGACAAGGCTTTCGGGACGACCCAACGATCACCGTGATATGTCGAAGTCATGTGCTCGATCTTGTACTAGCTCGATAACGAGGCGTAGTAGTGTAGCCCAGAGGATACAGAGGGTGATGAAGAGAGCAAGTCGAAGTTGATATGAATGAATGGTCGGCAAGACAGCACAACCAAAGGAGAATGATGCAGCACGTTCCTTGAACGGCAAGAGTAAAGCGGAAAGGAATGGATAGAGGCCTTGCGGTGATCTCTCAGCTAAGGACGATTCAACAGATGTATAAGCACCAAAGGTAGCTAACAGCACACAACTGGCAAGACAGCGCAGAAGTGGCACTACAATGGGTGGTATAATCCAAGAAGTCAAGCTTAGGTCTTCAGCGACCATAAGCCCCAGTCTATATACATGTCCAAGGAGGTTTGAACCCCAGCTTGGAACTCCGAAACCCTAATATCCGGATCCTAGGAATGAGTCACAAACGAGTCAGAGATAACAATCCACCAATGGCAGTAAGGCGCAAAGGTATGAGTCAGAGATAAAGATCCGCAGCTGTATGGGCGCTGCTTCCATCCAATCAGAACGCAAACGTGTACAATTCATCAGAATCAAGGCACAATCGATCAGGCACATACGAGTCATCACAAACACGAGGCAGTCGAGACCGGTCCAGGCACAAGCTCATCTGGACCCTTCTGGTGCGAGTCTAGCCAGGTCACGTGCCAGGGTCACGTGACGGGCGTTTGACGTAAGATCACGTGATCTACTCCCAGTATTCTTGAGCGAATCCGTGGTAGTCGGGAAAGTCACGTGACTTAGCTGGTGGTTGGGTTGTCCACGCCTCATATCCCATAACTACAACCTCTTCTTCGGCATTTTCAGCACGTGATCGCTTCACGGCAGTGTTCCGAGGTCGTGCAGGGGTGTTCGGGGGAGCAGTTACGGGCGAAACCGTAACAAGAGAGCTTAGACAAGGCTTAGAGTGAAGCAGAGGAAGCTCAGAGTGGGGTGGAGAGAGATGTGTATAGGTACTCGCTCCTATAGTAGGATTTATATACTCTATGGTCCACCCATGTCCGTTTGGGGAAAAGTGATGAGTAGAGGCGTCCACAATATCGCGTTTTCAGTGTCGCCTAATGTCTAATCACCGGTGGACTCGGAATAATCCCTTAAGGGGATTCTGTACGTATACCGTATGACTAAATACTCCGAATTATGTGTATAGCATAACTAATCGTACTGTCATTCCTACGTAATGAGCCTTATAGTAGGTATTACGGCTCAACATCGCCCACTAATTTGTCTGTTCCGTGGGGCGTTCCCATCGCTCCTGGTGCTCCTGGGGGTGGTCCTCCTGCTGGTGGTGGTGGTCCTCCTCCAAATGGGTCTCCGCCTCCTCCTCCTCCGAATTGAGGTTGTCGTCTTCCCGGGGGTCCTTGACCGAAGGCACCTCCCGGTCTTCTGGGTTGTGGGGGTTCTCCGGCGCCGGGCGGGGGGTCTGCAATGTCTGGTCCTACTGCCCTAAAGATTGCTGCATCGTCGGCCGTCATTCGGTGTCCGGTGGTTGGATTGATGGGGTGTAGGTAGGCTTCAGCTTCTTCTGTGATTCTTCTGGCTTCTTCGGCCTCTGTGTTGACTTCGGTGATTGTTGCGGTGGCCATTGCTGCCGGAGGGTGTACCTCAATGTGCTCTGGTTCGTTTATGCGTAGGGACTCAGCTGTTTGTATTATGTCCCCGACTTCTGATTCGTCTTCGTTATCTGACTCTTCGTCGTCTCCACTGGTTTCCGATGGCGCGGGAGTTCTGGGTTCTGAAGTGCTTGGTTCTTCGTCGGGTTGTCCGTCTATGCGTCCCCACTCTGCACGTGTGGGTAGGTCTCGCGAGTCGATGTCGCAGTTGTAGTTTCTTCCTGCGGGGCGTACGGCGTCGTAACGGTTGTCTATAGGGTTCCAAGTGATCTCGACCCAACACAGGTGATCAAAATTAAACTCAATGGGGCGGTATCGGGTCGGGCCTGATGCAAAGTCGACGAAGTACCCGGTTTCTCCTCTGTATTCTCTCCAACGAGCCGCTCCTAGGAATTGTGTCGGTACGTTGCGGTCTCCCCGTCGTTCAAGGGAGTAAGTTTGAAAGTTTCTCCACTGGTCTCGAGTTGTGAACGCCACGGTGAAGGGATCTTGGTCTTAATGTAACGCCACCACTGGCGTTAGTCCGACTTGGACACGAAAGGGCGTTCACGACTTAGCAGAATATCTCTTTGAGGTCACGTGACCTGATCACGGGATACACGGCGCTTATGGGCACGTGATCTGAGTGTACACTAGGGCGAGCCGCGCCACTAGGTAGTCCGACGATAGGTGAAGACGACTTGCTCTCGAACGAGACAAGCGAAGCACGCGTGGAGAGATGAGTGAGAGTGGTGAATTAAAGAAGACCAAGATGGCGTATCTTGGTCCCACCGAGCCACTACTTATACATGCGAGAGGCAGCTTTAAAGCTCCCCTTGGATCCGTACGACTAATAGCGTAAGTAGCTCGAACCCTACTACAGCTATCCTAGGAATGAGTCATGCCACATCGGCATGTGATTCTACTTCTGCTGACTGATACTGCTGTCCATGACACATTACTACTTACTAACGAGGTCATCACCGTATAGTAAGAGTCCGTTTCACGCGTACCGTGACACGTTGCTTGTTCTCGTCTTATACGTATCCTCCTGGACTTTGAACTCCGTTCATACTCCGCTCGGGCCTCATCGGCGAATACATCATCCTTATCGACCCACTGGTTTTCCGAGTCGGGGTACCCTTTCCATTTTACAAGGTATTGCAATTTCTTGCTCCGGCCGAATTGTCTGGAGTCTAGAATGTGCTCCACTTCATACTCCTCTTCCCCATCCACTAGATCCGGTGGTGGGCGTTGGAAGTTTTCCCCATGTAGGGGCGTCTCACGATAAGGCGTGAGTAAGTCGATGTGGAATACGGGGTGAATACTCCACTGCGTGGGAAGTTCCAGTTGATAATTGACCGGTGATAGGACGCGCGTGATCTTGAATGGGCCATGCCGTCGTGCCGCTAGCTTGGCAGTTGGTTGATTGGTTCGTAGATGTCGCCCTTCTAGCCATACTTGATCCCCAACTTGGTACTTGGGTGTGTTCCGGTGTTTGACCCATAGCGATTGTGCCTTTTTGATAAGGTTCTGAGCCCCTTTCCGTGCTTCTCGGAATTGCTGGAGTCGCGTGAGCACCTGTGGGATCGGGGATGGCTTGTTGATCCAATCAGCGCGTGGGTCGTATCCCATCATGAGTGAGAAAGGGGACTTCCTTGTCGCCTCGTGTGGCCAATTGTTATGCGCGAATTCCGCCATTGGCAGGAGTCGTGCCCAATTATCTTGACGCTCGTTAGTCCAGAACCGTAGATATTGTTCCAGCCATTGATTGGTTCTTTCCGATTGTCCGTCGGTCCGGGGGTGATACGCCGTGGAGATATTTTGGTAGATGCCGAGGATTCGGCACAATTCGCATGTGAACTTTGATGCGAATCTCGGGTCTCGGTCGCTGATGATTTTCGCCGGTAATCCGAATCTCCGAAACACGTGAGTGACGTACAGTGCAGCGGTTTCTTCCGCGGATATTTCCTCGTTGCAGGGGATGAACACTGATGCTTTGGTGCAGTCGTGGTCAGTTACGGTGAGGATCAAATCGTATCCCTGTGACTCCGGCAATTTAGTGATGAAGTCAAGGGCGATGACTTCGAATGGCTTAGTGTCAGGTGTTGGCGTGATGGGCACTAGTGGGGCTCGCGTCGGGCGGTTGTTAACCTTGTGGCGTTGACATTCCGCGCAGCCTTGAACGTACTCCGTTATTTGTTTCAGCATATTCGGCCACCAGTGACTTCGCTCGATGATTCTCGCCATTCGCTTGATTCCTGGGTGGCCGTAGACTGGGGGGTCGTGGTGGTTGGCGATGATGATGCGGATTTCTTCCGGTCCTCCGGTGACTACTCGTGCACCTTGGTGGTACCAGACTCCATTGACTTTCTTGAGCTTGTGTGGGTCTACCCAGGGTCGTAGAACGTCTTTGTCTTGTTCGTGGGTTTCCGGCGATTGCGTGGTGACGGTTCGCACAAATACCTTCTCAGGTAAGACGACGACTCCTTCGTTGTCCCTTTCCCCCCGGTCGTAGTCGGGTCTTCGTGATAGAGCATCTGCACGTCCGTTGTTAGTCCCTTTGATGTGGTGGATCTCGAAGTCGTATTCCATGAGTTCTAGGACTTCTCGGGCTACTCGGCGACTTATCTTCTGCAGTGTCTTCCAGTGTGTAAGGTTGAGGTGGTCGGAGAAGATTTTGATTTTGTGCGGTGAGCCTGCCAGGAACGGTCTCCAGTGTCGCAGTGCCTTGACAATCGCCAGAAGTTCCAAGTTGTAGATGTCATAGTTACGTTCCGCTTCATTTAGGGTGGCCGAGAAGTAACCGAGGGGGTGTCTTTTCCCGTCTTGCTTCTTCTGTAGGAGTACTGCGCCTACTGCGTATCCCGATGCGTCTACTTCAAGTTCGAATTGGTCTGTCAGCGTGGGATGTGCGAGTACTGGTTCGCTTGTGACTAGGCGTTTGAGGGTTTGGAAAGCCATTTCTTCGTCTTTGCCCCACGTCCACTCTGCGTCTTTGCGTGTGAGTTTGTTGAGGGCTCGTGCATATGTGGCGAAACCGCGAATGAAGAGGCGGTAAAAATTGCAGAAGCCCAAAAAGGAGCGTACGTCTCGTACCTTTGTGGGTGTGGGCCAGTCGCGTATACCAGCAATTTTTACGGGGTCCATGCGAGTCACCCCCTTTTCAAGAATTACCCCCAGGTAATCCATTCGCGGTTGGTGGAAGGTACACTTGGACGGTTTGAAGTACAGGTCATGGTCCAGTGCTACTTGAAGTACTGCGCAGACGGCGTCGATGTGCGCTTGAAGGCCCACGTGTTCGAGCGTTGCGATTCCAATGTCGTCCATGTAGACACGGATAATTGTTCCCATTGCTGCAAAGACTCGAATTGTGTCGCCTAAGATGTCGTTCATCATGTTCTGGAACGTTGCTGGTGAGTTTGTGAGTCCGAAGTACATGACAAGTGGCTCAAAAAGTCCGTATTTCGTTTTGAAAGCTGCTTTGTACTCGTCCCCTTCCTTGATGCGTATGTTGTTGTACCCCCATCGGACATCGAGCTTGGTGAATATGTGTCCGTCTCCCAGGTCGTTGATGAGTTCCGACATGAGGGGTAGTGGGTATTGGTTGCGCACCGTGCATGCGTTAATCCTTCGATAATCCTGTACTGGTCGTAGTTTGCCATCTTTCTTCTTGATGAAGAAGAATGACGAGGCGTATGGCGATTTCGATGGGCGAATGTACCCTAGTTTGAGTTGCTCGTCTAGCCATTCGCGCAGTTGTCCGTCTTCATCCTGTGACATTGGGTAGACTTTGCAGTCAATACTGGGGGGTGTACCCGGTTTGAAGTCGATTGCATGGTCTGTTGCGTTAGGCTCGCCCTAACGATGCTCGACTTGAGCGGTGACAGAGTGGCCTGGTAATGAGGGCGACTTAGCGAATGTAGATACACGCCCTTAGTGGGAACGTGATTGCCTCAGGCACTGGGGCGACGGCCACCAGGCGTACAAGTCGTCGGACGATCTGCCTTACAAAGGACAGACGTGCTAGCAGGCAGACGAAGAGGGTGAGACAGAGGAGAAGAGATTGGAGAAGTGCGATGGTGATTCAAGAAGACCAAGCTAAGGAGCTCGGTCTTCGCACAGCCAGCTAGATATACAGTTGTCGAGGAGCTTTGAAGCTCCTCCTGAACGTAAGGTACCCAGTAGCAATAGTAGCTCGAACCCTACTACAACTGTCCTAGATATGAGTCGAGTCTGATAGCGAGTACATGTGATAATACAGCCGATAAGGCTGACTGAGACGACTGTCCCTGACTAATACTAGGGTAGTCAGAACCCCACGAGCCTGTAGTCCGTACCAATGAGTCCGATCGCAACATGGTCCCAGGGTCGCGATGGTGGGAATCGGTGGGATGCTTCTTCGCTGAAGATTTTCGCGAAGCGCTGATATGGTTCTGGGAGGGCTTCCACAATGGTGTTTTGGTTAGCTGCAATGGCTAGTTCTGTGGCTGTGGTACGTATCTGGCATTCCTCTTCGAGTTCTTGGATGATATCTTCGGCTTCGGCTTGGGTCATTGCACTGGCAATGGTGGTTTGCGCTTCTGTGGGATTGATTGATCGAAGCACTACTGGAAGGGCTTCTTCATGAATGGTGGCGTGCGCCCAACTGATGGTTGGCTCGTAGGTCGCTAGCCAGGGGTATCCGAGGACGAGATCTTCGTTTCCTATGTCGGTGACAAGGAACCTCATAGTTTTAGAGACCTTATTGGTTTGGACGTCCAGGTCAATGAAGTGTGTAATAGACCCAGCTTTGTTCTCCGTGTTGTCTATATTCCAGATTTTTTTGGGTTTCTCAAGGGTTTGTAGCCCAAGGCCCATGCGTTTAGTGAACGCAGGTCTTATGAAGTTGTCGGTGGCTCTGGAGTCTACGAGCCCTTTTATGTCGGCCATGGAGTAACTGGTGCGAATCGAGACTGGGATTCTGAGCGAACGATAGCGAGTCATGATTACAGAGTTACAATCAACTGCCCTCACCCAGGCCGATGGGTTCAGGCGTCCTGAAAACCCTCTTGGGTCCAGAGATCTTTGAATACGAGGTCTTTCACCTCGTCGCTAGCCCCTCTAAGCGTTTCCATCCACCCCTTGGCCTGTTCTTCGGCCGTGGTTTCTGTGCGGCGTACGGTTGCGGGTTCTTGGTAGTAGTCGGTCTCTATGCTGCGACTTGTACTTGCGCGTGGTTGGAATTGTTGCCTCGGTTTTCTAGGGCGTGTGCAGTCGCGTGAGAAGTGGCCTGGGTTGTTACAGTTGTAACATATCACTTCCCTCATGTCGCGGCGTGGTCCGCTTCCCCGATTCTGCCCCGGCCCTCCCCTTGGTGGGAGGGGTGGTCGCTGGTTTCCGCGGTTTGGGTCGCCTACCTCCACGAGGTGTGCGCGTGTTCTATCCGCTGATGTGTCCATAGCGTTTGGATCATAGCGCGGAGGTGGAAATCTGGGTGGCGCCCATTGGGGGGCGTATCCGCGGTTTGGTTGTGGTCGCGGTGGCGGGGTGTTGCAGGGTGTGTTAAGCCCTAGGCGTGCGCACAGATGTATATACTGCTTTTGTCGACGCAGCGCCGCTTCCTTCCATTCGTTGAAGGTTTGCGGGTCATCCAACTCGTAGATTTTGGTAAATAAGGCCCTCGGGAGGCCCGCCGTGAACCGATCAAGTGTTTGGCGATTGTTGAGGCGGTAGTCAGCTTTTCTTGCTAACTGCTTGAAGTTGGTGACGTACGAGTCGATGTCGTCACCGACCATCTTAAACCCCTTAGCCAACGTTGCTTGCGCCTGTTCTTGCTCGAGTACGTTCAAGAAACGGTCCGAGAATCCAGCCGTCAGGGTGTCCCATAAGAATGGGTCATATCGGCTATGTCCCTGGTGTAGCTCGTTGTTGAGCCATTGGAGGAATCCGAGCGTCCAGTTGGATACTCGTGGGCCTTTGATGAAACCTAAGAACAGTAGGCATCGCCGATAGACGTTGGTCATGATCGGTGCTTCTGAATTTTGTCCCCAGTATATGTGCCACTGCGTGAGGAATGATTCGTACTCATCTCGATTTCCGTCAAATATGGTCGGAGTTTCTCCCACTAACTTGTCTGACCTGTGTGGTGCTCCCAGCGCTGGTCCTGCTGCTGGCGGTGGTGGGGGTGGTGGTCCTCCACCAAAGGGGTCCCCTCCACCTCCTCCTCCGAATTGAGGTTGTCTTCCTCCGTGCGGCGGCCTTCCGTCTCCTGGTGGCCCTTGACCAAAGGGTCCTCCACGCCTTCTGGGTGGTGGAGGTCCTCCTGCGCCTGGTGGTGGGTCGGGGACATCTGGGCCTACTGCTCTGAAGATGGCCGCGTCGTCTGCGGTCATGCGGTGTCCCGTTGTTGGGTTGATGGGACGTAGGTAGGATTCTGCTTCTTCGGTAATTCTCCTGGCTTCTTCGAGGGCCAGATCTTCCTGGGTGATCATTGCTGTTGCCATATCTGCGGGTGGGCGTACTTCGATATTCTCGGGTTCGTTGATACGTAGGGACTCAGCTGTCTGTATTATTTCTCCCACTTCGGATTCTTCGTCGTTGTCAGTTTCTTCGTCGTCTCCACTGGTCTCGTGTAACGCCACCACTGGCGTTAGTCCGACTTGGACACGAAAGGGCGTTCACGACTTAGCGGAATATCTCTTCGAGGTCGCGTGACCTAATCACGGGATACACGGCGCTTGCAGGCACGTGATCTGGGTGCACACTAGGGCAAGTCGTGCCACTAGGTAATCCGATAATCGATGAAGACGACTTGCTCAAAAGGAGACAAGCGAAGCACGTGTGAGGAGACGAGTGGAAGTGGTGAATTGAAGAAGACCAAGATGGCGAATCTTGGTCCTCCTAGGCCATTATTTATACATATACGAGGCAGCTTTAAAGCTCCTCTCCAACCCGTACGACGAATAGCTAAAGTAGCTCGAACCCTACTATCGCTATCCTAGTTATGAGTCATGCCACATCGGCATGTGATTCTACTATGTGCTGATTGATCCCCTGGTCCATGACACATTGCGACTTACTAACGTGGTCATATCCGTATAGTAAGTGTCCGTTCCCTCGACCGTGACATCACCCCCCTTTTCAGCCGCGACGACCACGGCGCCAAGTGGGGCCGATCCCTCCGACCCAAGCCTCTTGTCGCTCCGTAATCCGGTCGAGCACGTTCGCCATCTCTAGTCGGAACTTACACCGGGCTAACTCCGACTGGACTCCCCCCAACGCCTGAGCCAGGGCGTGAAGTTGTTGTTCCATCCTTTCAGCCTCATGTCGATAGGCGCGGAATCGAGTCAACTCAGCTTTAACCCCTACATCTTTCGACTTGTTTACGGCGCGATCCACTTGGTGTTGGTTACTGTGCCCTCCGACGAGGGCGAATAAGTCTTCTGGGGCGTAGTGGGGTTTGCCGCTCTCGCGAACGTGGGGTTCGGCATACAAGGGGCGGCTGTATACCTTGTCGCTGTCGTCCACGAGTCCGAGGACGAGGGGGTCCGGTCCGCCTATGACCTGGACGTAGGTGGCCTGGCGGGTCACCCCCTGGGGATCGGTGATAGGGTAGTGGACGAAATCGTCCCCCCGGTTGTGTTTGAAGCCATGCGGCGCGACTCGCGACGTTCCTCCCAGGTATCGAAGGCGGACGGCTGGCGTGGTGGTGTTGTGGGTGTTGACGACCACGCCCCCGCGGTATATGGGGCGACCCGTGGAGTCGCATGCGTAGGGGGTTTCGCGGGGGTCGTCAGAGTCGGTAGCTGTGATGAGGTATGGTTGCTCAACTGGGTACCATTCCCTCAAACTTCCCTCGACCGCTTCGTACACTGCTCTTTCAGCGTCTCAATGTGTTGTCGGCGTCTGTGGTAGATGATGGCCCTCCGTGCTGCGGCTACCGCCAGCTGTCGACGCCTCCAATCCTCCGCGGGTTCCCTCCAATCCCGGTTCTTCATCCACTCTTGCCACCTCAGCGTCGCGGGCGTTTTCTTCTTGCTTGACTTCGACCCGTACGGGGCCAGATCGAAGTGGGGGACTTGCAAAGAGTCCGACAGCTGTACGAAGCCGAGTAACTTCGGCTTCGGTGTACAGGGCGGTGTTGAGGTGGTTGCCGTTGGGATTGAGAAGCCAGTACGTGGCGGGCTGGTCTGGATCTTCGACATCGATGATGGACTGCACGTTGTCGAGGGCCGCTCTGAGTTCTTCGTGGGTGAGGCTGTCGACGAGGCGGGCAGCGAGAGAGGAGGGAGAGGAGGCAGTGGGAAGAGACATTTCTGAGCGAATGAGGGATCCAGTGTGAGGAGATGGGGGCGACTTAGCGTCATATGTTCGGTTTATATGTATTCTGGCTGCCGTTGAACTCCGCTCGTACTCCGCTATGGCTTCGTCAGCAAATACGTCATCCTTGTTGACCCACTGGTTCTCCGAGTCAGGGTATCCCCTCCATTTCACGAGGTACTGCAGCTTCTTGCTCCGGCCGAATCGTCTGGAGTCTAGAATGCGCTCCACTTCATACTCCTCTTCCCCATCCACCAGATCCGGTGGTGGGCATTGGAAATTTTCCCCATGTAGGGGTGTCTCGCGATAAGGCGTGAGTAAATCGATGTGGAATACGGGGTGAATACTCCACTGTGTGGGAAGTTCCAGTTGATAATTGACCGGTGATAGGACACACGTGATCTTGAATGGGCCATGCCGTCGTGCTGCCAGCTTGGCAGTTGGTTGATTGGTTCGTAGATGTCGCCCTTCTAGCCATACTTGATCTCCCACTTGGTACTTGGGTGTGTTCCGATGTTTGACCCATAGCGATTGTGCCTTTTTGATAAGGTTCTGAGCCTCTTTCCGTGCTTCTCGGAATTGCTGGAGTCGCGTGAGCACCTGTGGGATAGGGGATGGCTTGTCGACCCAATCAGCGCGCGGGTCGTATCCCATCATGAGTGAGAAAGGAGACTTCCTTGTCGCCTCGTGTGGCCAATTGTTATGCACGAATTCCGCCATTGGCAGGAATCATGCCCAATTATCTTGACGCTCATTGGTCCAGAACCGTAGATACTGCTCCAGCCATTGGTTGGTTCTTTCCGATTGTCCGTCGTTCGGGGGTGATACGCCGTGGAGATATTTTGGTAGATGCCGAGGATTCGGCACAATTCGCGTGTGAACTTTGATGCGAATCTCGGGTCGCGATCGCTGATAATTTTCGCCGGTAATCCGAATCTCCGAAACACATGAGTGACGTACAGCGCAGCAGTTTCTTCCGCGGATATTTCCTCGTTGCAGGGGATGAACACTGATGCTTTGGTGCAGTCGTGGTCAGTTACGGTGAGGATCGAGTCGTATCCCTGTGACTCCGGCAATTTAGTGATGAAGTCAAGAGCGATGACTTTGAATGGCTTAGCGTCGGGTGTCGGTGTGATGGGCACTAGTGGGGCTCGCGTCGGGCGGTTGTTAACCTTGTGGCGTTGACATTCCGCGCAACCTTGAACGTACTCCATTATTTGTTTCAACATATTTGGCCACCAGTGACTTCGCTCGATGATTCTCGCTGTTCGCTTGATTCCTGGGTGGCCGTAGACTGGGGGGTCGTGGTGGTTGGCGATGACGATGCGGATTTCTTCCGGTCCTCCTGTGACTACTCGTGCACCTTGGTGGTACCAGACTCCATTGACTTTCTTGAGCTTGTGTGGGTCTACCCAGGGTCGTAGAATGTCTTCATCTTGTTCGTGGGTTTCCGGCGATTGCGTGGTGATGGTTCGCACGAATACCTTCTCAGGTAGGACAACGACTCCTTCGTTGTCCCTTTCCCCCCTGTCGTAGTCGGGTCTTCGTGATAGAGCATCTGCGCGTCTGTTGTTAGTTCCTTTGATGTGGTGGATCTCGAAATCGTATTCCATGAGTTCTAGGACTTCTCGGGCTACTCGGCGACTTATCTTCTGCAGTGTCTTCCAGTGTGTAAGGTTGAGGTGGTCGGAGAAAATTTTGATTTTGTGCGGTGAGCCTGCCAGGAATGGTCTCCAGTGTCGTAGTGCTTTGACAATCGCCAGAAGTTCCAAGTCATAGATGTCATAGTTGCGTTCCGCTTCGTTTAGGGTGGCCGAGAAGTAGCCGAGGGGGTGTCTTTTCCCGTCTTGCTTCTTCTGTAGGAGTACTGCGCCTACTGCGTATCCCGATGCGTCTACTTCAAGTTCGAATTGGTCCGTCAGCGTGGGATGTGCGAGTACTGGTTCGCTTGTGACTAGGCGTTTGAGGGTTTGGAAAGCCGTTTCTTCGTCTTTGCCCCATGTCCACTCTGCGTCTTTGCGTGTGAGTTTGTTGAGGGCTCGTGCATATGTGGCGAAACCGCGAATGAAGAGGCGGTAAAAATTGCAAAAGCCCAAAAAGGAGCGTACGTCTTGTACCTTTGTGGGTGTGGGCCAGTCGCGTATACCAGCAATTTTTACGGGGTCCATGCGAGTCACCCCCTTTTCAAGAATTACCCCCAGGTAATCCATTCGCGGTTGGTGGAAGGTACACTTGGACGGTTTGAAGTACAGGTCATGGTCCAGTGCTACTTGAAGTACTGCGCAGACGGCGTCGATGTGCGCTTGAAGGCCCGCGTGTTCAAGTGTTGCAATTCCGATGTCGTCCATGTAGACACGGATGATTGTTCCCATTGCCGCAAAGACTCGGATTGTATCGCCCAAGATGTCATTCATCATGTTCTGGAACGTTGCTGGTGAGTTTGTGAGTCCGAAGTACATGACAAGTGGCTCAAAAAGTCCGTATTTCGTTTTGAAGGCTGCTTTGTACTCATCCCCTGCCTTGATGCATACATTGTTGTACCCCCATCGGATATCGAGCTTAGTAAATATGTGTCCGTCTCCCAGGTCGTTGATGAGTTCCGACATGAGGGTAGTGGGTATTGGTTGCGCACCGTGCATGCGTTGATCCTTCGATAATCCTGTACCGGTCGTAGTTTGCCATCCTTCTTCTTGATGAAGAAGAATGACGAGGCATATGGCGATTTCGATGGGCGAATGTACCCTAGTTTGAGTTGCTCGTCTAGCCATTCGCGCAGTTGTCCGTCTTCATCCTGTGACATTGGGTAGATCTTGCAGTCGATGCTTGGAGGCGTGCCTGGTTTAAAGTCAATTGCGTGGTCCCATGGTCGCGATGGTGGAAATCGGTGTGAGGCTTCTTCACTGAAAATTTTTGCGAAGCGCTGGTATGGTTCGGGGAGGGTTGCCACGACGGTATTCTGGTTAGCGGCTATGGCGAGCTCGGTAGCTGTGGTACGTATCTGGCATTCTTCTTCGAGTTCTTGGACAATATCTTCGGCCTCGTCTTGGGTCATTGCACTGGCAATGGTGGTTTGTGTTTCTGTGGGATTGATTGATCGAAGCACTACTGGGAGGGCCCCTTCGTGGATGGTGGCGTGCGCCCAGCTGATAGTTGGCTCGTAGGTTGCTAGCCAGGGGTATCCAAGGACGAGATCCTCATTTCCTATGTCGGTGACTAGGAACCTCATAACTTTGGAAACACCTTTGGTCTGGATGTCTAGTTCGATGAAATGTGTAATGGACCCAGCTTTATTTTCGGTGTTATCTATGTTCCATATCTTTTTTGGTTTCTCAAGGGTTTGTAGCCCGAGGCCCATGCATTTGGCGAACGCGGGTCTTATGAAGTTGTCGGTGGCTCCGGAGTCAACGAGCCCTTTGATGTCGGCCATGGAGTAATTTGTACGAATCGATACTGGAATTCGGAGCGAACGGTAGCAAGTCATGATTATGGAATTACAATTGACTGCCCTCACCCAGGCCGTTGGGTTCAGGCGTCCTGAAAACCCTCTTGGGTCCAGAGATCTTTGAATACGAGGTCCTTGACCTCGTCACTAGCTCCCCTCAGTGTTTCCATCCATCCCTTGGCTTGTTCTTTGGCCGTGGTTTCTGTGCGGCGTGCAGTTGCGGGTTCTTGGTAGTAGTCGGTTTCTGTGCTACGACTTGTACTTGCGCGTGGTTGGAATTGTTGCTTTGGTTTTCTAGGGCGTGTGCAGTCGCGTGAGAAGTGGCCTGGGTTGTTACAGTTGTAACATATCACTTCCCTCATGTCGCGGCGTGGTCCGCTCCCCCGATTCTGCCCCGGCCCTCCCCTTGGTGGGAGGGGTGGTCGCTGGTTCCCGCGGTTTGGGTCGCCTACCTCCGCGAGGCGTGCGCGTGTTCTATCCGCTGATGTGTCCATGGCGTTTGGATCATAGCGCAGAGGTGGAAACCTGGGTGGTGCCCATTGCGGGGCGTATCCACGGTTTTGTTGAGGTCGTGGTGTTGGGGTATTGCAAGGCATGGTAGTGAGTCCTAGGCGAGCGCGTAGGTGAATGTATTGTTTTTGCCTGCGCAGTGCTGCCTCCTTCCACTCATTGAAGGTTTGTGGATCGTCCAGCTCATAGATTTTGGTGAACAGGGCTCTCAGGAGACCCGCCGTGAATCGGTCCAACGTTTGGCGGTCGTTGAGGCGATAGTCAGCTTTCCGTGCCAACTGTTCAAAATTGGTGACGTACGAGTCAATATCATCGCCAATCATTTTAAATCCCTTGGCCAGTGTGGCCTGCGCTTGCTCTTGTTCGAGTACGTTCGAGAAGCGGTCGGAGAATCCCGCAGTCAAGGTATCCCATAGGAATGGGTCGTATCGGCTGCGTCCTTGATGTAGCTCGTTGTTGAGCCACTGGAGAAATCCGAGCGTCCAGTTGGACACTCGTGGGCCTTTGATGAAACCTAAGAACAACAGGCATCGCCAGTAGACATTGGTCATGATCGGCGCTTCTGAATTCTGTCCCCAGTATATGTGCCACTGCGTGAGGAAGGATTCGTACTCATCTCTGTTTCCATTGAATATAGTCGGGGTTTCTCCTACTAGCTTGTCCGATCCGTGTGGTGCTCCTGGCGTTGGTCCCGCTGCCGGCGGTGGCAGGGGTGGTGGTCCTCCTCCGAAGGGATCCCCTCCGCCTCCTCCTCCGAATTGGGGTTGTCTTCCCCCATGTGGCGGTCTTCCCCCTCCTGGTGGTCCTTGACCGAAGGGGCCCCCCGGTCTTCTAGGTGCTGGGGGTCCTCCTGCGCCCGGTGGTGGGTCAGGGACGTCTGGGCCTACTGCTCTGAAAATGGCTGCGTCGTCTGCGGTCATGCGGTGTCCTGTTGTTGGGTTGATGGGGCGTAGGTAGGACTCTGCTTCTTCGGTAATTCTCCTGGCTTCTTCGAGGGCTAGATCTTCCTGGGTGATCGTTGCTGTTGCCATATCTGCGGGTGGTCGTACTTCGATATTCTCGGGTTCGTTGATGCGTAGGGACTCAGCTGTCTGTATTATTTCCCCTACTTCGGATTCTTCGTCGTTGTCAGTTTCTTCGTCGTCTCCGCTGGTCTCGGATGGTGCGGGGGTTCTTGGTTCGGATGTGCTAGGTTCTTGTTCTGGTTGCCCGTCGATGCGTCCCCACTCTTCGCGTGTGGGTAGGTTTCTGGAGTCGATATCGCAGTTGTAGTTTCTTCCTGCGGGTCTTACTGCGTCGTAACGATTGTCTATAGGGTTCCACGTAATCTCCACCCAGCACAAATGATCAAAGTTGAACTCAACGGGGTGATATCGGGTTGGCCCCGATGCGAAGTCTACAAAGTATCCGGTTTCTCCTCGGTATTCTCTCCACCTAGCGGCTCCTAAGAATTGTGTTGGTACGTTGCGGTCTCCTCGTCGTTCGAGGGAGTAGGTCTGAAAATCTCTCCACTGGTCTCGAGTTGTGAACGCCACGTTGAAAGGATCTTGGTCTTAATGTAACGCCACCACTGGCGTTAGTCCGACTTGGACACGAAAGGGCGTTCACGACTTAGCGGAATATCTCTTCGAGGTCGCGTGACCTAATCACGGGATACACGGCGCTTGCAGGCACGTGATCTGGGTGCACACTAGGGCAAGTCGTGCCACTAGGTAATCCGATAATCGATGAAGACGACTTGCTCAAAAGGAGACAAGCGAAGCACGCGTGAGGAGACGAGTGGAAGTGGTGAATTGAAGAAGACCAAGATGGCGAATCTTGGTCCTCCTAGGCCATTATTTATACATATACGAGGCAGCTTTAAAGCTCCTCTCCAACCCGTACGACGAATAGCTAAAGTAGCTCGAACCCTACTATCGCTATCCTAGTTATGAGTCATGCCACATCGGCATGTGATTCTACTATGTGCTGATTGATCCCCTGGTCCATGACACATTGCGACTTACTAACGTGGTCATATCCATATAGTAAGCGTCCGTTCCCTCGACCGTGACATCTCGGATGGTGCAGGGGTTCTTGGTTCGGATGTGCTGGGTTCTTCTTCGGGTTGTCCGTCTATGCGTCCCCACTCTTCACGTGTGGGTAGCTTCCTTGCGTCGATATCGCAGTTGTAGTTTCTTCCTGTGGGTCGCACTGCGTCGTATCGGTTGTCTACGGGGTTCCAAGTAATCTCGACCCAGCACAAATTGTCAAAATTGAACTCAACGGGGCGGTATCGGGTTGGCCCCAACGCGAAGTCCACGAAGTATCCTGTTTCTCCTCGGTATTCTCTCCACCTGGCAGCTCCTAGGAATTGTGTTGGTACGTTTCGGTCTCCTCGTTGTTCGAGGGAGTAGGTTTGAAAGTTTCTCCACTGGTCTCGAGTTGTGAACGCCACGATGGAAGGATCTTGGTCTTAATGTAACGCCACCACTGGCGTTAGTCCGACTTGGACACGAAAGGGCGTTCACGACTTAGCAGAATATCTCTTCGAGGTCACGTGACCTGATCACGGGATACACGGCGCTTACGGGCACGTGATCTGAGTGTACACTAGGGCAAGTCGTGCCACTAGGCAATCCGGCAATCGATGAAGGCGACTTGCTCTGAAGGAGACAAGCGAAGCACGCGTAAAGAGACAAATGAGAGTGGTGAATTGAAGAAGACCAAGATGGCGTATCTTGGTCTTATCGAACCACTATTTATACATGTATGAGGTAGCTTTAAAGCTCCTCTTGAATCCGTACGACGAACAGCGTAAGTAGCTCGAACCCTACTACAGCTGTCCTAGGAGTGAGTCATGCCCTATCGGCATGTGATTCTACTGTCCCTGCTGACTGACGCGACTGTCCATGACACATTACTACTTACTAACGGGGTCATAACCGTAGGTAAGAGTCCACTTCTCCCGTACCGTGACAGTGTGGCTCAACACCCTGGAGGGATGGGAAGCTGCTCTCATCAAATGTCACATCCCTGGACAATCTGACAGAGCGGGTTTGGCGGTCCCAGAGCTTATAGCCCTTAGATTCAGGCTCAAACCCAATAAGTGTGACCTCAATGGCCTTCGCATCCAATTTGCGACGCTTATCAGCGGGTACGTGCATGTACCCCTTGCATCCGAAGACGCGCAGATGTGAGACATCTGGTACTTTGCCAGAGTACCAGATCTCATAAGGTGTGCGCCACTTAAGCGTACGGGTGGGAGAGCGGTTGTAGATGTGTACCGCAGTGCTCATCGCATGCTCCCAGAAGCCTTTAGACATGCCAGCAGTGTGAAGCATGGCCATCACCTTATCTGTGATGGTGCGGTTAAACCGCTCGGCTTTCCCGTTCGACTGTGGTGAACCTGGCATCGTAAGGTGATGCTCTATCCCCCTCTGTTTGAGAATGTCCTGCACTTGGCTAGCCATGTACTCGCCGCCGCGGTCAGAGTGGAGTGTGCGCAGTTTATGGGACGTCTGGGTTTCACCCCAGGCCAAATACATCTGCAGCGCTTTCACAAACTGATCCTTCGACTTAATGAAGTATACCACTGCGAACTTAGAGTGGTCGTCTATGAAGGTGGCGGTGTAGGCGGAGCCTTGCAGGGACTGAGTTTGCATAGGACCGGCTAGGTCACTGTGCACAATCTCAAAGATACGGGTTGTCCTTTTGGTAGAGGACGCAGAGAAGGGTTGGCGAGTGGATTTGCCTAACTCGCACCCACGACACACACCAGTGTGCGTGGTAGAGCTGTCAATGTCCATGCCAGTGGTGGCAGAGGGACCGTATGACTTGAGAGCAGCAGAGGAGATGTGTCCCATGCGCTGATGCCAGATTTCAAGAGTGGTGGCAGCACTTTTGACGTGAGCATTTAGGCCAATGCTTGAAGCGTCCAACCAGTATAGGTTGTCTTCCAAGTAGCCAACAGCTACACAACTTTTGTTGACAGATATTTTAAAAGAGCCACTGTCAAAGGCCACTTCCGCACCCTTTTGTGCTAGTGCACGTGTTGACAAGAAGCGTGTCTTCACCTGTGGTAGGTGCAGCACATTGCTTAGGGTGATAGGAATGCCCTGGCTCATAGTGAAGACGACGGAGCCTACACCAACTTGGTCGATTGTGGACTTATCCCCTAGGCGCACACTGCCTTGACATGGGGTATAGTCCTTGAAGTCAGACCGATGTGGTGTGATGTGGTGTGTTGCACCACTGTCCATCATCCAACGCACACGCGAGGCAGCATACAAGGCAACTCCAACTGTATTTGCGGCCCAATCAATGGCCGGTTCATCACTGACCTCCTTAATGGAGGCGGTGGTAGGTACGAGTACATGAGAGTTGGCAGCCTTGTTGCCAGTGTCCTTCAACTTCCCCGCAGCTTCATCCTTCTTCCTCTGCCTGCAGTCAGGCTTGATATGCCCCTTCTTGTTACAGTAGTGGCACGTAAGTTGAGAGTGATCCTTCTTCTTACGGGCACCACCACTAGGCTTGATAGGGGCAGCCTTATTGAGCGAGGAACCAGAGGGGCCAGAGTGGCACGCCTCCTCCGAAACGATGCGCGCAATTATTTCAGCGTGCTTGAGCTTGGAGGGTGCGCCACTGGCAAGTATAGTAGATGCCAGAACCTCATAGGAGGCTGGCAGGGCGTGGAGAAGTATGAGACAGAATTGGGTGTCTGTGACACCCATCTGTGCGTTGGTGAGGCCAACCCGCAGCTCATTGAGTTTGGCCAGTTGTGAGGCCATGGGCGCGGAGTCGTCAAGGCGGGCTTGAGTTAACTGGATCCATAAGTTAAAAATGGTGGTGCTGCCCGAAGCACCAGCATACACATCCTTCAGCTTGTCCCACTTCGCAGCGAAGGTGGGATAGGCATATGGGTCGGCAACGAGGGAGTAGACATCTGGTTTAAGGTATAGGCGAAGATACGCCTTGGACCGACGCTGGATGGATTCCCACTCTTCAGGGGAGACTCCAGTGGGCGGGGTATGACAGGTGAACACATCCTCAGCCTCATGTAGAGTGAGGATGGCCTCAAGTGTCCCAGACCATTCGTTCCAGTGAGTCCCATCAAATTGCTCGAGGTGAATGCCAGAAGGCATGCCGAAGGTTGTGGAGTATGCATTGGCAATGCGTGTAGAGGGTGTGGACCCAGAAGTGATTGGGGGCAGGCCAGTTGAGGCACCTGCCGTGGCTCCTGCAGCTGCACTAGTGGTGGCAACACCAGTGGGCGAGGCAGCGCGAGAAGAGGAGTGTGCAGAAGACATTGGGATGGTTTATCTATCGCTGAGGAGCAGTCAGCAACAGTGCTTCTAACAGTTTGCAAGATATAATGGGGGGTACCACTCCTGTCTGTGAATCTGTAAGGCCAGAACACTAGCATGTCCTGCCTCCTGTGGTATGCCAGTGATACAAGGGCTAGGCCCAGGATGGAAGGTCCCTTTGCCATACTAGGAGCCAGCTGCCAGCCAGGATGTGTCTAGGACACGGCTCACTAGTTTGCGTCAGGGGGATATGGAATGGATGCTTTCAGAGCCCAAGGCTGTCTACCTCAGCCTCCTCGGCCTGTTGGTTGCCTCATCGCCACAAGTGGCTTTACTGAATCCTTTCCCATTGCTGCTACAAGGTAGGTATCTGGTTGCAGAACACCATAGTGGTGAACACCCCCCAGAGTCTGAACCAGGTTTTACACTCCCATGGTGAGGAGATCCTGCGCCCAGTGTGGAGCACCAGAGACAGCTGGCGCTAAGCTCCACAATACACAGCCTGTTGCGTTAGGCCCGTCCTAACGATGCTCGACTTGAGCGGTGACAGAGTGGCTCGATGTGCTAGGGGCGACTTAGTGAATATGGATACACGCCTTCAACAAGGACGTGATCGTAGTGAGCACTGGGGCAAGATCCACCAGGCGTACAGTTCGTCAAGCAGCTTCCCCGAGGAGGGGTAAGCGCACTAAGAGACAGAGAGAGAGAAGAAGGCAAACGAGGAGAGAGGAGAGAAGCGCAATGGTGATTCAAGAAGACCAAGCTGGAGGGCTCGGTCTTCGTGCAGCCCAGTGGATATACAATTGACGAGGAGCTTTGAAGCTCCTCCTGAATGTAAAGTACCCAGTAGCGATAGTAGCTCGAACCCTACTATGACTGTCCTAGGTGTGAGTCAAGTCCGATACAGGATACATGTGATAACACAGCCGATAAGGCTGACTGAGACGACTGTCCCTGACTAATACTTGGGTAGTCAGAACCCCACGAGCCTCCGATCCGTACTAATGGGTCCGATCGCAACATCACCCTCCTTTTCAGGTGCGACGCCCCGACGCTCCAAAACCTTCCTCCTCGTACCTGATCCGCGTGCACGGTGGCTGTTCCCCGATCTTCCTTCCCCTGCGAGTCTTCTTCTTCTTTGTCAACTCGTAGTCCACCATGGTGCCCACCTCGTCCTCGATGCGCTCTATGGCATTGGCCATCTCCAGCCGACGCCGACTACCCGTCACCTTGCCCGAGATCTCTTCTAGCGCGGCGATGAGGTCGTCGATCCTCTGGTTGATGCGCTCCTCCTCTCGCTGGGCGAGGCGGTAGCGGTGGACCTCGGCAGTGAGGGAGAGGTCATGCATGGACTCGAGGCAGCGATCGACGCGCGCCCGATCCTCGAAGGCCTCGGTGAAGAGGGCCATGTCCGCCGTGGGGTACATGGGTGTTGTGCAGCAATGCACGCAGTGTACAGGTAGACCCTTACCTGAATAGAGAGCTTAGACGAGGCTTAGAGTGAAGCAGAGGAAGCTCAGAGTGGGGTGGAGAGAGATGTGTATAGGTACTCGCTCCTATAGTAGGATTTATATACTCTATGGTCCACCCATGTCCGTTTGGGGAAAAGTGATGAGTAGAGGCGTCCACAATATCGCGTTTTCAGTGTTGCCTAATGTCTAATCACCGGTGGACTCGGAATAATCCCTTAAGGGGATTCTGTACATATATTGTATGACTAAATACTCCGAATTACGTGTATAGCATAACTAATCGTACTGTCATTCCTACGTAATGAGCCTTATAGTAAGTATTACGGCTCAACACTCCCCCTTGCTAAGTGCAGCTACTAAGCGCTCTAAGCAAGTGTGTAAGGCGAATTAATATTCTAGCCATGATTAGAAGGGAGTCTATCTCGGAACCATGAGAGCGGTTTCGAGACCGAGTTCTCTTCACCATCCCATTTCAGCTTTTGAACTATTACAGTTCATTGGGCTGATTTTTTGGTATAATGAGCAGAAATGTTGTGATTCTCTGGTTGAGAAGAATCTATGTATGCGGAAGACAATGTCTTCAAGCGTCGCTCGATATACCTTCCATAGTATTAATGGAATTTTCAGGCTTGTCTCAAGGCCAAGTTTATTGCCTTGTGACTTAGTTGGACGAGTAAAACTCAAGTCCTAACTGACTTCTGAATTTTTCGAACTTAATACGCCCTAGGTTCTTGGTAAACATATCTGCGGGATTCTCTGAACCATCTATGAAGAATAGTTCTATTTTCTTGTCCTTCACTACTTCTCTTATGTAGTGATAGCGTATATCAATATGTTTAATACGCTTCTCTTGGACAGGGTTTGAGGCCATAAAGATGGACCCCTGATTATCACCGCAGAGTGGTATTGGGCTTAGTTTGATGCCAAGCTCAGTAAAGAGTGACTTTATCCAAA